>PPOA03000009.1:154752-467013 GCA_003708795.3 Petasospora americana
TGCGTTCCCCCACACATCTTTATAGAAGACGAGGGGTGCCTACCTCACTGAGCTAAGCAATGACGAAGTGCATTTTCAAATTGGGAAATTCTCTACGGAGGGCTGTCTGTGTGGGGTTACTAAAAAGGGTCATTTCATAGAGGCAAAGTGCGTTGTTTTCCTTCTTTAGAGATGAAAAGAAACAAAAATGTGGAGAAGCGCACGCCTCGGTTTTGTGTCAAACGTCGCGAACTCGTTCTGTGTTTACTCTGTTTTCACGGTACTAAGTCGGTCTTACTTACACAAAGAAACAAAGCTATCAGGGGGCTTTGACGTTCTTTTTGCCAGTTGCTAAGGCCCTGCTGGAAGATCTGAGATGCTCATTCCTTTATTTTGCCTTTTTGCCCTCTGTGAAGGGTTGTTGCAGAGACGAGGCTCGCAAACGGATATTTGGGACTACCAAGCCGATAAGATTCGAGGTATTTCACTTGGTGGCTGGTTTGTGCTTGAGCCGTACATCACACCATCTCTATTCACGCAGTTTGGAACGAATGAAACTGAGATTCCTGTAGACGAGTATACTTTTACCAAGACTCTAGGGAAAGCGAAAGCACTTGAGCAGTTGGAAACCCATTGGAGCTCCTACTACACCGAGGATGACTTCAAAGAGATTTATAAGTATGGGTTGAACTTAGTTAGAATTCCAGTTGGTTACTGGGCTTTCAAGCTACTTGATGATGATCCGTATGTCCAGGGCCAAGAGAAATACTTGGACAGGGCCATCGAATGGGCAACGAACTATAACTTAAAAGTTTGGATAGATTTACACGGAGTTCCAGGCTCACAAAATGGGTTTGATAACTCGGGTAAAAGAGGACCTGTTAGGTGGACTGATAATGAGGAGAACCTAGAAATCTCAGTGGAAGTTTTGGATTATATCTTTGGGAAATATGGTGGCTCAAATTATACGGAAACGGTGATCGGCATTGAAGTCGTTAATGAGCCATTAATGTCAGAATTAAACGAGGAGAAAGTTAACCAGTTTCTCTATGACATGTATTATAATTACAGAAAGAAATACAAATCTGAAAACTATTTTTTGGTACAAGAAGGCTTCAAATCAGTTGGATACTGGAATGATCAGTTTAATAATGACTATATGAATGTATCTAAACTATACACAAAGAACATTTCCATTTCAGGCGATGACTATTTCAGTGGTATTATTATTGACCATCATCATTATGAAGTATTCACCGATGCCCAATTAAAGAAAAGTTCCAATGAAAGAATCTCAGATATTCAAAACTATGCTAAATCTATTCAGTTAGAACAATCATATCATCCTTCATTGGTTGGTGAATGGAGTGGTGCCATTACAGACTGTGCTAAGTGGCTCAATGGGGTGGGCACGGGTGCTCGATATGATGGCACGTTTAGTGCTTCCCAATTGAATGATTCAGTTCTGGTCAATTGGAATGAAAAATCTGTCTCGATTGACTATGAAGAAGACGACGAAGATGATTATGAAGAGGAGTATGAAGAGGATTATGAGGAAGACTATGATGACGATGATAATTCCAAAAGGTTTGTACGTCGTGATGAGAATATAAAAAGCACATCTACAAGAAGCTGTTCCAAAATGATGGAATATAAAGATTTCACAGATGGTCATAAGAAGGACATTAGAAAATTTATAGAAGTCCAGCTAATTGAATATGAGAAAAACTCTGCTGGATGGATTTTCTGGAACTGGAAAACGGAGGATGCAATTGAATGGGATTTCCAGAAGCTCGTTAAGAATGATTTATTCCCAATGCCTCTTACAGACTATAAATATTTCTATACAAACGGCACTCAGATCCCAATCACACTAACAGGCACTGCACCAGTCCACAAATTGGGCAAATCGCTCTGTATCTTGTCACTTGTCCTCTCCCTGTTAATTACAATATAACCAAATAGAAGTTTATGCTATAACTTTGTACTCTATAACTAAGACATATTCAATTACGTTATGAGCCCCTGCCCCTGCGCCTTTCCCGCGAACCCGTTTGATGATGGTTCCTCCTGGTAAAAATAGAAATTTCAATAATCGCAGTGAAATTGTAAAAACTTACAGGAACAACAAAGACATTTTTGATCTGAAATTTGCTTGTTTGAGACGGAAGAAGTTATCGGTAATCTTTGCTGCTGAAAGGGACTCATCGTTAATTTTTCCCTCATCGTTTATTTCCATTTCTGCTCTTTTCTGGTTTCCTTTGTTTTTGATCCTTTCAGATCTGTGAAAAGATCTCTCTGCCTTTCTCTCGCATAGCCTCAACGAAGCAGCTACGACTTTTTGATCTCAGAAAGCAAAAAAAAGAAAATGAAGTTCTTGAAAACAGTGGCCCTCGCTGCATTGGGACTGTCGTCTGCTGTAAATGCCATTGACCTTGATACTTCAAGCACCGATTCCATCTGTGAAGCCGTCGCCTTGATCCAAGGTGGTGTCTTAGATTACTACGAAGGTACCAGATACGGAGGTGATATCGGTATGTTCCAGGATCCATACTATTGGTGGGAAGCTGGTGAGGCATTCGGTTCTCTTCTTGGTGCTTGGTACTTCTGTGAAAACGATACATACGAGGACTTGATCTACGAGGCTTTAATCGCCCAGAGAGGTACTGACTACGACTATATCCCTGCAAATCAGTCTACAACAGAAGGTAACGATGATCAAGGATTCTGGGGTCTTACCGTAATGGAGGCTGCCGAGCGTAACTTCACAAATCCACCTGACGATGAGCCTGGTTGGTTAGCGTTGACACAGTCCGTCTTCAACACAATGTGGGCACGTTGGGACACTGATAACTGTGGTGGTGGTCTGAGATGGCAGATTTTCACATGGAACTCTGGTTATTCTTATAAGAATACCATTTCCACTGCTTGTATGTTTGCCATTGCCTGTAGATTAGGTCGTTACACCGGTAACGACACATACATTGAAATTGCCAACACTGCCTATGAGTGGCTTGTTGACATTGGATTCGTTGTTGAGGGTGACTCTGCATCTGTCTATGATGGTGCTGAAATCAGTGACAACTGTACAGATATTACTAAGACCGAGTGGTCTTATAACATGGCTTTATTAATGGCTGGTTGTGCTTACGCCTACAATGCCACTGAAAGTGATACATGGCTTGAGAGAACCGAGATGTTTGTCGCTGGTGCATCTATCTTCTTCACTGACGATATCATGTACGAACGTGCTTGTCAATCATCTGACAACTGTAACACAGATGAAAGATCCTTCAAGTCGATTTTCTCTCGTTGTTTGGGTCAAACAGCCATGCTCGCACCAACTACTCACGATACAATCTGGACTTGGATTGAAGCATCGGCTACAGGTTGTGCTAAGTCTTGTGTTGGTGGTACAGATGGCCACACTTGTGGTCTTGACTGGCAACTGGGTTCTCACGATGGTTACTACGGTCTTGGTGAGCAGATCTCTGCATTGGAAATCATGAACGCATTGTTGATCAACGACAGACCTGCTCCTTACTCCAACGAGACCGGTGGTACCTCTGTTGGTGACTCTTCCCTCGGTACCGACACAGATGATACCGCACTCTCCTCTGATGATTTGACCATCACCGGTAAGGATAAGGCCGGTAGTGGTATCATCACAGCCGTTGTCCTTGCAAGTCTGACTGGTGGTGCCATTTGGATGGTTCTTTGATGACTTTTTCTTGTTATAGTGTTTTTTTTTAATTAAGTAAAAAATGTTTCTTGTTATAGCTCTTCCCCGTAGTACGTCTCGGTGCGAGGTGAAAAATATAAAACGCGTGTGGGGTGGTAGGGGTAATCTCTGATCTCTTCACTCGGAACGGTATAAACACAGAACTATGAATACCCAGCTGAGGAGGCAATTACAGCACTTCTTAGACACAGGAAGCACGTTTAAGGTTGTTTATTATACCCATACGCCTACGATCACGCCATTGACCAAGCGTCTGTGTATCTTGGACTCGTCGTTTAATCCTCCGCATAGAGGCCACTTCTCTCTAGTTAAAAAGTCAATAATACACCCGTACGATGGTGTAACGCTGTCCAAGGACTCCGTTGGTGTTGTATTGATGTTCTCTGTGGAAAACTGTGACAAGAAGATCCCCAAGCCTGCTTCATTCGAGCACCGTCTATCCATGATGTGCTTACTTGCTGATGAGATTAAATCGGCCATGAACGTCCCAGTTTATGTGGCATTGACTGACAAGCCAATTTTCTCTGATAAGTCTTTAGAGGTACAGCAGTGGATCAAGGAGACTCTCCGTGACTTGAAGGATAGCATCAAACTGACGTTCTTGCTGGGCTACGATACCCTCATCAGAGTCTTTGATAAGAAGTACTATGAGCCAGTTGCCACGACAGTGGCACTAAAAGAGTTCATGGACCACACTGATTTGTTCTCACTGACGAGAGACGACGATAACCAATCATCTCTAGAGCAGATGGAGTACTTGGAAAGAATCAAGCGTGGTGAAGATCCAGAATGTCTAAAGGAATGGGGTGATAAGATCTTCCTAGTCGAAGGTGAGCCACAAGCTATAAACATATCCTCTTCGTCTATAAGAAACTCCATTAGTCAGGGAGATGATAAATGGCAAAGCTTAACATTCGATAGTATTGCTAGCTACATAAAGCAGAATAACCCATATGAGTTATAAACTATTTATTCTTGATAATTCAGTGCTGCATCCCAGAAACTTGCTTCTAACTGACAAACATCAGCGTAGATCTTCACGAGCTTTAAAGTCTTCTCTAGTGAAATTCCAACTGAGTGTCTTTCTAAGTTCTTTGCACCTTTGTCAACAGAGCTTTTGTAGCCCTCTGAGGTGTAAACTTGGAGCCACTCAGCGTACTCACTTGGGATACCATCGCTTGGTTTGACATTCAACGCAGCATGGTAGTACCCAAAGAGGCATGGTGCTAAAGCGACGTTGATCTCTAACCAATCGCCTCCCTTTGCGACGTTCAGAAGGTAATCACAGTACTTTTTACAACTCTCATTCAAATTCAATTGTGATAGATCTGTCACACCGTGGTTCTCAAGTCTCTTAGTATGGTGATTCAGTTCATTTTTAATCTCATTAAGAATGGCAATTTCTCTCTCTATACACTCGGTATCAGGAGCCACGCTTGCTGCTATCGAGTGGACACGAGCATAGTTAACGAGATAAGGATAATCTTGACTAACAAAATGAATGAATTTCTCTTTTGGAAGCGTACCCTTAGCCAATTGCTCAACAAACGGATGATGGATATAATCTTTCCAGACGGGGTTAATCAGTGGATGATCAGTTAGGAAATCCACAAAGTGACCTTCAACAAAGGGAGTTCCACTATTGGAGTAATGGCCAGTAGACGGTGGAGTTATGTTAAAGACGTGGTTTAGTGGGCCATTGCCTTTACCAATCTTCTCTGCTGAGACCATTCCACAATGGACATATCTTATAGCTGACTCGACGGACTTCAGAAGGGACTCGCCAGAAGCCAAGTTTGAAGCAATTGAAGATGCTAGAGTACAACCTGTTCCATGAGAGTTTAAGGTCTCGATGAATTGAGATTTGAAGACTGTGATGGAGTCATTAGCAGAGCAATAAAGAACATCGGTGATTTCCGATTTCTCGAATGGAGAGTGGCCACCTTTAACAAGGACATTCTTGGCTAAAGTCTTCTGATGAATCAGCTTTGCTGCTTTCTTGATATCACCAACACTTTCAATCTTCAATTGGGTATCGTAAAGGCTAAGGATATTGCTGGCCTCGGGGATATTTGGTGTGACAAGTGTGGCTCTTTGAAACAGCTTATCAATTGCAATCTGTAAGGCCTGTTTTCCACTGAGTTCAGCACCGGTGGTTGCCACCATAACAGGATCAATCACTAACGGTTTATTAATCTGGTACTTTTGTAAAGCCTCAGACAAAGCGTCGATGCTGTCAACCGTGAGCATGCCGGTCTTAATGACATCAATGGAGATATCCTCAAAGTTGGCACTCAGGATCTCCTCTAGGGTCTTCCTCGGGGTAAAGCTTATGGAATTGACACCTGTGGTGTTCTGTGCTGTCAAGGCAGTTATACACGTCAAGCCATAGCAGCCATGGGCAGTGATTGTCTTGAGATCTGCTTCTATACCGGCACCACCTGAAGAGTCCGATCCAGCAACGGTGAGCACCGTTGGGGTGTGTCTCTTTGCGAGTTGGCTAGTTGATATCACGATTTCCTGGTCACTCATTGTTATTTATAATTCATGTTTAAAAAAACCCTAGACCAGAGAACACGGGGATTGTGTCTTCTTATATAAATTTGTGTGGGTGTAAGCCATATGCGCTTAGCATGTCTCGAACGATCAACCCATCACTCTCTCACCCGTTTTTCATTGTAAGGTCATACAAAATGCCTTTAGCAGATAAATGCAACAAGATGGTAGCTGGGCAGCTCTTTGTATATTTATAGTGCTCAATTGGTGCTACAAAGGCATTGGTGAGCACCGAGGTGATCCAGGGTCTTAGTCCGAGATGTCTTACTGAGATGAGCTACTTCGAGATGACCCTACAAATTACACGACGGTTTCAACTACAGGCAGCTTAGTATTCCTAACTTTGGACAATGTATTTTGTTTAACAGACATTCTTTTAATCCTTCAACGTCCATTGCAAAAGATAAAAACAATGACAACAATAATAATAAAAAAAAACTAAACTTATACACATGAAATAATATTGACTGAAATGGTAGACTGCATAAAATCATCAAACCATTCAATTGATGGCAAAAAGTGATTTTATCCACTTTTATGTTTTGATATCTTCCTCTTATCTCTGGGGGAAGATCTCATGGCGAGGAACCTCTTCTCTCAATGATTTGAATTAAATGATGATGAAATGTATTGAATGTTTATGAATGAATTTACTTGGCAAGAGTGACGTTATCCAACTGCGCTCTCTCGGCGGCCTCGGCCTCAACCTCCAACAAGTATGGCAAGAGGTATGGAGTGTCCTCGGAAGCCTTGACGGCCTCGGAAGCTGGGAGCAAGTGGTGGGTGATAGCACACTGAGCAGCAGTGAGCTGTCTGAAGTTTCTGGCGTAGATCTCCTCCTTTGGCAAACGGGCAAGGGCCTTCTCCATGGTGGAGTTCTCATCGTGGATCAAGTCGTCAAACTTAAGACCCATCTCTCTGTAACCAGCGTAAGCACAGAAGAACTTAGCAGCTGGGACGAAGACGGCCTTGAGGGCTGGGGTACGGAGAATGAAGTCACCGGCCTTAACAATAGAAGTGTGAGTAGCCATTGTTTAATGTCTTTTTGTTTTAATCTTAAAGCCAAAGGAGAAGCCTTTGATGTTGTTTGATGGTTCTAAAGCTTTTTTTTGTTGACCAAGGAAAACCTTCGCGCTTATTCCCTAATTCGGGCGTTTGGCAATTTGATTTTTTTACTGCGCGTTCATTGGGCCCTTTTTTTTTTCTTTGGGTTACGCGGCCCCCGCCCGCGAACGATTGCTTACGTAACGCCTTAGGTAATCATGGTTACCTAATCGCTTACGTCATCGTCCGCGAATTCCGCTCCGGGGAGCATTTGTGTGTTTTTTCCCGTTCCTGGGCCGCGGGGGTGGAGGATTGTGAATCTGTGCATTTTCTCAGCGGCTTCCATTGCATCACCGCGCGTTTTGTTGACTTAAGGGAAAACCCGTCACGTTTCGTGTACAAAAACGCATCAAGCTTGGCGCATCTTACAGGGCGAGATATCCCACGCTATACGTCATTCACTATTTTTAGTAAAAGTTGGCGAACCTCATAATTTTACGTACTACAAAGCTGATTTCCTAATATAAAATATGCTGTAGTATAATATTAAAAAGAGTCAACACCAATAAAAAAATATCCGAATTCATAAACAATCATAACGGAAGGACCATTAAATAATAAAAATAAAAATAGAAATAAAAGCTTTAGAAAGAATTGAAAAATAAAACGTTGAGAATGTAACAAATGTAGGGGGTATCATTTCTTTATCCAATTAAAGAAAGAAGCCTTTTTAGACTTCTTTGGGGTCTCAACTCGAGATGGACTCATTTGTGTTAACAAAATTCTGTTATTATTGTCATAATCGTCATTATAGTACTTTGGAGTCATGGTACTGAGATCCAATGCTGGACCAGGTTCACCAAAGTTAAAAGGTGTCAATGTACTATCACCTTCTAATTCTTCTTCGTAATCGTCAACAACTGCATCTTCGGTTTGCTGTTGAATCTCAGGTTCAGAGGATACTTCAAATTTAGTTCCACTTTTAGTTGAAGAGAACGAACCTCCTCTAATTTTCATTGAGATCGAATTTAATAAAGAATTTGACTTCTTGTGACTTTTAGTCGTCTTTGTAACAGATCTCTTTGATGGTGAAACAGTTGTTGTGACCGTTGATGTTGAATTCAATTTTGGAGTAGAAGAACCACCGCCAGCGTAGCCTGGGAACTGACCAGCTGGCATATCATAAATTCTACTTTCATGTTTGAATCCCTGTGGTGGTGAATTTGGAATACTTGAATTGAATGAGGATGCTGAAGATGATGAAGTAGATAAAGGTAAAGACGTTGGTGTAGCCAATGTCGATTTTTGACTTTGGAAACTTGAATATGAAGGTTTATGTAATGATGAATTGCCAGTGATTTGTGATAAACTATCCGATGATTTTAACGCATTTGCTAAAAGGATGTTATTATTATAATAGCTTTGGTATCTTGCAGCAGATGCACCACCACGACGTGTCTTTGAAGATGTTGGTGTTGAGGTTAATGAATGATAAGTATTTGGAGATTGTACTCTGTTTTGTAAGACTGTTCCTGATGATATCGAGTTCAAGCTATTCAGGGATCTATTATTTGTTAATCCGTGATTTGTTGATGAAGTTGAACTGATAGCTTCATCATCGTCTTCCTCTTCTTCGAAAATTGCACTGTTTCTTCTTGAATTTTTAGAAATATTCGTACTTGTCATTTTGTACTTGAAGAAATCTTCAAGTTCAGGTGCAGATTCCGTTCTTCTGTGGAACGAAGCCCTTGTGTTTGTAGGAACAATAGACGAAGCAGGGTCATAATGTATACCTGAAGCCAAATCCAAGTCGATAATTGCCTCTGGAATCTGGTAATTATCTGGTTTTGTGCAACAAGTGTAAGAATAATTTGAAGTTATTACTCTATTCATCTCGGGTGTGGTATCGTTAGAAGAGGAATTATACTCTTTAGAGGAACTTGAAGATTGTGTCTCTTTCTGCTTTGGCTTGATTAAAGAGTGAGCCCACGAATTTAGCCTTGTATGCTTCTTCTTTGGAGACGGAGTTGTAGCTGTACTTCTTGGAACTGTCGAGCGAGAAGCACGATACTCACCTTCATCGGGTGTGGTAATAATCACAGATGGTGTTAATGGAGTTGCAATCGCTTCCGTCGTTGTTGATGATGAAGATGTTAGAAGTGGTGGAGAAACGGAATTTGGTCTCTGCATGTATGACTCCGAGGGCAAAGAAGAAGAAGCCTTTGAGAAACCAACTGCCAATGTTTCATTGATTGAAGGGCCTCTTTGAAAGAAGTCTAAATCAAAATCTCCACTAATCGCAGCAGATCTTTTATGTGCGTGGCCTCTTCTCATTGTCGGTGTTTGAACCTGCGATGGAGTAGTCTGAAGCATCATTTATAAATAGAAAGCCAAAAAAGCAACGAAACGAGAGATAGAGCCTTTTGATAACTTGATATTTGTATGATTTTTTTCCGTATTAGTCTTTAATGAACTAAACTTGGAAAAAAAAAGAAGGGAATGAAGGGGACCAAATGACAAGAGAAAAAAATATAGAAAAAATGGTTAACGAATGGAAATGAGAGGAGATATATTTTTCAATACCGGGTAAAAACGATAGCAGTATGATTGATGCTTGTTCTTGGGGTTTGTTTGAATACTCCGGCTCAGAAGGATTAAAAACAATTGTGGTGTGGTGGGTCAAAAAACAAAAAATTTGGTTCAACCGTTTAACCGATGAGTAAATAAAAAAGGGAAAAGGGAAACGAGAGAAAGGAATGTGTCGTTTTTGTCTAGTCTATAGATCTTCAAGACTATCTGTTTCTAACTCTGAACTCGAGAGAAAGATGGATAAAAGTATTCTTAGATACAAGAAAGAGAGACAAGCCTGAAAGAAAGAGAAGATTTTCTTTTGTATAGCTCGAACTTTTTTTCTGGTGAACTCAAACCCGCGCGCGAACGTGTGAAACACAAAAAAAGGTTGTGCGATCGCTGCACGCTTATGCGTGCTATGCGTACAACCGCATAGCAAGTCTGTGGTGATAGCATAAAGTTGCATCCAAACTACCTTGTTTCGCTCTGCTCCCCCTCCCACCCTTCCGGGGTTGAAGCCCCAACTTAGACCTTCCATTCTTTTTCATTGCCATTTTGGATGAAGTAATTGGGTGCATAGACCCTTGTTATGAGCTAAAGTTTAACTGTCTACAAAAACTCTACATTTATGAATCTTCAGTGTTAGATATCGCCTTATCATTGCTTCTGCCGTGTTACTGCGATATCGGAATATCCCATAATGACGAGAGGTGCACACGCAAACACGACCCGGAGATCTTCCCATGATCACCAATTATTTTATTATGGGGGGAAAAGTATACAGTCTTTACAGCCTCAAAAAGAGAAATAGATAATAAAATAAACTTATTTATGCACAGTACCCCTAACGATCAGCCATCTTTTCTGTACCTGGTTCGAAACAGGAGTAGTTCCAAATGAGGCTCCATGTTTGACATGGCGACAGGCATAAATTCGCTGTCAAACACTACAAGGAGCTCTGCAGAAAGAGCAAGTAAAATGTATGTTAGAACTTCGATCATCATATTTTGAGTTCTTCCACATATCCCTGTCTCAAAGGTCATTAAATAATTAAATAATTTCCTAATTTATGCTTTGCCGTTAGGCCCGATGTTGTCTTCATGAGTGCACGTAAATGCATCAAGAACTAAATGAAAGCAAAACATAGAACTTAAGATTAAGAACAAGACTTATATCACTTGCATATGTGATGAGTACAAACCTTCCTAATCTAAGCTATCCATGTTTTTCTCCTTACTTATTAAAATTAGCTTCTATATTTTTTTCGTTTATTTTCATAATTTTGCCTCGCCCAAGGCTTATCAAGTCGGTGTTAGCCGAGTATAAGGAACGACGTACACTACTGTTTTAGATCTAGTCCGTGAGGAAGGACAACAAACAAGCGCCTTGCTTCAACGATAAAGCCCCCTCAAAAGGGGCACAACAATAAATTATCTACATATTTACTTACTTCAGGTATTTAAGCCGTGGCTGCCTTTGTCACTTTTATTGCTTTTCTCAGCCGTTGCCGAAAAGATAAGGCCTGAATCTTATGTATTGCTTGTTCTAAACACGTTTTGAAACACTTCATACAGATAATAAAAGACTTAAACTTGTCCTTGTCTTCCGTAATATCAAACTTTTTTTCCATAGCATGAATCAAGTTCCCACAAACAGACTCGACACGGTACCAAACTTCTTTATTCTTTTGACGCCTCCGATGCTGCCCGTGACCGTATAATTAAAGATTGCCTAATTAGGAAAGATTGTCAGTTTCAGGGAGCTTTGGGGGGACCCAATAACGGCCAAGCATCAAATATCCCGCACATCGTATATTAAGATGAAAGATAGTTCTTTAAGGTCAGTTAAGTTAAAATAGAAGTTGTAGTTCATTTAGTTCAGGGCTTGTGTGTTTTTTCATATCTCAAATTTCCATAACGTATACATGAGAATGTGCATCCTGTACATTTGCTGATCAGACATTGTTTGCAGTGCTACGTCTATGTCGATCTTCTAAAACAGGGTGAATGTGTCTGAAATTATTTATCCAAATAAATCACCAGCTTTATCATTGATACACTTTCTGGCACTACCTACTGGCGTTCGTATGTTGGCAAGTCTGTTTGACCAGGTATGTAGTGCAGCACTTCCACAGAAGGTGAAACATGCCTCCTCCCGCCCCTGAATATGACAGTATAAATGGCTCTTTTGGGATATAAAACAGACGCGTCCAATTTAAAAAAGAATCTTGGAAAGACGCGTCAGTGGCGGGGACGACGAAGTTTATGCAGGTTACACATGTGCGCACTCTTCTTTTTAGAGGTCGGCAACGATTGCCTACATAATCCAAAAAAAACATAGATGGCATGTAGAAGATGCTAATCTAATTTAATGAGATACAGAAAACCGTTAGCCTTTTCCCAGACTGATAGCGTCACGTGTGTCTTTGATGGCGATGCTCGGAGAGATAAGTAGTATATATGAGATGGCTATAGGAGTATAGAGAGCTGTACGGGGCATTAACTCCTACTTGACTAACGGACATAGCATGTAAAAGAAAGCTTAAAATGTACTAGGGCACATAGTTTGATAACAGGCTTGATAAGATGATGTAGGATGAATTAATTCCCAAAAAAATAAGGTCAAAGGGTACAATATGAAACATGGGAGATCGAAAGAACATTCTTTCGGTCTAAGAGGGGAAAGGGCTTCGCACCATCGCTGTAAACCATTTTATGTGGCTGAGGGGAATCATATAATCTACGTAATCCAGTACTCTTCGTCCGTATAATTTGAATTATAAAACTTATATGGCAATAGGAAAGAGTACATAGACAAGCTCAAGCTTTGAGGGTGGAAAAAAGCGCGAAGCTGAAATGAGCAAAAGAGCTGAAGGGTCCTAGGAACACTGGCAGAGCAACTTGCAGAAAGGGGGAAAGAGTGGGAATTTCTTTATATGGTAAATCGAACGTTGGATCTTTTGAATGCTATTCAAACTGCTCTGCCGGCTTTGAATGGTGATTTTGACCTTTATGAGCTCACAGCTGGCTCTTTAGCGACGGTGAACATGTCTCACAACTATACATTGGTCTATCCGGCTTACTTCTTGACAAATATTACAAGTTCATACAAAATGTCGTATAGTGAGTTCATGTATAACATATCACGTCTTGATACGACGGTACAGCTTTTGAATAAAGAGCCTTTTGTTGGTGGTATCGTTGCTATTAGCTTTGTATTATGTGGGATTGTTACTGCTGGCTGGATGTTCTTTTTATTACTACTATTATCTTCAAATTCAATTCCAAACTCATTAATATTAACAAACTTATTCTTCTGTGCTGGTCACAGTGCTATGCTTGCCAAGCTAACAAAGATTTTACAGTCTCAAGTGAAACACAACTATGCTGATACAACAACTGTCTTGACAGACATTACATACTCAACCAATATTATCATAGTACGAAGTTTCACAAGTCTTTTGATTTGGATATCATGGATAGATCTTCTATTACAAATCACAAAATATAATCAAAGAAGACTATTTCTAATATGTGGCTTGATACTAAGTCTCATCTCATTCTGTTTTTCAATGGCTTATGGATTTGTATTCAGAGACTCAGATATGACAAGCCACTTGTTTGCCCTGAAATATTTACATCTGGTAATGGAATATGTGATGATAATACTTTACTCTTATAAAGTCTTGTTGTATATCTGGGAAAAGAGAGTTTTTGCATTCAACCGAAAGGCAATAGCACTAACCATTTTCACAATGAGCAGTTTGTTGACTCCATACATCTTCAACACTGTTGATTTGATCTCTGGCTCACTAAGATCCTGGTCCTCGTACGTTTTAAGTTTCTCAAAGCTTTGTGTAACGATTGTAACCTGGGAATGGCTGCACACCATTCGTACATTGGAACTGAAGTATGAAAAAAAGGCAGTTCTTGGTAGAAAAATCTCTAATGAAAACTTTGCTGAGATCACAGGTATCGATCCAAATGACTTGCCTCACCCATCTGGTAACACGTATATCCTCAAATCCATTAACATTGTCGGTTTACTGGCATATTTGAATCCAATAAAATGGCTCCATTCATTCTATACAGTCTTCCAAACAAATGACAATATGACGCATCACGTTGAGAGGATCTCACTACAAACAATGGACGAGGAACTGCTCTCTAGAAGATCATCAAACATTTCGCAGGAATCAGGCCTATCCATCATCGCTGACCATCCAAGATTCGATGTTGATCATCGGTACTTAAGGAACACCCCGTCAACGCTACACTCAAGAAACACACCTGTGAGCTATACGAACCCAACGCCCGACATCCCTGAAGATGAACAGCCTAGCTCGTCTAATAATACCACACACACCGGGTGAACCGGAATGAACTCTTCTTTTTAATGACCTAATGAAAGCTTTTATTGCTCTTGGAGAAAATGACCCCATAAAAAGGTAACATTTCGTAGTGGTTGTAAATAAGGCATGGTACGCACACGCCTATTTTTCAGGCTCGGAAGTTCGTTTCCGGAGCGTGCAGGAAGGTTCTAGAAAGTTTGCGGAGGGGTCGGTTTCACATATAAAAAGGCATCAGATCTTCCAATTGGCACCATCCACAGGAAAGAAACTCCAAGAAAAACAAAAGGACATGCTAAGCAGAAGAGTAACACCTACGGTGAGGGTCCTGGCTACGGCAAGGGCCTCGGCAATGGCGCAGCGTCAGCTCGCCCCATCAGTCGCAACAATGGCAGCTCGCCACTGGAGCA
Source organism: Petasospora americana (assembly GCA_003708795.3). NCBI lineage: Eukaryota > Fungi > Ascomycota > Saccharomycetes > Phaffomycetales > Wickerhamomycetaceae > Petasospora > Petasospora americana. The sequence continues at coordinate 169,403 of PPOA03000009.1, forward strand.
AGCTTCAACCCCCAAAGACGGCTCAGCTGTCTCTGGTGAGAGGGTATGCTAGCCAGGGGCCTGGTAGTTTCCGTATGAATATGAACCCACAGCAGCAAGAAGAGCAGAAATCTGCACTGGAACAGTACGGTACGAACCTCACAAAGCTCGCTGCTGAGGGAAAGCTGGACCCTGTCATTGGACGTGATCAAGAAATACAGCGTGCCATTCAGATTTTATCTAGAAGAACTAAAAATAACCCGGTTTTGATCGGACGTGCTGGTGTTGGTAAGACTGCGTTGATTGATGGTCTGGCTCAGCGTATCGTTAAGGGCGAAGTGCCGGAGTCGTTGAAGAGCAAACAGCTGATCGCACTTGATCTTGGTGCACTGATTGCTGGTGCAAAGTTTAGAGGTGAGTTCGAGGAAAGACTGAAAGCAGTCTTGGAAGAAATTGATCAGAGTAATGGTGAGATCATTGTATTTATCGATGAGGTCCATATGCTATTGGGTCTTGGTAAAAGTGATGGCTCGATGGACGCATCAAATATCTTGAAGCCAAGACTTGCAAGGGGCTTAAGATGTATCTCTGCCACAACGCTCGATGAGTTTAAGATCATTGAGAAGGACCCAGCTTTGACGAGAAGACTGCAGCCGATCCAACTGAATGAGCCAACTGTTCAGGATACCATCAGTATCTTGAGAGGTTTGAAAGAGCGTTATGAAGTTCACCACGGTGTTAGAATCACCGATGCTGCTCTCGTGTCTGCTGCAACTTTGAGTAATCGTTATATCAATGATAGATTCCTCCCAGATAAGGCCATCGACTTGGTTGATGAGGCCTGTGCAGTCTTGAGACTCCAGCATGAGTCTAAGCCTGACTCCATTCAAATTCTTGATAGATCCATTATGACCATTCAGATTGAGCTGGAATCCTTAAAGAAAGAGACTGATCCGTTATCCATTGAGAGACGTGATAAGCTTGAAAAGGAGCTTACTTTAAAGCAGGATGAGTTGTACAGATTAACCAAGGTTTGGGAACAGGAAAAAGCTGAAATCGACTCCATCAAGAATGCCAAGAAGGACCTCGAGCAAGCTAAAGTTGATCTTGAGATTGCTCAAAGGGAAGGTAACTACGCACAGGCATCTGAGCTGAGATACGCTAAGATCCCAGAGCTGCAAAGAAAAGTTGAGATTGGTGAAAATGAAGACTCCAGAACAGAGTCTTCTTTGCTACATGAGTCTGTTAACTCAGACGATATCTCCAAAGTCATCTCCAAAATGACTGGTATCCCAATCGATACCGTCTTGAAAGGTGATAAGGATCGTCTGCTATACATGGAGGACTCTTTGAGAACAAAAGTTGTTGGTCAGGATGAGGCTATCCATGCCATTTCAGATGCTGTTAGACTGCAGAGAGCTGGCTTAACATCTGACAAGAGACCAATTGCAAGTTTCATGTTCTTAGGTCCAACTGGTACTGGTAAGACCGAGCTGACCAAATCATTGGCGGAGTTTTTGTTTGACGATGCTAATAATGTCATTAGATTTGATATGTCAGAGTTCCAAGAGAAACATACTGTTTCTAGGCTCATTGGTGCACCACCAGGCTATGTTATGAGCGAATCAGGTGGTCAGCTAACAGAAGCCGTGAGAAGAAAACCATATTCTGTCGTCTTGTTTGATGAGTTTGAGAAGGCCCATCCTGACGTCTGTAAGGTTCTATTACAGGTTTTGGATGAAGGTCAATTGACTGATTCCCAGGGTACACACGTGGACTTCAAAAACACAATCATTGTCATGACCTCTAACATTGGTCAGGATATCTTGCTACACGATGAAGAGATTAAGAATGACACTGGTAAAGTTTCTGACGCTACGAAACTAAGGGTCATTGAAGCAATGAAGAGGAACTATCCACCGGAGTTCATTAACCGTATTGATGACGTGTTGGTGTTCAACAGATTATCCAAGGATGTTCTTCGTAGTATTGTTGATATTAGAATCATTGAGGTCCAGGACAGACTGTCTGAAAAGAGAATGACACTGCAGCTGAGTGATGAGGCTAAGGATTGGCTAACAGAGCACGGTTATGACAATTTGTACGGTGCCAGACCTCTCAACAGACTCATTCAAAAGAGACTGCTAAACCCAATGGCCATGTATCTTTTGAAGGGACAGTTGAAGAGCAATGAAGTCGTAAACGTCGCTGTTAAGGATGGCGACCTTGTTGTTGAGCCAAACCATACTGAAGAAGAAGCTGCAGCTCTTGAAAAAGAGCAAGATGGAAAGGGTAAAAAGAGCAAGAAGGCGTTTGCAGAGCTCATCAAGGAAGAAGACGAGTGATTTCCCTCAATAAACGATTTTACGAAACAACGGTATATATTCAAAAAGGATTTTTTAAGGTTAAATAGATATTGAGATTATTTTATTCTCTTCAAATAAATAAGGTAAATATATAAATAAATAATTGTAGACTAATGGGCAGGTTCTGCTGTCTCTGGAGACGGTATGAGCTTGTCAGTCCACTTAACGTTTGTTTTCAAAAGATTTGGTTTCTTAGTTTCTACGTGACGCTTCCACTGTATATCAGCAGGGTCCTGGTCCGGTTCTACCCATTCAAAGTTTTCACCTCCTGAAAGCCAGTACTCTTGGAGTAATAAGTCACTCTCTGGGTGGATTGGCACCATGTTTCTCTTCTCGAGAGCCTCTTTGAATCCATCACTGGTGAACCCGTCATTGTTGCTGAATTCGATGTCAGCCTCGGCTATCTTAGAGAACATAACAAGCTCGTCTGAGTGGATAAACTTATGGTTCCCTGAAACACCCGTTTTCCATCTGATGTCGCTAACTTTACCAGCGAACTTTCCACCAAATGCCAAGTACCCAAAGAAGGCGAGATTCCCAAGATATGTCAAGACCATGCCGTAAACACCAACTGTCGGACTCAGTTCAAACATTCTTAGAATGATATCGATACCACCCACACTGCCACAAAGAGCAGTGAAAGTCTTGAGCACCGAGGTGTTTCTCTTGTTTCTCATGAGATCGAGATATTGAGGGGACGAGGCCGTAAGATCGACAATCTTAACTGCGTTCTGGATATCAGCGTCCCATAACGAGCGACGAAGGGCAATCATACCAATCTCCCTTGGGATGGCAACTTGTGGATTTCTCTGTTGATACGATTCCAGCAGGGCCGGGAGCATCGATGGTGGTGGTTTAGCTAAGATAATCTTCCTGAACGTGTTCTCTGATAACTCGCGAGGCTCTAGAACGAGTGCTCTTGAGAGTTTATCCAACGATGACGACTCCATACTTGACGACCCGGAGGCATACTCGAACACATCCTTAAAGGAATTCAAATACAAAGCTTCATCAGGTGCTGTCTGTGTTAAAGTGGAGTGGACAGATGCTGAGAGACTCTCGAGAGACTGGAATCGGTTCCATCGACCGAGCCCTGCGTGGAATTGTCGTCCCTTAGCAAGGAGTACAGATCTCCTTGAGAACATCTTTATGAAAAGTCCAATTCTTAGTGAAATTAGTTGTAAGAGAAAAAGAGTACGTAAAGTACAAAATTTCAAGCAAGTACTGCAATAATGGACCGAGCGCGAGTGTGGGGGCAAAAAACAAGGAATTAAAAAAAAATAAAACGAGGTCCAGACGAGAGTCGAACTCGTGACATTCTGTGAGTGAAACAGACGTGATAACCACTACACCACTAGACCAAGTTCATTACTTAAAAATCTGCCCACATGACAAGTGTCCAAAAATAAGTTCAAGAGCCTCTGGAAAATAATTGTCGGTTTTAGTAACACTTACGCTTGAATATTAAGAATTTTTATGGATTATTATTACTCTATGCTCCTAAACTCATTGTATAAGGTATATTAAAAAATGAACTAAGTTTTGAAATTCTAGAAGTTGATCTGTCTGAAAGACAATCTCTCTTAATCAAATTGAACTGCTGAATTGTTCTCCAAGATTGATAGGTTTGAAAAATTTCGGAATTTCGTACTAAAAACTAATCCATGAGATTAACAGATAACAAATTAATAATATTTGCTTTTTAGAAGCCCGATATACCTTATATATCCAGTAATACCTTAATTAAAATTTCCGTATAGAGAAGGCCTGGTGGTGTACGGGTGTGTCATTCAAGTACGGGGCAAAGCGGCAACCTAAACCAACCGTTTATGTATATGAAAAGTTTCTGGATTAAATAACCGTAATTTATAGGCAAAAAGACGCCAACCGAGGCAAAGAGATAAATCATTCATTTTAAGATGAATCCCGAAAAGGGCAGAAGTTCCCAAAAGAAGAAGTCTAAGGATAGGACCACCAACGGCCAAGATCAAAAGGAGAATGTACCGGGATACTCTCACAAACGAACAGAGATCAAACTCGTTTCTGTCAGACTTAAAGAGGCCGCATTGGACTCCCCGAGTTTCAGAGCGAGCTACAACTTCTATAACTCCCAAATTGAACAAATCGAAATGTGGATTGAGGGTCTGCTGAAGTCTCTAAAGAAGTATCCGCAGCATTACGATGATTTCAAAGAGGTGAATAATGTCCTCTTAAGTCAATTGATTCCAGAGTTCTTCAAAAACACAGCAATTGACCAAGATAACACCCTCTCAGTGCTTGACTGCACAAGAACAAACCTCGATAGTTTATGGAACTCAGAGCTGAAAGGTCTCTCCATTAACGACTCCGAGATATCGGAGCTTCTTACAGAGTTTTCCAAAGTACATATAAAGAGCTACAAGGACACCCGAAAGAACTTTGATTTCTTACAGTCAAAGTACGATAGTACGTTGTATAAATTTTCAGCACTATCCAAGACCAAAGAGCCATCTTCGCTTCGAGAGGACTCATTTCAATTGCATGAAGTTAGGAAGGCATACGTCGGAGCTTCCTTGGATATGTGTGTTGAGACTGCCAAATTTCTCGAGGTCCTCGACTGGATGCTAATGGAGCTGACAAACATACTTTTCAAAGGACGTTCTACATATGATGATGCTTATTATATGAGAGTGAAGGCCTGGTCACAGTCTCTTACCAAGTCAATCGAGCTGCTACTCCATGATATGAAGAGTTCTAGAAATACCATCGAGAAGGCAACAATTGCGCAATTCGAGCCTAGCAGAGACCTGAAGGATCACAACTCAGCACTGATCAACCCTTCAACGCTGACATTACCGGAGAAGGGCGAGGAGGAGCCAACATACGAGAAGCACGGATGGCTGTACATGAAGACCACAGTTGGTAAACCGAGCAGAACTATCTGGGTTAGAAGATGGGTCTTTGTCAAATCGGGAATATTTGGTGTCTTGTTGCTGTCACCTTCAAAAACTTTTGTGCAAGAAACAGATAAAATCGGTGTTTTGCTTGCCAACATCAGATATGCTGCTGAAGAAGAAAGACGCTTCTGCTTTGAGATTAAGACAATCGAGAACACCATTATGTTCCAGGCACAGACACTGAAGGAGATGAAGGAATGGCTGAGAGTCTTCTCCGAGGAGAAGCAGAGAGCCATCGAGAACTCCGCAAGTGATTCAGGAAAGTACGCATTTGGTCGTTACCCTCCATTGCTCTATGAGTTTGCTTGTACCTCTCTCACATCCACAGACATGGAACTTACAACTACCCGTGCTGAGATTGCCAACCAAGACGATACATACACCACGGTCACCTCTTCTTATCTGAGCAATCTAGTGGGGCAGATTGAAAACCAGGATCCCAAGATTGCCAACTTGGAGTTTAGAGACCCAGATCTAAACACACCAATTGCGACCAGTCGCTCCAAATTGGCTTTGATTTCTCATGCTTTCCTTGACTCAACAGTCGTACCAACTGCAGTGACAGCCAACATATGGGGTAGTGTCAATTGGGGAATGTACTACATGGACGATACATCGAGAGTTAAGAAGAAGGCCCCAAAGAATAATCTGAAATCGCTCGGACAAAGAACGCAATACCCTCCATACTACCCGACTCACTTAAGAAACTACGATCTCCAGCTTAAGTCCCTGTTCGACTCCTCAACAGACCCTGACGAGCTTGTGGTTATCCACTTTGGATGCCTTTGGTCGCTGAATAATACCCAGGAACTCTCTGGTCGCTGTTTCATTACAACGAAACATTGCTACTTCTACATGCATAGTGCCGGGTTTGTTTCTCTCTTGAAGAGGCCTATAACAGATTTGGTGGCGATTGATGTGACCTCTGAGAAGTACTGGGAATGGTTCAAAGTTTATGATGTACATGGCCTAAGCATGAAAGGTCGTGTCTTCCTTAATGACGCCAAGCTAATTCAAAGGAAGATTGACATGCTAATCAATAACTTAGCAAGCGATCATCCACTCCCAGACAGTGAGTTGATTCCAAAATTAGAGACCATCGAGGCCCATGAGATCAAGACCGTCGAGAGACATCTCTCTAAGAAGTCAAACCGTGAACAGAGCCCACTTGCAAATAGCCCATTATCATCCTTCCAGCCTTTCAATGGTGTTACTATTGACGGTCATAGAATGAGAACGAACTTCACAGATGAATACACCTTATTTGACGTTGTGGAATTCGATGCACCTGCGAAGGCAGTATTCCATATAATGTTTGGTGACCATTCGTCGCTCTCCAGGGACACAATTACGTTTGTGGACAGAGACGAGTTCGCTGTGTCCCCTTGGTATCCTGCTGGTAATGAGCTGAAGAGAGTGATTAACTTCAAAATGGACTTAACTAAGGGAATTTTAGACTTGAGAAATGAAGGGTACATTTCAAGAAAGAGTACACAGACTATTGAAGAACTTGTTGATAACAAGTACTACAGGGTAGGGGAAGTTAGAAACCCTTACAAGATAATGATTTCAGGTGATGAGTTTGTCGTGAAGTCCAAGGCCGTTATTGTCGGTACTGATGCGAAGAGCTGTAAAGTGTTGTTCTACTGCAGAGTCCATTTCAAGGAGAGCCAAGGTAACTTCCTGGTTAGAAGAATATCTGGTAAGTCAGCACGCCAATTCCAAGGACAGGAATTTAAAACCATTATCAATAAAATAACAATGTGTGTCAGCAGGTTAGGGTCTCATGGCCAGGTGATTAAAGCCATTAGAATTTATGGAAACTTGTCACAGTCAGAAGAGCAGTATAAGCCAGAAGAAGACATGATTTTCCAACTAACGTTGACTATGTGCTTGAAGTACTACTTCAAGGTGTCTTTGTTCTTTGTTAGTTCACTTGCTGTAAGTGCGCTGAATCTCTGTCTTCATGGAATTACACAGTTTGTTGTGTCTTTGTCTATGAACAGATTTTTGATTTTCATCATTGCATGCTCAGTTTTCCTAAACTTTTTCCTGGTGGGAAGATCAACATTCTCATATTGGAAAGAGAGAAGACATGAGTACGTCATGAAGGCATTGAGAAATGACCTGGAATTGACGAAGATGGAACGTTCAATTTCTTTGAACGATATGGAGCTCTTGACACAATACGACTACAACGTAACTTCTCCATGCTTTGACAAGTTTATGACTTCTCATACAACTGATTCTAAAGGATCAGTGGTAGATTCCAAATTTAGGGATACTCGACACGAAATTTCAATAAAGAGAAACCAACTTATCGTCGAGTTGAAGATCCTGGAGCAAGTTGAGAGAGAATTGGTTGCTGGCAATTATAAAAACTTTGTCTTATCTGAGGTGAACTTATGTAAGATTTCCCTGGGTGATATGGGTGTTAAGAACAATGATTTGGAGTCTTATTGCTCCAGCTGCGTCGATGAGTACAAAAATTTGGCAATTGGATTACTGTAATCTATGTTTTAATTTATATATATATAATGTATCTATTTTCTAAAGTCCTCTTTTAGCCAAATTATCTGCAATACCCAGGTAGAGAGCTACACTGTTGATCGGTGGAGGATCACTGCTTGGGATCACCTTATTAGCAACTCTTTTAAACCCATTAGTCCAATTGATTAAGTCGAGATGATCAACGTTCTGTATTGTGCCCATGTATTTGCCCCATTTAGCAGAGTTAACACTTACCATACCATCATTCTCGCCAACCCTGCTATCAATTATTGACCAACTATAATAAAACACGTTATACCAGCTTGGTTTAAAAGAGGCACCATAACTGAAATATTGAACTTTTGGGTCATTTGGACAGCTTTTATTGAACTCCCTCATGTACGCAGTGGTCAGTTGATACAAACTTGGTGGTAGTTTGATTGAGCTTGGCAGTTGGTTTGAAATAGAGACAACAAAATCAGCAACTTCAGAGCCTCTATGGGGTGTCGTAACTGTGGTGAGACTAACAACTTCATAGTTCTTTTTCTCGAGCTCTGTGATTAAGTAACGGGCATCCAAACCACCCATCGAATGGGCAATGAGGTTCACTTTCATCTTTTTGTTCTTCTCTTCAAATGTCTTTTCACCACTTTTATCTTCATTGTAAATGTCGTTTACAGATTTTGTTCTCAAGTAATCGACTTCCCTTGTTATGAATCGATTCAGGTGATTAGCCCTATCGTCAATACTTCCAAACCCTGGAACTCTTGCTACCATAACGGTGCTTCCCTTCTCTTCAAGGGCTTCTTTAATACCAAACCAGTATTCCAATGCGATACCATCGTGGTCTGCAACGACGAAGTCTCTCCTTACCGAGTCTTTCTTAGAGTACAACTCCATGATATAACGTATTGAAGGGATCAGCATCAACTTATCAAACCCAGAGAGTCCGTGACAAAGAACTATCGGGTACTTTGGTGCATCGTACTTCTCTTTCAGTTGTAGCTGTGTTATGACACGACCTTCACTTTTATTTAGATCATCAACCACTCCTTGATCTCCTCCTGACAACCATCCGCTTACATTCTTATATGTTGCCGTGAAAAACGACTCTTCCGACTCATCGTTGTTATCTTCAACAATGCTTCGGGACGGCTCACAGTGTATAACCGAACTATTCAGTGACTGTCCTAGGAACGTCGTTACAACCACTCCAAAAGTGGTGGATATACACTTCTGAAGATAGCTCATGTTTCTATTATATCTAACTATTCTTCGGGATCAGGGATGTCTTTGCTATTTGAGAGGTCGTGTGAGGTTATATAGAGCACGAGATGGTTATAGAAATCACCATGTATAAGTGCTTCTTCTATAAGAATCAAACTGAAAAAAAGCAGCAATTCACTGACCACAGAATCAAATCTAAAGATCTCGTTATAAGGAAATGAGGGAAAGCAAACGAAGAATCAGAGACTTTTGTGTTTCTTTTCCCGTTGCGATTGCTCCCGGTGGCACAGTTTTTTTTTTTTTTTTTCAGTCTCGAGATGTCACAAAAAATTTCTTTTTTTGGAATTTTTCACAGTGTCTCGGTTGTCAGGACAACAATCTACCTTGAATTTTTCATTGATAAAGATAAAAGATCAAAACGGGGGTTTTTAGTAGCGCCCGTTTCTGTTATATGAATGGCCATATCTTTGATTTGGTCTTCTATTATCTCGATCCCTGTAGTCATTTCTGCGACTATCGCTTCTCCTTATGTCTTTTTCATCCCTTTTGTCTCGGCTTCTTTCACTTCTAGCTCCATGGATCTTTCTTCTTGTTTCATTAGTCTTACCCCTCCAAACTTCGGCTAGCTTTGACACACTTTGACTGAAGTCCACATGTATTCTTCTATCGTCAATAAGAACTCCGTCCATCTTCAAATATGCAGTTTCACAGCTTCTCTTGTCGTCATACTCAATGAATGCGTACTGCATCGAATCACCAGTGTCTTTATCTCTTATAACTTCACAAGAGATGATCTTACCAAACCTGGAAAAGATGATCTCCAAATCATCATCCTGTGTTAACGGGTTCAATTTACAGACGAATAACACGTTCTCCATAGGTTTAACCTCTGCGGATGGTAAATCCCCCATGATCTCCAGGGCTAATGCCTGAGAGTCTGCATTTTTCTTCCGTTGCTCTTTCAGTTCTAGCTCTGTGAGATCCTTATCGTCATCAGCAGTGACACTGGCCAAGTCATCGAGCCTCACGGTCGATAACTGCTCAGCCGAAGGCTCCGGTGTCGGTGGGGTCTCTAGTCCCTCAATAGGACCCAAGGGGTCTTCAAGGATGTACGTATGGTGTATTCTGATGTCCTGGTATGTCCTGTAGTGATCGTCAACGATTGAATTGTTGATCTTCTCCAAGATGTCAAGTCCATCACTGACCACACCGAAAACAACACCTTGCGGCGAGCCTCTTCTTTCGTCCAAATCGTCCAGAGTAATTGTCACGATCGAGGTTCCATACTCTTCCAGCCCACTCCTCTGGGTTACAAATGCCACTGTGCCCCTCTTGTTATTCTTCAATTTGTTCTTCTGAGCTTTGAATTGTCGTGGGAGCGATGGGTCTGCCAGGCTCCACGCAGAGCATCCCTCCCGGCTCAGTGGATACAACGGGTCACCAAACTGAGCAACATAGCCCCTCTGGATGTTATAAAAAGGTGCGTATGTGTAGTACTTGGCTCTACAGAGGTTTATGAAGTTGGTACACTCTGTTGGTGCCTCTTTAGTGTACAGGTCGATGGCGATGGTTCCTGTAGGCAGTGTTAGTAAGGCAGGTTGGTGAGTGGAAGGACGGAAACTCACCTAAGGAAGTCTGCAGCAGAACACTCATACCGTCCAATGGAGCTTTACCAGCGTATTTAAGCAAAGAAAGAAGCAATAAAAGGAGCTTTAGTGAAGAGAAGTGGAAAAGTGAAGCTGGAGAAAATACGCGAAAATCCTTAACCGACGCCAATTTCTTTGTTAACTCTGTGTGAGTACTAAACTACCGAGAGAGCTTTGAAGAAGAATTGTTTTCTTAGGTGATACAGGGCAATTTGAGGCTGGGGAAAGCGACATGTCTGAGACGTCAGAGAGAATTGAAGAGAGCGAACTGAAAAAATGCGGTGAATGCTCCAATCTACTGCCTGTGAAGGAATTCAAAAAATTTACCAAAACGGGAAGAATCACTTCAATGTGTCACAAATGCCGAGAGGTGAAAGCACGTTATATGAAGATGAGAAGGTCAGAGACTGAGAGAGACAAGTCCGAGCCTGCGGAGCCTCTTGACAAGCCGAAAGATGTGATACACAAGACGATTCTGGACCTAATAAAGTTCCTTAAGCAGATGAATGAAGAGGAAAAGGGCCACATTAAGGGCAAATTCGAAGGCTACATATCAGATATGGCTGTTTTGGAGCATGCCAAGGAGAAGAATGAGATCATAGCACTAGCAAAACAGCAGCTGAGGGACTCCGTGGCCAATGAGCTGTCTGGAAAGAAAGGCTATAAATGGGGAGTATATCGTCTTACGACTGCTGCAAGCTCCATTTATATGACACTTTACTGTTCAGACGATATGAGCCGAGTAAGGGCCTCGGTGTCGAAGGGGAAGAGGAATAAGCTAAGTAAGAAAACAGAGGATTGTAAATCACAAGTTCACGTTGCGTATAATTGGACTACACAGCTCTTGAAGATTTCATATACGCATCTAAGCCATTCGAGAGTGCAAGATTTAGGAGCTACAAAAAAGAGGAAGACAGTCAAACCAGTAGCAAGGGAGAGCCCCATTGTGCTACCCAATGTGGACCCTACAATAACGGCGATTCACGCACAAGAACAAGCACAGCAACAGCAGTTCTTAAAGAAGATATTAAATTAAAAGTAGTTCGGATTCGTCATTATATACACGTTTTTTTGCTTTCTTTTTTCTTTCTTCATTTACCAGAGACTTGCTTAATCATGAAATCTTTCAGGAATCCCAGCTGGTTAATTGCATTGAGTCCAAATGTTCTCAGTGCAACAATTGGCTCAGCCCTGATAGAGTAAAGCTTATGTAGCTTATCAACAACCCCGAGCAGCATGTTGTTGATTGGATATCTCTCTGCCCAGTAAGGCTCTAGCACCAGTGGGTTTCCGATGTCCAAACCTCTTTGAACACCTTTCTCCAAGGCATCAACCAGAGATTGAACATCACCCTGTCCCATGTTCAAACCCTGGCCTGCTAATGGGTGTGTAGTATGAGCAGCATCACCAACAAGCGCAATTCTTTCGCTGACGTAGGTATCGGCGTGTGATAGTCTTAGTGGGAAACGAGCTCTTGATCCGGTTTCTATACCAACCACACGAACTGGGAATCTTTCATCAAGCTCTTCTTCTGAGTATTTTTGAGTAGCATGATCAATACGCCATTGGATATCTTCAACGAGGCCCTCAGTTTCACCTGAGCTGATTTTCTTGTAGTAGTAGCTCATATCGACATCGCTTAAAAGGAATGAGGCATTCACCAGAGCAATGAACAGCTCTTCATCAATGGTGGTTAAGAGCTCAGAGAGCTCAACAGTGGTAGACCAGACCATCGTAGCACGGTCCTCAGGCATTGGCAGCATGGCAACCGGACCATTTGGCAAGAATCTTTGGTAAGCAACAGACTGGAAAGGTGGATATTCAAGCTTCAAAGTTGCAACGACACCAAATCTCTTATAGAACCAGCCACGAGACTCAATTCCCGAGAATTTACGTACGGGGGAGTTGAAACCGTCAGCACCAACGAGCAATCTGGTCTTGATGGTCTCTCCGTTTGAGAGGTGTACGATTGGCCATTGCGTCACTTCATCCTTGGTGATATTTGTGACCTTTGTATTGTCAATGACCTCCAATGCAGATTGTGGTGACTCAGCATCAAGCTCTTGAATTCTTTGGTACAGAGCAGATTGGATGTTGACGTTTTCACACATAGTGGCGATCTCTGGGGTTTCGAATCCCAGTCTTGCGTCGCTAAGACCCTCTGTAATGACCATGGAATCATAAGGCTGAATTCTGTCTTGCTTGATCCACTTCCAAGCTCCAATTCTCTGGAGGTACTCAATGGTCTGTGGGGTCAAGGAGACCACACGATTTGTCAGAATCTCTGGTGTCTCGTCATGGAATTGCTTCACAGGCTGTAAGTTGAAGCCTTCAACCAATGAGACATTCAAGTGTCTGGTGACTCTCGAGTTCTTTAACGCAGCAGAGAGTGTGAGGCCTGCAGGACCACCACCCACGATCAGGACATCCACCAACTTCTCAGCCTTCACACTGCCAGCAACAGACGCCAACGTCCTTTTAAAGAATCGAGACATCTTCCTGTGTTAGTTCTACAGACCGAAGAAAGTGGTGTTCTTCACTTTAAAGTGAAAGTGAAAGTCTACAGAACATACCATTTTCCCGCGAACCCGTTTGATGCTTCTTTAGATCGCTCAAATTTCGCGGGCCTCTCGCGAGTCTCCGGTTCGGCGATGAGCAGCCGAACTCTCTTGAAAACCCTGTTGAAAAATTGTATAAATGATAGATTGCTCCTGCTTTTGACCGAAGTTGTTAGAGAACCAGCTCTTTTTCTATTCTTACTGAAGAGATTAGAAGGAAGAGAACCAGGCACGTTGTTCAGCATTTCTCCAAAACACCTAAGGACATCTCTTTCACTCATCAGACACATTACATCGATGAGCCCGTCTATCAGTAATGATATCGTCCTCATTGACCGTCTCCAGGTCCAGGCAATCACAGGCAGGGATTTCTGGAAGAGACCAACTCCACAGCCATTAGAGGTGTCCGTACAGCTTCGTACAGATTTCAAGGCTTCGAGTGATACAGATGACTTGAAGTACTCATTAAACTACGCTGTGATCTCTAGAAACATCACTGAGTTCTTTGAGAAGAACAAGGGAAAGAACTTCAAATCGTTTGAGAAGGTTGCACAATGCGTCTCTGAGGTTATATTAGACGAGAAGAAAGGTGGAGGTAACGACGCCCAAGTTACGGTCAGTGGACGTAAGACGGAGATTAGAGCCGAACAGATTGAAGTTATCATCAATAGAAACAAACCATCTGGGATCGTAACCAGAATTGAAGGTTCCAATGATATAATCCGTGTCAGAGGACTCAAGTGCTCAACCTTGATTGGTGTCTTCACTTTTGAACGTCTCATGAAACAGTACGTCTCTTTAGATCTCGAGATCACTGCTTTACCAGATAAAGAAATCAACGTCTATGGGATCATCGACGATGTTGCCAATTACGTTGAGAACGCAAACTTCAAGACCGTAGAAGCACTGATAGAATCGGTTGCACAGATTACATTACAGCACGATGTATTGGAGGTTACTGCTAGGGTGGAGAAACCAAATGCCATCACATTCGCTGAAGGTGTCGGTGTTCAAGTTAGTAGAACCGCAAAGGATTTTGAAGGTAAAATCGCCATTGATTGTTCTCCACAGGCTCTTCTTTCATCAGAAGGTCAGAATGGATTTAACTTGCCTTCTTTCACAGAGCCTGTGGAGTTTAATGATAAGGAGAAACACACTGCTTTCATTGCATTTGGTTCAAATGTTGGAAGTCCAATCAGTAATATCCTCAGAGCCATTGACGAACTGAATCAGATTAAGGACACTTCAGTGGTTTCAACATCATCACTTTATGAGTCTGAGCCTATGTACGTCTTGGATCAACAGAAGTTCCTCAATGGTGTCTTGGAGTTAAGTACGACACTCTCTCCACAGCAATTGTTGAAACAGTTGAAGACAATTGAATACGATGTCTTGGGTCGTGAAAAGATTATGGATAACGGACCAAGATCTATAGACCTTGATATCATTCTCTATGATGACCTAGTTTTGAACGACCAGGAAGCACAGTTGACCATTCCACATATCCGTATGATTGAACGTACTTTTGTTTTACAACCATTGTGTGAGTTGATCCCACCAACTGCTATCCACCCAGTGACAGCAGAACCTTTCCATAATCACTTGAAACAGTTATATGCATCTGCTGGTGACTTATCCAAACAAAAGTCCAACAGACTTGATGCCCATGTTCCATTAGTTAACAAGTTCTCAAATCACCACAAGGAGAGATCCTTAGCATTTGATCTTGTGAATCATTCACATCGTACCCAATTGATGGGAATCCTTAATACAACACCAGACTCATTCTCAGATGGTGGAAGAAGCGCATCTTTACCGTTGGCCTTGGAGAACGCCTTGAAGATGGTAGACTCTGGGGTCGATATCATTGATATCGGTGGTGTATCTACACGTCCAGGGTCTATTGCTCCAGATGTCGAGGAGGAATGGCGTCGTATTGTTCCTATTATCAAAGCCATTAGGGAGCATGAAGATGAAAAGCTAAGAAATGTTATAATCAGTGTTGATACATACAGAGCTAAAATTGCCCATGATGCTATTGTTGCAGGTGCTGATATCATCAACGACATCAGTGGTGGTCTCTATGACGATGACATGTTTAGAGTTGTTGCAGAGAGTGGTGTCCCATATGTCTTGAATCACACTAGAGGTACACCTGATACAATGTCCAAATTGAACCAATATGAGAATAGCAACGAGATGGGACTCACAGAGTTCTTCAAGTCTCAAGAGGATTCTGGCGATAGCGAGGAGAAGGTACTGATTAAAGCTGTCTCGAGAGAACTTTGTACTCAATACCGTAAGGCTGTCGAGGCTGGAGTTAAGAGATGGCAAATCATTACCGATCCAGGTATTGGATTTGCAAAAGATCTTAAACAGAACCTGGCTATTATCAGGGGTACTCCATTGGTCAAGACATACTCTAACTACAATGAAGAGAAAGACGAGTATAACTCGCTAGAAGGCCTACCTATCCTCTTGGGACCTTCAAGAAAGAAATTCATCGGCACACTCACCAATGAAAAGATACCGGCAGAGAGAGTTTTGACAACCGGTGCTGTGATCATGTCCTGTGTTGGGTATCAATCTGATATCGTCAGGGTTCATGACGTTGCAGAGGTCAAGAAAGTCCTCCTTATTGGTGACGCACTTTATAGAGACTTAGTTTAATTTTACAGATGGATTATTCATGATAAACAATTGGATCGTATAATAATGATAGGTCGTTGGCTCGTAATTAAAAAGCTTCTTTTTCAACACTAGGGCAACCTCCACTCACAGACAACAGCAAAGAAAAAAACCATATATAATGAAAGGGATAGCATCGCCTTACTTTCTCTTTCAAATTTCTCTCAATTTCGTTTCTCTTTTTGTATTTTCAACAAAAAGAACTCAAAAAAACACATGATTGGGGGTGTAAAACATATAAAATAACATTTATAAAAAAAGGTGATGGAGGTAGAAAAACGGGGAAGTGAATAAAATTTCCAGGGACAACAAAAAAAATAGTGGATAATAACAGGGAAACTTACAAAGTTTACTCGTCCTTAGAAGTACAGTCACGGG
The DNA here is from genome assembly GCA_003708795.3 of Petasospora americana. Lineage (NCBI taxonomy): Eukaryota > Fungi > Ascomycota > Saccharomycetes > Phaffomycetales > Wickerhamomycetaceae > Petasospora > Petasospora americana. The sequence goes on from PPOA03000009.1 coordinate 185,671, forward strand.
AGATGTGACCGGAACCACCACATGAGTAACAGGTCTTAGCAGCAGCACCGCTCTCACCACCGGCAGCAGAGGTACAGTCCTTGGAGATGTGACCGGTCTTACCACAAGCGTAGCACTTGACGACACCGGCCTGGCAGTCACGGGCAAAGTGGTTTGGACCACCACACTTGTAACAGGTGGTCTTGGAGTTACCGGATCTGGTAGAGGTGTTCTCTCTGTTGAATGTCTTTGCTGGACGGGCAGTGGTAGCCTGCTGTGGCTCTGTACAGTTTCTGGAGATGTGACCGAATTGGGAACAGTTGTAACAACGGGTACCGTTGCCTTGCTCGGTACACTCAGATTGAACGTGGCCGACACCAGCACAGTTGTAGCACTGCTTCTGAGTGTTCTGTCTTGGCTCTGGGCAGTCAGTGGACTCGTGGCCTGGCTGACGGCAGTTGTAGCAGAGACGCTCCTGCTGGGTGCACACCTCGGCGAAGTGACCAACCTCACCACACTTGTAACATGTTCTTGGGAAAACAGCAGCCATTTTTTCTATTTATCTTTTAGTTTTGCAATCAAATGGAATTAGAAGTGGGACTTCTTTTTTGAGATTTTTTAAAAATTTTGTGCGTTTCCACATCTCTTCAGCTTTCGACGGTTTTTTTTTTTTTTTCCTCCCCCGAGCTATATAAACGGAGTCGAGTCCGAGTGAAGTTTTTTTTTTTTAAAAATTTAGTAGAGAAAAAATCGTAACTGCTTGTATATTATTTGGAATCTGGACTCTTGAGCTACATAGGAACAGAATGATACCAAAAAAGTTATAACTATCTCGGGCTATTATGCGCTTAGCACCCGATACTGATAACTCCCATTATTGAAAAAGGGGTGATGAGCCTCGGAAGTCACGTGAGGGATCACCGGATATTACCCAATTCGTAAATTGCCCGCGTCTCCGCATTAGTCTATATACTTAGATTAAGATATGCTCAATTGTATGGTATCGTCTGTAGAAGCTATGAAATTGGTGTAAGATCAGTGATGTAGCGTCCATAATCAATGGTTTGCTCAAACAATTTAACGACTTGTTCCTCTTCTAGCTCCAAGTCTTCACAAGCCATTCTCATTGCAACCTCACAGCTCAAGATATATAGAGTAAACGAGTCAATTGACCAGAATTGAATGGTTTTATTAGTTCTTGCGGCTGCTTCAATGTTTGAGCTGTACGTCCTTTTGATTAATCTTGCAATTGCTGATTGTCTTCTGATACCATAGAATCCAATCAGGAACTGTGTGAACGAGTCTCTATTTGTGTCAGAGCTTGATAAAGTTGTTGATCTAGAACTTTTCATGAACTCTTTCGATTTGGAATAATACAACGACTCAATTTCCCCAGATAGAATCTTTGGAATACAATCCAAGTGCTGACTTGCGCGTCTTTCCAATTCTAGGCGACTCAAGCATCCGTTATACTCTTTGCCTTCGTACTTCTTCTTAACAATGCGAGTCTTTTTCACTTCGTTGGCCCCTTCATCAACTTCTTCGTAGTCATTCTTGAACCCAACCGAGAGATCAACATCCAAATCATCCAAATCATCCACTTTCTCCGGAGAGCTAGTAGGGATCCACACATTCGTGTTTCGGAGAGATTCATAGAACTCATCACCTTGAGCTTCCAGAAGCGTCTTTTGCAACGTATGTATTTTCTTACCTGCTTTATAGGCAGATGACCAAGTTCCATACTCCGCAGCATCAAGGACTTCGCTACGTTTAGCTTGTTTCAAATCTTCAAGCCTTTTCTTAGCTGCGAGTGTCGCTGCACCTTCGGTAGCAAATAGCTCATCATCGGAGTCATCAAATGAGATGGCTTCTTCTTCCTCCTCTTCTTTCTTCTTCTTTGGATCCTTTTGTTTTAGCATAGATAAAATGCCTTCAGATTCCTTCTTTGGGATCGTGGATCTTTGCTGTGTCTTCTTTTCATCTGTCTTGATACGCTTGCGGTATCGTCTCGTGTCTTTATCTGGGGATGCAGTGTTTCCCATCGCGGGCAGCTCTGGAATGCTACCGATTTTCTGTCTTGAAGCTTCCATCATTTTCAGGAAATCATCATCTTCGTCAATCTTTCTTAGACTCTTAACAAGATCCGAAGGCTCGTCATCATCAACATCGACCTTTGGTATAGTAGTATTCGCCTTCTTGGTTATGAATATGTCATCACCGTCATGGTGCGGTGATGATGAGCCGGTAACGACGCGTTTGTTATTCTTACACTCCTCGAGCTTGCGTCTCTCAACTTCGTTAACCTCAGCAGGTGTTCTACTCTTAGCACACTTGTTCTGTTTAGGATTCACATTTCCCGGGTTTTCCGTCTTACTGAACGGTAGTAATGAAGGTCTATTGCTGTAAGTTGTCTCAACTGACCGGACCTGGCCATAAAACATGCGAGCCGGGGTCGGCGTGAGCCTCTCCACAGTGCCTATGCTGGGAGTCTGAACCCACTGCTTCTTCCGTGTGGGCGAGTCTCTCTCATTCTTCGTGTACGATTTGCTGATGTTGGTTGGTGATAAGGAGCTCATCGGCCTGGACTCCAGGATTCGTTTTTGCGGGATCACCGGCGCAGAATCTTTCAAGAAAACGTTATTGCTCGATTGCCGGCTTCCTCTTTGAAAGAAGCCAGGAGGTTGGCTGGACATTTCTGGAGGGTGGAGAATTCTCTGTTCTTTCTGTTTTATTGTGGGGACTTCCCTAGCGGAGCCTTCAATGTTTGTTGATGCTGTCCTTGACGCGAATTGTTAACAATTTTATTGCTTTCCAAGCTCTCGGAGCTCTTCACATTTGAGTGTAAGAAGAGAAAAAGGACCAATGGCAAGACCACAGGCGAGGGACAACCGTTCCGGTAGAGAAGGCAGAGATGCTAATAGACGAGAGAGGGATAGGGAGAGTAACAGAGACAGGGAAAGAGAGAGAGAAAGAGAAAGAGAAAGAGAGAGAGAGAGGGAAAGAGAGAGAGATAGAGGTGAGAGAAGAGACAGAGATCGTGCTCCAAGAGATGGTAGAAACGACGCCAGAGATAGAGGTGAGAGGGTAGAGAGGGGAGCTAGAAAAGACACACAGAGAAGCCACGACAGACCAACGACGTCTAAAGCTACAGACAGATCTGACCGAGACAAGCCTAAGGCTGAACAGAAACAGCAGAAGTTATCTGTTTTAGAATCACTAAAGGACTTCCCATTGAAAGGTGGTAATGGCCGTTCTGCAACAGAGATCAAGACAGCCGACTGGAATCGTACCGGAACACGAATTGCGGCATCAAGAAGTGATGGTTCCTTAGTGATTTGGAAGCTGAACCCTAAGACAGGCGAACAGTCAGGTGGTAATCCAATGGTTATTAACAAGACCCATGGAACCTCGGGGTGTGCCAGCGATTTCTCTTGGAAGCCACAGGGTGAAGATGATCTAGCCACAGTGGGGAGAGATAACACAATTCTATGCTGGAACGTTGTTAAAGGTGCTACTACAAGCGAGATCGTCACAGAGGAGAAAGAGCTGAAACTGATCTCTTACTCGGAAGATGGCAAATACCTTGCTGCTGCCAGCAGAGAGAACTTGATATTTATCGATACGTCTAGTAATTCGATTGTACAGAGTGTGCCACTTAGTGAAAATGCACACTCTATTTGCTGGAACAACGGTTCAGATGCCATCTTTGTTGGATTGGGATCAGGGCTTGTTCTACTGTTGATGAAGAACGAAAATGGATTATTTGAAGCCGTGCACAGACTGGAAGGCCACAGATCCACCATAAATGCCATGTCATTGGATCCAATGGGCAAGTTTGTCGCTGCAGCTTCCCATGAAGGTGTCATTTCTATCTGGTCGCTGGCAGATCTGAGTGTTATAAGAACATTTGGAGCAGTCGACCAATCAATTGAGTCACTAGATATCTCATTCGATGGTGAACTAATCGGTGTCACCTATAGAGAAACCAACGGTGCAAAGATCTTTAGAGTTAGAGACGGTAAAGAACTAAAGACACTGGACAAATGCACTCCTGGCCGTCGCATGGACGAGGTGATTAGATTCAGTCCTGTTACCATGACATACCTCTTCACTGCAGGGTCAGGAGAGGTATTTACAGGCATAAATTCTGGTGATTCAAGAAATTAGCTTATTAGTATATAGGGCCTCCTTTAATAATTACCGCATTTGGCCACCTGCAGTAGTTAAGCGTGTAACCCGGCCTCCGAGTGCCCCTTTTTGCGCGTCAGGGGCGCACCCGCGAAAATTGGCGTCGTGGCTATTTTAAAATTTCTTTGTCGTCGACAACAGTTTCATGACACCATTTAAACAGCTGGAAAAGAAGAAAGAAAACGTACCTTCCCTAACTTAGAGTGATAGCCATTTCTCTTCTATAAGAATTAGTTGATTGTGTTTCCACATTTAGTCTTTTTTTGTAACAAATTGTATTTGGACGTAAAAACGTAATAATAAAACAAAAGAAGAGGACAACAACTACGCCACTCTAATCACCACCAAAGACACAGAACAAACAGAATGTCCGCTCTCAAGATCTTCGTAGAAACGCTCGAGGAGATCAAGTCTGTCAAGTCTGGTATCTCGGGATCCCGTATCCAGAAGGTTACCCAGATTGCCGTTGATAATGTTAACGTAAGTACTAACTAAAAACAAACCCCATAGACCGTGTTGGACTAGTTGGCGACCTAAGCTTTGGTATAAGAACTTCCCCGGTGCCATCCCATAGTACATGTAACTTGTAACTGGTAATTTCACTTATTGGTGATATATCCCTAGCCCGGTCCTCAGCTACGCCTCAACAAGCGTAAATAAACTTCACAAAGAGAACCCTCATATATTAACCCGTAACAACAACAGCTCTCATCCCAATTTGTCGACAAGTGCTATCAGAACTTAAAAGATGCCACTGACACACATAAGCTTGGTGCTCTGTACGTTATTGATTCCATTGCTCGTCGCTACCAGGATAAGGCCACTGGGCCAATCGATGCATCGGCCCCAGATGGCACTTTTGCTTCTGGCTTGTATAAGTTCGGTACCATAATCTCCGATTCATTGCGTATTACACTTAGAGCTGCTTCACCAGCACAGAAGGAAAAGATTGGTAAATTAATCTCTATCTGGCGTAATGCTGGAACGTTCTCACAGACCGTTCTCTCTGATATCCAAGCAGAGTTCTTTGAAGCTTCAACCACTCCAAAGACAGCACCACCACCTTTAGCAGCAGTCCCTGTGGCTGCTGCTCAACCGACTCCAGCTTTAACAGCTGATCAACTTCTTAAGAATCTCGCATCTTTGCAAGGTGCTCCAGCTCCAGCTCCAGCTCAGACAGCAACCGGCTACCCACCGGTTGCACCACCACCACCGGCTCCAATGCAGCCTGCTATTCCATCTATTCCAGGATTCCCAGACCCACAGGCAGCTATTGCACAGTTGGTTTCACAGATGGCCAGTAGCGGCCAGCTCCCAGCTTGGATGCCACAGCCACCTCAACAGCCCCAAGATGACTCCCGTCAGAGATTCCGTGCTGACCCTGGTCTCTCCCAAGAAGAGGCATTCCGTCGTGCTGGAGGTCCTTCCACCGGTAACTCTGGATATGGCCGTGATCGTGAACGTGGTAACGGTGCTGGTTACTCTCGTCGCCAACGTTCTCGCTCCCCACAACGTAACCGTCGTGATGGTCCTCCACCGGGCCATGTTATCGGTGAGTTGAACACACCGGGTACTGCCCACTACAGAGAGGTCAAAGTTGACCTTGATCCAAACCTTCCACATAACTCCATTAAAGTTCTCAGTCGTACCATGTTTGTTGGTGGTATTCCAAGTTACATGACTCAAGAGGACGTTAAGGCCATCCTGAGACCTTATGCTGAGGTGCAGAGTGTTATCTTGAACCCAGAACGTAAGCACGCTTTCGTCAAGACATACTCCCGTCGTGAAGCTGAGAACGTTTTACAGAACTTCACGCAAATCACGTCTGTAAGTTTGCGTGTCCGTTGGGGTGTAGGCTATGGTCCTCGTGATTGTTGTGACTACCAGCACGGTGTTTCCATTATTTCAATCGACAGACTCACAGATGCTGATAAAAGATGGGTCAACACCGCACAGTGGGGTGGTATCGGAATGGACCGTCAATTAGTTCCTAACATGGTTATGGAGGAACCAGATATTGAAATTGGAGAAGGTGTCTCCTCTAAAGCCATCTCCAAGAAGATGCCAACAGATGCCTCTAGAAATGGTCCTCGTTCCACAAAGCCAGGTGAGGTCGACTTGTCTGTCAATGAACAAGCCGAGTTACCTGCCTTCATGAGAAACAACAACACAGCAAACCCACTCGCTAACTTGTTCAGTGGTGCCGGTGCTGTTGCACCTCCACCACCACCGTCATCAGCTGGCCCTGCACCAGTAGCAGCCGGTGGACAAGCTCCAGATGCTCTGGCTAATCTTATGGCCATGCTCCAGAAGCAACAACAGCCTTAAGCTTTGCCAGTTAATGGAACTGGAATTAAAAAGAAAACTCCTACTACTGATTTATATATTTTTTTGAATTTTCACGTCTCATCGGTCCCTTTAAGAGGTTAATACATTTTACCCAACTGTGAAACATCCTGTAATAAATCAATCTACTTATATCAGGAATTTGCGCAGTACTAAAGAAGAGTGCTATTCTTTTCTACAGACTTTTGGATTCCGAAGCTATTAGGCTACTTTTTTTGGATCGCTGGTAATCGATCCGCTACACTAGCTGTAAAGTTCTAGGTTACTATGTTTTCATTGTATAATTAATAAAATTTTGTTTAAATATGTTTGTAGTTTGATGTCTAATACTTCTCTCGAAATGTCTCGATTGGCGGTGTATAAAACTCGGCGCTCGCAACCCTGCCGCTTTGGGATTCAAACACCCGGACACCCATTGATTTCGAAATTTTTCAGTTTTGGTGGGTTTCGAAAACGGTGAACATCGTCGGATTGGGAATAGGAAAGTATAGATAATTCCTTAACGTTCTACTCAATTTGCTTGTGTGGTTCTCGGCTATTCTAACTGAAGATGTTACAGAAGGGTCTCCAACGTACGTTTAATTGCAACAATGTAATATTTCTAGCACACCCAGAGATCAGTTGTACTAACAATCATCCGACAGCGCTCAGAAGATGTTTAGCTACTGCAGCTTCATCAGCAGCACCAGCTGTCTCTCTCGAATCTATCAAGGCTGGTCTCCTTTTGGCCCGTAATCCCATTGTTACACCAGACCTCACACCATTGGAACAGGCTTACTACAACTACCAAGAAGAACTTGAGCGTCGTCTGATGTGGACCTTCCCACACTACTACTACTTTAAGAAAGGTTCCCTTGCCGAACGTCGTTTCTTCAAAGCACAAAAAGGTCCTGTATCTAAACAGCCAGGTGTCTTCTACTCCAAGGGTGTGCCAGACATCGTTCATAACCGTGAACGTCGTTCCAAGCAGGAAGTGATCATCCCAAAGGATGAGTATGAAGAGTCTGCAATGTCTGATATCTCCAGACCAGTGGTGCCTAACCCACGTACAACCGAAGCCGACTCAAAGGGGGATATCAAGAGCTTGGAGAGAAAGCTACCGAGAACATTATACCTTCTTGTGAAAGATGCTAAACTTGGTTGGAAATTACCAAGCTTTGACACAACGGAGGGTACAGCACTCCATAAATCTGCCGAAGCTGGTTTGAGACAATTAGGAGGCGAGGAGATCAACACATGGACTGTTGCTCGTTCCCCAGCTGCTGTTCTTAAGTTCAATGGATCTAAAATTGCTGAATCTGCTGAGCAGACCAAGACAAGGGAATTCATCATCAAGTCTAACATTTTGTCTGGTGCTTTCAACCCTAAGGGTGTTGAGTACGCATGGCTCGCACGTGAGGAGATCGAGTCAAAGGTGAGTAAGGAGTACTTTGAGGCCACTGAGTTCTTATTCTCCCGTGTATGAATGAGATTGTGACAGAGGTACCTATCAGGGTGAACTAAAAAATAACACACAGGTGTTCTTGTATATACAACAATCAGCATCACTACACATTCTTGTAAAGACAAATTAGCTAATTTTGTAGAACAATTTATATCTAGGACTGCTTGGAAAGGTATTCCTCATGAAGCTTCTTCTGTGCAGCGTACAGCTTCATAAGCTTCTTGTTCATACTCTTTGACACCTCATTACCATCCTTATCTAAGGTTGGGATACCTTCTTCGTTCCAAGCACTGTACTCCTCTGTCTTGAACATCTCCAATGGTGAGACTTTAGCCTTTTCCATTCTCTGACGTTCTTGTTCCTCTTTCAACTTCATCTGTGCCAATTTCTTAGCCAACTTTTCAGCTTCACGTTTCTCCTTCTCAGCTTGAATTGAAAGAAGTTCCTCCTTCTCGGAGACACTGAGGAACTTAACCAAAGCAGCCTGGCCGTCTGGACGATCATCAAGTGACACACCGAGATTCAAAAGATCATCGTTACGAATCTTATCTGTGGCTGCGAGGAATTCACCGTATGGGGCCTTAGCAATAGCAGATGAACGCACTGTGTCTCTGAATGTGGAAAGGACCTTAACGAATGGCATAGCAATTTCTTCAACGGAACCCTCGGTGGAAGATGAGGCATCTTCCCAACCAAGGCGATCAGAACGAGCAGGGAAACCTAAGATGTCGAGGATCTTAGTGACGAAGTACGTGACCTCGAGAACTTGATCAATCTTAATATCTGCTCCAGAAGAAACAATGTAAGAGTTAGTCTTTGTGACTAAACCAGACAAGTTCTTAAGAACCTGTGGAGTGGCCAAGTTATCACAGAATGAAGCATGGACAGCACGTTTGGTTTCTCTCAAGTCGTTGATGAGTTGCTTCTCAGCATCACCTGGACGCTTAGAGATGTGAATACCACGGGAAACACGATCTTTATAATCGTTGTTCAACGCTCTCACAGTCTGGAAGAACTTACCGACAGAAGACTCAAATGCCTTAACCTCTTGCAAGAGGGCTTCTTTGAAGTCTAACTGGTTATTCCACTGGATTGAAGCAAACGCTAATCTGAGCTGTCTAGCGGTGTTTTTCTCGAGAGCCTCCTCAATGGTAATGAAGTTCTTCAAGGACTTACTCATCTTTTGTCCTTCAATGTGCAAATGACCAGTGTGCAAGAAGTAGTTGACCCATTGTTCACAGTCGTAGCAAGCCTCTGACTGTGCCAATTCGTTATCATGATGTGGGAATGCAAGATCAATACCACCAGAGTGAATATCCATGTTTGAGCCCAAGATGTCGGAGGCCATCACAGAGCACTCAATGTGCCAGCCTGGACGACCACGACCCCATGGTGAGTCCCATTCTGGTTCACCAGGCTTGGAGCCTTTCCAAAGGGCAAAATCGTTAGGAGACTTCTTACCTGAAGTTGAAGTGGACAAGGAGCCCTCACCCTCTGCGATAAGGTCAGCCTGGCCCTTGTTCCACGGCTGGAGCTTTGCGTAGCTGTGCTTGTCAGACTTATCAAATGCTGTTGTGTTGAAGTAGACAGAGCCATCATCAGTGGCATAGGCATAGCCGTTGGAGATGATCTGCTCGACAAACTCCACAATCTGTGGGACATACTCAGAGACTCTTGTAACGACGGAAGGTGGCAAGACGTTCAAAGCAGCCATGTCGTCGTTGAACTTACCTTCCCAGTAGGCAGGGAGAGCACGGAAGACCTCTGGGTCGTTGACACCACTGCCCTTCTCAGCGTCGAGCAGTGGGACCACAACGTCCTTGATGCTGTCCAAGAACTCCTGCTTTGTGATGGTCTTGACATCTGTGATAGCTTTGAGTGCACCACTAGCAGACTTGAAGTACATTGGGAACTTTGGGTTGGCAGCCTGTTTCTCGCTGACGTTGACTGATGAAGCCCATGTGGAGAAAGTGTCGACCGGTGCTTCAGGCAAGTTCTTTTCAACGAAGGACTTGAATCCTGCCTGTGCCAGGGAGAGGACGGCCGCTGGAATCTCCTTCTCAGACTCCAAGGACTTCTCAAACTGCTCATAGAGGTATGTGTGTCTAGCTCTAATGATGATTTTGTCGTCGATATCAGTGATGTTCTGGACAAAGTTCACATCGTAGCCAAAGTAGTTCTCGAGAATACGTCTGTTGATGTCAATAGAGACGTAGTTTCTGGCATGGCCCATGTGGGAGGAGTCGTAGACAGTAGGGCCACAGGAGTACCATGAGATCTCACGAGGTCTTATTGGTACGAACTCAGTCTTGGCCCTTGTTAGAGAGTTGTACAGCTTCAACACTGGCTGGTCCTCGCCCTTGTCCTGGACGGTGGCACGCCACTCTGGCTGGAGCACCTTCGATTTGTTCACTGTGGCCATTGTTCTTTTGAGTTGCAAACGAATGGACATACACCAAAGCACTCTTTTCGTCTGCTTGTTTAATCGATGAGCCATCGCCCGGTTTTTTTTCCACTTGACACACACAGCGAAAAGGGCCGGGGCCTCGAACCCAAATCAAGAAGAGTCGCGCATACTTAGCAGCAGGCCGAATACAATGAACAAATCCCAGCTTTTCACTTGAGTGGTTGGCTAGGTTTGAAAATGTCAGTACTGAGATGTCCACTATGAATTTATGCGGTGTTACTAACAAATTGACAGGTCTGCCATTTACAAAGTACGCACTACGAGTTTTCCCCGAGCACTCACTCAGACTACTAACAAAATAGCACATAGCTTTCCATCTCTGGTGTTCGATCCTTTGATGCTCGACAGGCAGAGACAATTGAGTTTGGTAAGCCGTTAACACTGATTGTGGGTCCCAATGGAACCGGTAAGACGGTACGTATAGCTGTGAGCTTGGTAATTTCTGCTACTAACCCTCCAAAAAGACCATCATCGAGTGCTTGAAGTACGCCACTACGGGTGACATGCCCCCAAACTCCAAGGGAGGAGCCTTCGTTCATGATCCGGGAATGTATGGCGAGAAAGAGGTCAAGGCAGAGGTCAAGCTGGCATTTCAGAGCGTGTCAGGAAACTCCATGGTGTGCACCAGGAACATGCAAGTACTTGCGAAGAAGGGCAATGTAGCAAACACGTTCAAGACTTTAGAGGGGCAGCTGCTACAGATGCGAAACGGTGAGAGAACGACTATTAGTACAAAGTGTGCCGAACTCGATGATCTGGTGCCTAAGAATCTCGGCACTCCAACGCCTATCTTGGACTACGTGATATTCTGTCACCAGGAGGATTCCTTATGGCCCCTCTCCGAGCCATCACATCTGAAGAAACGTTTTGATGAGATCTTCGAGGCACTTAAGTTCACGAAGGCCCTGGATAACTTGAAAGTGATCAGAAAGGAAATGAGTACTGAGATTAAGCTGCTGGACCAGTCCGTGAAACATCTCAAACTGGATAAAGACAGGGCTCAACGTACCAGAGAGAAGCTCGAAAAGAACCAGGAGAGAATTACGAGATACACAGAAGAGACAGCCTTGCTGGAAGACGAAGTGCAGCATTTGACGAAGGAGAGTGATGTGCTTTTCAAATCAAACCAGGATTACCAGGAAATCATCTCAAGAATCGAAAGTATGAAACACGAAAGAAGATCGGTTTTAGAGCAGATCGATAGACTTCATGATGCATGCACAGTCCTCCCTGAGAGTGATGATGAGTTGCAGTATCGACTATCCAACTTCCAGTCGCTGTTGAAGGAGAACACTGAACGTGTCAATGAACTTAAGTCAACTGTGAAGTCGCTCCAGTCAAGCCTAAAGTCATCTAGAGAAGAGTATAGCCAGCTTGTTGGTGAGGAAGGCCAGCTTAAATCGAAACAGAATGATTATGAAATGGACCTACTTAGTCGAGATGATCTCGCAGAGAAGCTGAGCTCCCTGTACAATATTAGTTCTTCTCAAGAATTTGGGGAAATGCAAAATCAGCTTCAAGACATTGTTAGGTCTCACCAATCAAGTCTCGAGCTTATACAGCAAACGGCTGAGCAGGAGGAATATAAAACCCAACAGTCAATACAGACAGTCTCTGAGACAAAGCTCAGAGAGCTCCAGCACAAACAGTACGCTTTGTCTGATATCACAAACCTTGAGTCAGAGAACAAGTCAATCCAAGCTAGAGCTGACAACTTGAATGTCAATGAAGGCAACTTGGTGTATGAAAGGTCTGCTTTGGAGACTCTTGAGCTGCGATTGAAAGATATGAGAGCTCGTAACAGTGTTGATACTATGAACCAGGAGATACGGTTAAAAAACAATGAGATTTCTACACTAGAAAACGAGTTGGAAGTGGTGAATCATGATATCTCTCAAACCCATAAATACTCAGACGCGCATGCTAAGATTTCCTTGTTGAATGATGAGTTGAAGTTCAAAGAATCTGCTATTGAGAAGCTCTTGAATTTAAACACCAGTACTTTCGAAGATTTTGGATTGGACCCTGAGAACTTACTCTCAAGCTATAACAAGGTGGTTTCGGCTGTCAACACAGAACTGAAGTCAGCCGAGATCAAGCTTTCAGAGAAGGACAGAAATGCATCTAAGCTCTCAGATACCATTGACTACAACACGGCTTCTCAAGATAAACTCAAGAAGACGCTAGAGAGCTCACTGAAGATTTTCAAAGAAGAGCTCCCAGAAGAAGAAGTCAATGACTACACGGAGGTTCTCGAATCAGCAGAGGAAGACTATAAGACAGCTCTTGAAAATCTGAAGATGAAAACCACGACTCTCCAGTTTAACCAAAAGGCCCTGGAGGTCGCTCAATCCACAGATTGCTGCTACTTATGCTCAAGGAAGTTTGATGATGCCCCAGGTCTCGAGATATTCATTCAGGAGCTAAAAAAGCGTACAGATACTGGATATGACAATGATTTGCAGACAGAACTTCAGGAAGCCAAGGAATATCTGGAGGGTGTAAGAGCTTTATCACAACATGTAGATACCATCAGAGCCACGAAACCAAAAATCGAAGACCTCGATGTTGTTATCGCATCTGACACAGACGAATTAAATGATCTGAAACTTGAAGTGGAGAAGTTGGAGAAAACAGTCGATGAAGTTCGAACCAAAGCTAATGACTTACATGCCATACGAAACCCAGTTAACGAATTTGTCAGATTACAAGATGACACAAATAATATCAGATTACAGCTGGATTCTAAACAGCAGGAGTTACGTGATTATGGGTACTCTTCAAAAAGTTTAGACCAACTCCAACAAGAATCCACTGAAAAGTCCGAGAGGCTCAAGTCATTAAGAAGGGCCGTCAATCACTTGCAAGAGGATAAGGAAGGTTTCCAGAGACAGCTAAGTATGCTTGAAGGTGACTCAAAAGACAAGCGACTCCATATAAGTAACCTAGAGAGTTCTTTGATCGAAAGAGACAATTTGTTGAAATCTATCGAGGATAATAAAAAGAAGATCACAAACTTGCATGAGCTGGTTTCCAAAGCCGACTCCATTGTTAACGAGCTTAGCGATAAGCTAAGGGTTTTGAATGCTGACTTTGAATCCACTAAAATGGCCAATCAAAGTAAGATCAAAGAGGCTAGACTGGCCTTTACTACATCTACGGAGTTGCTCTCTGAGACTTTGTCTCTTAACAAGAGAATTGAAGACTACAAAGATACAGGGATTAGCAAGCTCCAGAGCTGCCAAGAAAGAATTGCTACTGTTTCCGGAATGATCTCGAGATTGGAACAAGATATTACAATTACAAGCGAATCTGTAAGCGAAGAAGAGCTACGCTTGCTTGATTCTGCTAGTGAGGAACGAAACATTCGCTCAAACTTAGACTTGAGACACTTGCAAGGACGTCTTTCACGTATAGAGTCCGATATTTCCATTGTAGATCTTTCAAATGCTGAGGCCGAGAGAGACAAGTACCAAGCCCAATCAGAGAGGTTAAGACAAAAGTACACCAACGCTAGATCGGAGCTGGCTGGTAAGCGTGGTGAGATGAGGCAAATTGAAGATCAAATCTCTCAGCTTAAGAAGGAACTGGACACTGAGTTTAAGGACGTCGAGAGAAACTACAAGCAGGAATGGACAAAGCTACAAACGAGAACCGTTGTGAATGATGATCTACAGACATACTCAAAGGCACTAGATAGTGCTATTATGAGTTACCATGCTTTGAAGATGAAAGAAATTAACAGAATCATCGATGAGCTATGGAAGACCACTTATAGCGGAACTGATGTCGATACTATAAAAATCAAATCTGAGCAGAGTGGTAAGGGTAACAAGTCCTATAACTACAGAGTTGTCATGGTCAAGCAGGACGTAGAATTGGATATGAGGGGACGCTGTTCTGCTGGACAAAAAGTCCTTGCTGCTATCATTATTAGATTGGCATTAGCAGAGTGCTTTGGAACGAACTGTGGTGTCATTGCACTGGATGAGCCAACTACAAACTTGGATGCAGATAACATTGAATCATTAGCTCATTCATTAGGCAGAATTATTGAGATGAGAAAATCCCAAAAGAATTTCCAATTGATTGTCATTACCCACGACGAGAAGTTCTTAAATAGCATGGGTGCTTCTAAGTATACCGATCATTTCTTTAGATTAAGAAGGGACGACAGCCAAAATTCACAAATTGAATGGGTTGATATCACGAGGGTTGTTGAGTAAGCTGGAAAATAAAACCATGAATGTTAATTATTAATTATTGAGAACAGAGTCAATCTGTTGTTTGTAGTCCAGCTGACGTTGTGCAATGTCGAGCATGATCTGATACTTCGCATTTAATAGCTCAGTGAGCTTGGTGGTTGAAGTATCTGGGTAATGGATAACACCTTCTTGGTTGAATTTTTGAACAACGTCTAGTAGGTTGGCACCTGAAGAGTAGTTCAAACCTGTGTATGCCAAGAAGGCTGCACCTCTAACAGCCGATAGTTCTGGGTTAGTGCTACTCACTTCAACTGGGAGTCCAGTTATGTTTGCTAGCAACTTGACAAATCTATTATTTTTTGCCTGACTTCCACATATGTTCACTTTTCTAATATCATAGTCTTTCAATAGTGATAATACTTGTTTTGTCTGGAACGCAAGAGACTCTAAGATGCAGATGTACTTTAGCACTAGGTCTTTCACTGTTATATCAGTGGATTCTCCAAAGAAAACACCACGCATCGAAGCATCTCCATAAGGTGTTCTATTACCCGAGAGTTCACCAAATAGGAACATATGTTTACACAAATAGTGTATATCGGTAGAGTGTGAGCTTTCAAGCTCCTTTATCAGCTCTTCCAAAGACTTGAATACATCGGGACCCATTGATTCCAATGTTTTATATGCTGGATGCGTTTCAAAGAGATGTTCAATGAGTTTTCCAGTGGTGGCTTGTCCACCTTCTGAGACCAAGAGATCTGTGAAAAGACCATTGAAGGGACCCCATATCCCTGGGACTGGTGCTGGTTGTTGATGGGCAAATATGAAACAAGTCGAAGTACCAGCCACCATTGTTAAGGTATGCTCTACCGATTTACCACAAGAACCAAGCCATCCACCGTAGGAGTCAATGACTCCCTGTGCGATCACACATTCGCCGTCAAGGCCAATTGGTGACCCAGCTGTAGGGATGTTTGACACTTCTTGAGATTGATTGGTCTCAAGACAGCCAATAGCGTGGAACTGATCCTTTACCAAGCGATCCATACCAAGTTTATTCAATAGGTCAGCAGACCAACCTTTCACTTCACCATCAATGGCCACTGGGATCGCTCTGTTTGATACGTCAGCCGATGCTACAGGCAATTTTCCCAACTTATAGCTCAAATAATCATGAAGATCAAAGAAGACAATGTCCTCATCAGAGTTATCAGTGATGTATTTTACTTTAGGGAGGCCCATCTCCTCTAGGAAACTTCCACCCATGTATCCCAGAACGGGATTGCCTTCCAGCTTTTCATTGATCTGCCTCGTTTCCTGCTCTGCTCTTGTATCCATCCAAAAGATAACGTTCTGATCGTCATCTTCAAAGCCATAATCAGCAGCACTTGGTACAAGTGAACCGTCACTAGCACGCTTCATAAGAACAACAGAGCAAGTTGCAGCCACGCCAATGGCTTTTATCTGAGGTCTATCAAATCTTAGACTTAGTTCCTCTAAGCAAATTGACAGCTGTGACCATATCTCCTGCGAGCTCTGTGTAATGAATCGATGATCCTGCTTTCCAATCTTGTAATTTATGGGTCTCGACAGTGAAGCTAATAGCTCGCAATCCGTCGAGAAAAACCCAACTCTGACGGCAGTAGATCCAACATCGATACCAACGAGGACCTCTTTCATTGCAATAACGGCGATTTTCCTTATCAAGTTGGGTGATGTCCTCGTGGCTTCGTTGCGTGTTTCCGGCTTTCAAGATGAGAGCTCTCGGCCGTAAATTCTCAACATGTGAAAGGGGCCGTATAGGCAGATCCCGGCCATTCCGTAAACGGGAAAGAAAGTTTTGGCTGTTCAACCTTAAGAGATCAAAATTTTTGTATTATAAACCAAGGCCATAAAACCAAGGACACACACAGAGATGGATGATACACAGCAGTATTTTCCCGAGGACAACGACTTCAGCGATGTTAGCTCCGAGACTGCGGCATCGCTGATCGGGGGTGCCAGTGTTGTGTCATCCAAGCACAATGAGGCCGAGGACAAGCTCGAGCACAACAATGTAACTACAAAGGACATCGAGAACCATCAGTACAAGAACGAGCACAAGATATTTACTTTCACATTGCCACTGGGAGGTAACCCGTTATCGCATCTTCCGTCGATCAGATCATTGAAGCAATCATTACCGATCATCGGTAATAATGACTCTGATGATGATCTCGAGAGCACACTTTCCAGAAATGAGATCAAGTCGAAATTGAAGAGACAGGAATCGATCACCACCTTGGAAGAAGCTTTCCTGTTTAATGACTTGAAGGGTATGGGCAACCCGAGATTTCGAGCCATGAAGAGAGCCTTGACACCTTCAATAACGATGCCCTCGCTAGGTGAAAAAGTGGAGACCGTATGGGATCAAATAGACGGTGAAATTGTTTTATTAGGTGGATACAGAGGAAGTGTGCTGAAGGAGAGAGCCACCGACTCGAGGGTATGGATCCCAAGTGTAAGTGCAGGCTTAAACATCAAGAAGATCAACTTGCTCATCGGACCTACTGATGAGGACGAAGAATTGGCACAAAGGGAGATATACTCCAATAAGATGCTCTCACATGTTGGGCCCGTGGACATATCGCGGAAACTGAAGAATAAGCTGGCTAATGGTAAGACTAAAGTACATAATTTTGGTTATGATTGGAGACTATCATCAGATATAAACTCTGAAAAACTGTTCAATTTCTTGGAATCTCTGGATTGTAACAAGGGAGATAATAAGAAAGGTGCAATTGTCATTGCACACTCGATGGGTGGACTCATTGCACACCATGCGATGCAGAAGGATCCATCTTTATTCCGTGGATTGGTTTATGTTGGTGTTCCTGCAATGTGTCCGAATATCCTTGGCCCAATACGATTTGGTGACTCTGTTCTGTTCAGCACAAAGATCTTAACAGCAGAGATTAACTTCTTCATGAGATCAAGTTTCGTATTTCTACCCGAGGATGGCCGTTGTTTTGTCGATAGAAAGACTAACGAGAAGTATAACTTGGACTACTTTGATCCTGATACTTGGGTTGAGTATAACTTATCTCCATGTGTTGCCAAGTCAAGAAAGAAGGAGAGAAGAAGAAGTGCAACTGATGATGATGCCCAGCCTATCAAGTCCCCAATAATAAAGAACTTCGAGTCGTTTGATATGAAACGTTCACTCTCGTTGAGATCATCACTACCAAAAACTAACGATGAGATCTACACAAGTTTTGAAGAGTCATACAACTTCTTATCACGTACACTGAAACGTACAAAGAAGTTCCTACAAGAACTAAGCTACGACCCGGAGAAGACATATCCACCACTGGCAATAGTTTACGGTAACGAAGTACCAACAGTGCGTGGTGCCCGTGTTGACGGGCTAGAAGGCATTAAGCAAGGTGACTATGAGGACTTCTACTACGGACCAGGAGACGGTGTTGTGCATCACAAGTGGCTGATGCCTGAGAAGAGAGGTTTCCCCGTTGCTGCCAAATTGGCCAGTGAAGAAGGCCATGTTTCACTGATGAGCGATCTGAACACCATTGGTGATGCACTCTGGGTAATACTACAGGAAGACAGAGCTAGAAAAGAAAATACAAAGTGTACATAATCATGAATTCATTAATGACGCATATGAGGAATATCACTCATCTTCCATGTCGTAGTACTTAACTTTCAGCCATAGACTACAGGCACCACACTGGACGATGATTTCATAGCCACCTCTTCCGTCCGAGGTGCCATTTTCTTCTAAGTCCCCCTCGCTGAGTATAAAACCATCCTCAGTCGTGCACCTTGGACAGTCCCTCTTGAATAGCACCTGTTCATTGTCATCACCTTCATTCTCAACGATGCATTTGAAGTCATCTAGTGAGAACACGTCTAGCCCTTCGCCACTGCTGATGAGCCCCTGCTTCTTGAAACTCTGCTGCAGCTGGTCATCGTACTCCCTTCGTAGTTTTTCGTCAGACAGCACCGAGTAGGCCTCTTTCAGCTGAGGAATGATGTCTGACTGTAATGTCTCTTTCGTCTTGTCTGGGTGTGTGGATAGAAGTTTCTCTCTATAGGCGAGCTTCAGCTCCTGCTCGGAGGCCGTTGGCAGCACACCAAGAATCTCATAGTGTGATTTCAGGTTTATATTCATCTCTGCCTACAAGAAGAGAAGCAAAAGGTGTGAAATAGCCCATAAAAGGGAGTATGAGTACTAAAAACGTAGGCTATACCCTGATTCCAGTTCCGGTGCAGAGTTGCCGCAAACGGCAACTTCCGACTTCACCGCGACCGCTACTCAAATTTTTTTTTTAATGCAGCGATGAGGGAAGAAACCCTTTTGGCACATCTTTTCCTTTAATTTCTTTGATTACATAGACAGGATGGTCGAGAAGAGAAAAAGAGACGAGCACACAGAGCTCCGTGTGTCTGGATGTGTCGAGGACACCTCCCTTGCTGTCAGCTCCTTCTTCAATGGGTTCACAGTCCCATCAGACGTGCAGTTCGATCTGTACAAGGACAAGACTGGTAAT
Organism: Petasospora americana; assembly: GCA_003708795.3. Taxonomy (NCBI): domain Eukaryota; kingdom Fungi; phylum Ascomycota; class Saccharomycetes; order Phaffomycetales; family Wickerhamomycetaceae; genus Petasospora; species Petasospora americana. The sequence continues at coordinate 204,850 of PPOA03000009.1, forward strand.
GTGATATTCCATGGTGAGAACGAGAGACTCGAGTATAACTCCGTACAACAGGACGAGGACTCCAGCGACTACGCTGTTGCGGTCTACGACCCGGTGAGCAAGTCTGTTGAGCTCTACAAAACACCAGTTCTCCTGGGTAATGTCACTTCCAAGGCCCACAAGAAGCTCAGAGGCCCAGCCGTGAGACAGAACAACGTCCGTATGAACATCCAGAGACAGGCCCTTGGTGAGGCATTCGGTACAAAGAAGGCCAAGAAGGCCATTACAGACAGCGAGAGAAATAGAATCGACGCCGACAAGCTTGCAGATGCTCAGATGGACATCATCGACACCGTCAAGGACCACACAACATCATTGCCAACAAGAAAAGAGCTCGAGCAGACAGTGCTCGACGACAGACCAACCCCTATGGCCAACGTCGAGGCTACCTCCGTCGAGGACATCTACCCAATCTCCAACATCATCTCCAAGAAAGAGCTGCAGTTCATCCGTGTTGGTCCAATCATCCACGAGACGGACATGGAGCAGAAAATCCAGCTCTTGCCATACCAGGAATCAGAGTTCCTCAAGAGACAGTTGCAGACATGCACAGACGACTCGCAAACCGAAAAAGCACAACTCATTTATTACGCATCTCTCCTCATGGGTGTTTACGCAAACAGACGTATCTCCAACAAGGTTGCGTTGACAGCACAGTTAAACAACCCAGCCGAGGCATTGATCGATGGTGTCATTGACAGATTTGCCATTGCCAGACCAGGCCAGTTTGGTCGCTCCAAAGACAGAGGCTTCAAGATTGATCCACATAACGAAGACAAGCTGCTCTGTTACTTGCTCGCAACCTTGTTCCACATCTCTGGATTCCACTTGGAGCTGGTTCCTCTCGCATCGGAGTTGGCTCTCAAGCCAGCAAGATTGCAGGGACTCTTCAAGGCTTTGGGTGCTATCGTCAAGGGTGCCACCGTTGGTGAAGCTGAGGCATTCGGTATCCAGAAGTCACAGGCTGCTAACTACAAGATTGCATCTTTGAAGGTGCCCTTCAAGATGCCTCAGATGACCAGAAGAGGAAGAAGAACCTAACTTAAAATCACAAAACACTGCACGAATATAAAAATTATAATTAATCCTTTCGCTTTGTAGTTTATATGGTATATAACACCCGGACACCCGGCATCAAAGATCAACGTACAAATCTTTAGCAGCTTTTGCCTGTTGTCTTGACAGCCCTGGAGTTGTAACTGACGAAGTATCCAATTGAGATATGAGCGAAGAAAGCGACTAGTAAGTTCAAGCAAATGCCCTTTACATATGCGTAGATCTTTCTTTCCTGATACTAACAGCTGAAAGTAAACTCGTTGAGAATGCACTCATCGGCCTCGGTGAGGTGGAGGAGCAGATGGAACAGGCAGAGAGAACTGCTGGTAAGTGAAAAAAAATAAAATTGTCTGTTGATCTGTGAGTGAATACTAACCGAACTGAATTAGAGATTGCTCGGTTGAAAAGTGTCTCAAAGATCTATGAGACGAGAAGCACGCACATTAAGGCATTGGACAGATTCTGGCATATTGTGCTATCACAGCACCCTGAGTTTGCAGAGTACATCAGAGCACAAGATTTCAAGTACTTGGAGACAATCCGTGATATCTATGTTTCGTGGGAAGCTGCGACCTCTACTGAGTCCAACGTTGACCCTGGTAACTTCAGTATAACATTTACATTTGAAGGCACAGAAGACGGCGATTTCCCCGAGCAAACCGTCACAAAGAAGTTCTGGATTGAGCAGATCGATCCAGAGGAGCTGTCTAGTAAGCAGAAGAAGAGTAAGAGTGCAAGCCTTAGCGATGATGAGGATGATACTGTTGATGAATTAGAGAGACTTGTCTCTGAGAATGTCGATATAGTCTGGCCAAAGTCTTATGACTCTATTAACCCATTCAAGATCACAGATAAGAAGACACCACAGGGTAAGAAGAACTACAGAGCCGGAATGAAGAGCTTCTTTGGATTCTTCCGTTGGACAGGCCGCAAACCAGGCAAGGAGTTCCCTAATGGTGATGATCTTGCCAGATTATTTGCAGATGACTTGTTCCCAAGTGCAGTTAAGTACTACACCGAGGCACAGAGGGATGGATTGGAAGAAGAAATGGAGTCTGATGCCTCTGAGCCTTTGGACTTGAGTGATGACGAAACAAAAGGCACAAAGAGGAAACGTGAAGACGATGAATAAAGCACATGTTCTGTAACACCTAAGTAGATACAATCCAAGAAACTACAATACACGTATGTTAATGATATTATTATTTAAAGTTGGAATTATAAGTCCAAAATATCTTCTATTAAATTCTTTCGTCCTCAGCCTCAGTTAAGTCACCTTCATCTAACAGATCAGTGTCTTCGATATCTGTTTGATCCATGTGTGAATCCTCTTCACGAGCAGGTATATTAGAATATGTGGCACTAGCACCGATACTATTATCCAAACTAATGGATCTCTTGATGACCCTAGCATATAGTTGAGAAGTAAAGTCAACAACGAGGGAAGTGGCTTGTTGAGCGAACTGCACAGCAGTGACAACACCATAGCCAATTAATGAGCTGACCTTACCCCAAGCTGATGAGTTGTCAAACTCAAATTCCTGTTCCTCTCCGAGTGTAATCTGTCCGTATCTGCCAACGTAGTGGTGGTATATCACGTAGATAACAGTAAGAGCACATGAGATTGGAATGATAATAACCAAGAACAAAGAGAACCCAGTAAAGCCCTTGTGCTTGAGATTAAACTCTTGCTCTTTACCTGGACAAGCAACTGGGGTAATCTTATCGAACTGATGACCACCTTCACAAGTGGACAGAGGGATTCGTCTGTAACCAGTTGGTAGCCAATACTCTTCAACCCCCAGCTCAGAACAGACCAATGAGTGATCCGGAGGAGTGTAACCTGGAACCAATCTACACTCCCCGTTATTATCACGGAAATAGTTGAAATCACACTCAAAGTCTTGCCTTGTACAAGCACAGTTCTTGATAACCTCATACGGCTTATCAAGCTTCTCACCAATGTAACAGTCCTTACCAATGATTTTTCTGTAGTACTGTGCTTCGTGACCAAAGAGACAGTTATCAGAACTGTGTGGATGCTTTGGAGTCCAGAGATCAAAGTCATCGGTATCAGGGTTTGCAAGATCCAAGCTACATTTTCTCTTAAGGAGCTGAGAGAAATCAATCTGGTAAACAGTGGACTTGTCTCCTCTGTTTGATGGCTGCTTAGTGAATAACAAGAACTTTCTGGAGTCATCTGATGGAACTGTTGAGATATCACTAACAAGAACTCTATCATCTGTGAACTTGTACTCACTCCAAGTCGAACCTTCATCCATCGAGTAAGAAATAGTGTTGGTCGAGTCCTGGCCATTCACTAAAACAATGATAGAACCTTGATCACCATATTCCCATTGGTAAACACCCTTCTTAACCTCCTTCCACGTGGCACCACCATCTCTCGTTAAGAAAGTGTGACCATCCAAGTAATTTCCCAATCTGTCGGCGACGTTTCCAACTGCTAGCATCATACCAACTGCAGAACCAGAAGAGAAAGTATCCCTGTAGTCAGCTCTCTCCGTGTAGCCATGCAAATGTAAAGCACACTCTTCCAATGGTTTTCCCGTACATTCGTACTTCTTACCATCAGAGTCAACTGCTGGTGGCTGTAAGAAATCCCAGTCTGAACCATCGTTATGTGTTATTTTGGTTTTCAATCTCTTTCTAGCACCCTGTTTAGCTTCCTGTGGATTAGAAACAGTGTTGATAACAGCAATACCTTCTAAGTTTTCCAATTGCTCAAAGTCAACAAACCCATAGAAATCCCTGTTTACGTATGGATTGGACATGACATACGAGGTACCGTTAGAGTTAGATTTCAGCAAGGCACCAAATTCAGAGTTATCTCTTGGGTTTGTGGTGACATGAAGGAAAATAGCATTTGATTTTGAGGACAAAACGGTGTAAGCTTGCTGTTTATCAACACGGATGTTGGAAGGGAACAAGGCATCAGTCCAGGATTCACCGTTAATGGAAACGTGTGCTCTTAGTGAGCCATCACCGAGGATAGAAGCTGCAACGAGGTAATCATCACTTTGAACGAAACCAACCACGTTTTCCAATGGTGTTCTCATGGTCTTGAAGAAGTCATCCGAGACGATTAATTCATTTTTGTGAATGGTCTTCTCGTTGTCTTCTCTGGTACATATAATCAGCTGCTCATCTGTTGGTTCTGCTAAATGACCAATGTACTGACACGTATTAACATGTTCCATCAACTTAGCAAATCTTTTACCGTAAGATTTGGTGTAGTAAGTAGCAGTTCTACAAGCACCTTGGTTTACGCCAGACTCGCATCCAAGCTGACCAATGTAGATGAACCAATTAGAGTGTTTTGGGTGGAACTGAATGGCCTGCACTCCAGGAACAAAGTTAGCCGGTGTTCGGAAGTACTTCCAGTTATCACCTCTATCCGTTGAGTATACAATCTTATGATTAACAGATAGTAAATACACGTGATCAGTGTTGTATGGGTTGACGTAGATGTCTAAAATCTCATCATCAGGTGCAACCATCTCCCAAGAGGAACCTTGGTCATGGGTAACATATGCCTTGTTATGTGTAGTCAACAGAACAATGGTCTCATCTCTAAGGTGTGAACCTTTAACTCTTTCCAGGTACTCGTACTTCTTGATCTTACCAGAAAAGGTGAATGAAGATGTCTTAACCCTACCATCGTTTTTACCGTCTTTGGCATTTTCCTTATCACCCTCATCTTCCGATGGATTAGAATCATGGCTGGTCTCATCTGGTCTATCGTCCAAGTCGTAGTCAATCTTTTTATGGTCATCAGAAGAGCCTGACTCTTCTTGGTAGTTTGGACAAGCCCTAACGATTTTGGCATCGAGATTGACACCACCAGAACAGACGTTACCAGGTTGTTTTGCGTACCCAGAAGGAATGGTGTAAGATGGGAAATTATTGATACATTCCTTCTGACGAATCACGCTCTCTGTCAACGATTCAATAGCAGGGATACATTGGCCGTTATTATCTTTCTTGAAGTTCAAGGCACAGACAAAATCAATCTTCGTACACTGACAGGTCTCTTCAACTGCCAATGACTCTTTGAACTTGTTATCCACACGGCAGTTAGCATCTCTCAATCTTCTTTTGAACTTCTGTTTATGACCAAGAACACACATTGGCTCATTAGATTGAGGTCCTTTAACGTACCATTCTTCAAAATCATTAGCCGAACATTTGTTACCATAGAGACCAGAGAAATCCAATGCATATGTGTTATAACGATCTCCTTCTGTTGCGATCAAGATAAACTTAGAAGTTGTGGAGTCTGGTGTGGTGGTGATGAGTTTAGCACGAATAGTGGATTCCAATCCAACTTGCTGCCATGTCTTACCAAAGTTGGTTGAGTACTTTATGGTATTGGTATCAGAATTTTCTTGAATGGCAATGATTATTGAACCTTGGTCACCGAACTCAAACAAATGTGGACCATTTAATGTTCTAGACCATGTGAGACCTGCATCAGTGGAAACGTATGTATCTCCTTCCTCGTAGGATTTAAGAGAAGAGCCTGTGTTACCGACACCAAGTAAAACACCTGGAACTGGGGAAGAGAAGTATTTCCCTGGTGCATCCTTGAAGTTGACATTTCTTTGAACAACTGAGTGTAGGTGTAAAGTACAATCACCATCACAAGATCCATCAGTGACCCTAATGGTAGACCATGATGATCCTTGATTAAATGAGATCTTAGATGTAACCTTTGGTGAAGCATTGGAGATTATCACTTCTTGACCGTTGTCAACCACATTAGCCAATACAATTCCATCAATATTCTCGACTAATTCGTAATCAACATTTCCCTTGGAGTCTCTGTGTGTATACTGTAACGACTGAGTAAAGTATGAGCCATTAATACCACCAGAGAAGAACAACTGACCAACCTTATCAGTGCCAGAATACTTAACATCAACAAAGAGAGAGTTTGCTGTACCTTCAACAACAGTGAAGTCATCTTGAGAGACACCTGAAGGGAACTTCACTGAGTTCCAATTGTAACCGTCATATGAGACATAGACAAACGTTGATTCTTGGTCACTAAGATGAGCACCAAGGGCAATCAGCGAGTGAGAACCAGCACCAAGTTTAGAGACATTCATTATCAATCCACCTTCGGAGGGAATGTACTGCCTTGAGGAGAAGTAATCGGAAGATCTTGCTAAGACTGTACCGGTATCTCCCTGTACAATACAGGTGATGAGGTTTGTATCTGTGACTTCGGTATTACTTGTAGCATCAGAGAAGAGACAAGAAAATGCCCTTGTTAAAGGCTTTATTGATGCAAAATTATCCTTTGTATAATAGTATTGCCTCTCACAGTCCTCGTTCGAGGAGCCATCGATACAGCTTCCTGCTAAGAGAGCGTACTCTTCACGCTTACCGTGGAATACCATTGGCGAATGCTTGGTATTAAATGTATGAACTGATGATTCGGCTAATTTCTCTGGAGAGTTAAACGACTTCCAGATCATACCTTGTGACTTCGTTTCAAAATGTACCAACTCATCAGAGATGGCGTACGCAAAACCTGGCTTTGTTGGATGCTTCACAAGGTAGTTTATGGGTTTTCCCTGTGTATCCACCTTAGTGAACGATGCACCGCCATTCTTCGAGAAATGAAGCTCTTTTGTAGCAGTATCGAGATATATAACATTCTATTAGTCCAATTAGTAAACAAAATCCCTATTTATATCAACTCTATAACTTACCTCCGTATCTTCAAAGTAGATGAGCTCCGGTGCACCCTCGAAATGCGAGGTAGACACCTTTGGTGAGAATAACGCAGCTGTCAAGTGCACAAACACGGACACCAACGACAGTGAATTTACCAGTTTCATTATTGTCTGCTTTAACTAAGCAATGAAACGGAAGGGAAAATAATTACCCGATGAAAATTTAAAGGTGATGAGATGGCCTAAAAACTGGGGGCGATTATAAGCAGGGTCTTTTCTTTCTCCGAGAAGTCCGGGCCAGCTTTTTTATATACAAATGGCAGTTTTCCCTTTTCTCTCTGAGTTTGGCTAACAAAGAATATGCCAAGTGTAATAATAAGCACACCACACGGCAGCTATCGGATTTTATACACAACTTGGTGTTACAATTTGGTACAAAAGCAGGGGGTGAAAAAAGGGTGTGCTTCGGGGTTAGTGGAGTTCTCGGCGTTTTCAATTTTTTTTTCAATTTTTCACCTACTTCAGAAATGTGTGTGTTTATGTCATTAATATTCGTAAATTTAGAGGATATTTCTGCTTTTGTATCTAAAATCAGGGTCTCCTGAGTCCCTGATGGTCTCTTCCGTTTTGTGAATACGGCTTGCTCTCTTGGTTTCGAGCTCTTTCGAGTTCTGGATCATCTCCTGTAATCTTGCCTCCTTCTCAGAAGCTGTAGGAGCCGAAGCAGAAGATCTTGCTTTTGGTCTTGAGTCGTCGCGATCTCTGTATCTATCGTCTCTTCTATCGTCTCTTCTATCGTCTCTTCTTCTGTCTCTTCTTTCGTAGTCCTTGTCACGCGAGTCTCTGTGATCCCTTCTTTCACTGTCGCTTTCCCTGTGGTGTCTTGAGCTTCCGTGTGAGCTTCCATGCGAACTTCTATGCGAACTTCTATGTGAGTGTTCGTGACGATCATGATGCCTTGACTTGCTTCTCTCGTCATGAGACTTTCTCTCTCTCATCTCAAGTGCTTTCTTCATTTGCTGTTGGCGAATGATCGCCATGGGGTCATCTCTCATCTTATTCATCTCATCCTGCTGTGACACCAGCGAGTTTGACTGTAACTTCTCAAATCCAAGCTTCTTAGTCTCTGCCTTCTTCTTGACTATCAGCTCATCTAATCGTTTCTTACCAAGAAGATAATCATCAGCATCTTCCTTCGGCTTACCAGCATCTTCAACGCCGGTATTGTCGTACATCCAGTCTAGTCGTTGAACTGGGGCCTTGCCTGTCTTTTCATACTGCAGTGCACGCAGCTTTGCGAGCTCCGCTTCTTGGCGGATTTCCTCCTGTCTTTCTTCAATCTTCTTACGCTCATTGAGTGCTTCCTGCTCAACTTCCCAGACCTTTTTACGGTTCTTCATCAGGGCTGGATGCCATGATTTCTTCAAGTTCAAGTCACCAGGTGCCATTTTCGCTCTGCTCTCCTTTTGTTTCTGCTGAAGCCTCAAAACTCAGCGTGAAAGGCTGAGGTTTGTTTGTTTAATTTTTCAGTGTGTAGCTCATCGCCTTCCATCAAAATTTCGCGGAGCAGATCATGGCTATGTCAACACAAGAGCAAGACGGACGGCTTTGGCGCTATTACACGCAGGCTACTGGCTATATGAATACCACGAGCGTGCCCGTGTGATCAGTGTGATTCTAACGATACCAAAACTACACGCGAACGGAGCATAAAGGAAGCGATCTATAGATTATAAAGTGTTTATACAATACAAACATAACAACCATAATTATCAAGATCAGTGGAGTTGCTGGAACATGAACGAGAAAGGAAGATTAAAAAAAGGAACATTACATTCCCTCTTTGATATGCAAAAAAGATATAGAAAACAACCCGCAAAACAAGACTTTAAAGAGAAAAAACAAAGAAAACAATCACAGCAACTGAAAAATTCGTACTCCTGTTCCAAAGATAACGAAGTGTTCCACAGTTGAAGAGAGGGAAGTAAAAATTGTGCAACGAAAGCCTTTTTCTCCAATCCCTCCAAGGGTCATACACAAAGAATGAAATCAGAAACCGTGGATCTTGATGTTCTTCTTTTGGAGAGCTAACTGAGTTGTCAAGAACTCCATGACTTTAACTCTCTGGTCACCCTGCAATTGGATAACCTCTCCCATCTCGTCGTCCTTGACAAGGTTACCGTTACAGGCAAAGTCCTTCTTCAAAGAACGCAAGATTCTCTTGAGGTCGTATTCGTCTGGCAAACCTTGAACGGTGGTCAACGTCTTACGACCATTTCTCTGCTGGATACGGATATGGATGTAGTTGGTTGGTTGGGTATCGTCATCACCAGTGTCGGCGAATGGGTCAAATGATTTCAGGTTCTGGATGGAGGACATATATCAATAACCTTTTTTTCTTAAGCAAAAGAAAACAAGTACTTCTTACTGCTAAAAGTTGTGAAGGCGAAGACCGTTTGCTCACAAAGAAATCGAAAAGTTCAGGAGACAGAGAAAAAAAAAGTGGTAGGCGACACACCAGAATGGCGCATAAGTGGCAGAGCGTGGTTGTGGCGGTATGCTTGCGTCCGGATTCGGCAATTGCCGCATTGGGCTATAAACGCATGGATAATTACATAACGCCTTACGTAAGCGAGAATTAAGGGGGAGTCGAAAGGCTCAGAATAAAAAAAGGCCTGTGAGATTTCGAGGACTTCGCCCGCGCTCACCGATTTTGACGGGTAATTTCTCTCTCTGGGCTTGATAGTAAACATTCAATTGAGAAAAGCCAGACACAAAATGTGAGTAATTTTTTTTGTTTGTCCAATCGTTTGTTGTGGTGCAATTCTCGGCGTTGAGAGTTCTAAATTTTTCAGTTCCCTTTTGCTCCGAGCCCCCTGGGAACACAGCTTTTCCCCGGCCGAATCCTGAAACTGATAACAACGACCTGGAAGCACACACACACCCAATTTCCTCTATCTACGGAATTCTAACACCAGCAAAGAAGACTCCCAGATGTCCAAGACAATATCCGACAGTGAGTTGGCGACTGCTCTGAAGAAGGCAACCTCTGCCGATGAGACCGCACCAAAGAGAAAACACGTTAGGGCCTGTATCGTTTACACTTGGGATCACAAGTCGTCCCGAGCATTCTTCAACCAATTGAGGGTACTCCCTGTTCAGGCTGACGAAGTTCAGCTGTTCAAGACATTAATCACAGTTCATAAAGTCCTCCAGGAGGGTCACGGGTCCTGTTTGAAAGAGGCAGTGCATAACTCTGAGTGGCTAAAGGGACTCGGCAGATCTGTGCACGGTGATGGCTTCAAAGGCTACGGAAGGTTGATCAGAGAGTACGTTGTGTATCTGCTTAGGAAACTCAACTTCCACAAGAACCACCGTGGCTTCAACGGTACTTTCGAGTACGAGGAGTACGTCTCATTGGTCACCGTTCAAAACCCAGACGAAGGCTACGAGGCAATCATGGACTTGATGAGCTTGCAAGACTCATTGGACGACCTACAGAGACTGATCTTCGCCAGCATCTCCCACGACAAAAAATCCGAGTGTAAGATCTCTGCGTTGGTCCCACTGGTTGCAGAGTCGTACGGTATCTACAAGTTCTCCACATCTATGCTTAGGGCTCTTCACCGTGCTACTGACTCCGAGGAGGCATTGGAGCCTCTGAGACAGCGTTATGATTCCCAGCATGCGAGATTGTATGAGTTCTACGCCGATTGCTCCTCAATTCGCTACTTGACATCGCTGATTACCATCCCAAGACTTCCAACAAGCCCACCTGACCTTCGTGCTAAGGATGAGGACGATGAGAATGAAATGGACAGACCAGTGTCAAGACAGACAACTCAGTCTCAGGCCACCCCGGAACCAATCTCGGAACAGCCAACTATGGCGCAATATCAGCAGCCAATTGCTACCCAGCCAACCGGTGTTGATTTCTGGAATACACAGCAAAATGTATACGAAGCTGAGCAGGAGAGATTGGCTAGAGAGGCACAAGAGCAGATGCTCCAACAGCAGCAGCAGGCCGAGCAGCAGAGACTCTGGTTTGAACAGCAACAGGCTGAACAAGCTGAGCAGCAAAGACAGGCTCAAGAGCAGTTGATGCGTGATCAGCTACAGAACCAGGCACAAGGCAGAGTTGCAGAGTTGGAACGTGATTTACTTGCTATGAAGCAACAGTATGAGAATGACCAACTTCTCCTTCAGCAGTACGACCAAAGAGTCAATGCTCTGGAGACAGAGATCGCAGCTACAACACAGTCTGCCACTCAGCAACTTGGCTCTAAAGACGAGTTGGTCAACAGTCTACAGGAGCAACTTACTCTCTGGAAGAACAAGTATGACTCACTAGCAAAGTTGTACTCACAGTTGAGACAGGAGCACCTGAACTTGTTGAACAAATTCAAGAAGCTACAGCAGAAGGCAGCCTCAGCTCAAGAGGCCATTGAACGTCGTGAGAAGCTTGAAAAAGACCTGAAATCCAAGAACGTAGAGTTGGCAGGATTGATCAGAGAGCGTGATAGAGCCAGATTGGACCTGGATAAGACTAAAGGTGGTAAAGACAGCGAGATCGATAAGCTTGAAATGCAAGTTAGAGACTTGACTCTCAAGCTTGACGAGTCTGAGAGAAGTCAGTCCTCCAACTTATCATCTATATTTGCTGCTCATAAGAAAGAGATTGAAGACATGAAGTCTAAAATTGACCAGCAGTCTCGTTCAATTGATCCAGATATGGAGTCGAAGTTGAGAGAAAAGGAGGAGGAGTTGGAGATTGTCCAGCAGACCATGGACGATGCCCTTCAAGAGTTGGCTAGAGTTCAGCAGGAGAATGATTCTGCCATCAACGAGCAGATTGACTCGGTGCTGATTGATCACTTGTCCAAGCTGACATCATTGGTCGACGCCATCTTAGCCTCCGGTATTAAGAAACTCCAGGACTGCTTGTTTGAGTTGGACTCCCCAATGCAGGCTGGTAACCAAAACTCATCTCCCGAGTATCTTTTATCGGTTATTGAGAAAGCCTCGTCATCTGCTACGGACTTCTCAAACTCGTTCAATGATTTCATTGCAGATGGTCCAAACGGCGACCACTCTGAGATTATCAGATCTATCAACGAGTTCACGTCTGCCACATCCGATGTCTTGATGAATGCTAAAGGTATGGTAAGACTTGCAAAGACCGATGCCGAAGCTGACGAATTGATCGGCTCGTCAAGACAAACTGCCCAAGAAGCAGAAGACTTCCTCATGTCTCTTCTCTCAGATGTGTTGGAGGGAACGGACGAGGAAAAGACAGAGGTTGTTATCACAGGTAACTTGAATGTCCAAGAGAAGCTCCATGAGCTGACAATCCTCACAGAGGGTCTTGCTCCAAGGGCCGCATTGAAGAACATTTCTGGTGATCTCGGTGAGGCCGTTGACAATGAGTTGAGCTCTGCTGCACATGCCATCAGCGCTGCCTCTTCCCATTTGACGGAGTTGCTCAATAAGCCACTTGATCCATCGCTTTCTGAGATAGACATGGAGATCAACAAAGCCATCTTGGCTGCAGCCATTGCTGTTACCAATGCCATTGCTTTCTTAATCCAGGCAGCTATCGAGACGCAGAATGAGATTGTTGCACAAAACCAAGGTTCAGGTACTCGTGCACAGTTCTATAAGAAACATAACAGATGGACAGAAGGATTGATATCTGCAGCCAAGGCCGTTGCTACTTCTACCAAGATTTTGATTAGTACTGCTGATGGAGTTTTGAGCTCAAAGAACACACACGAGGAGTTGATTGTTGCTTCTAATGAAGTGGCTGCTTCCACTGCTCAATTAGTTGCTGCTTCAAGAGTGAAGGCAACATTCATGTCCAAAACACAAGATCAGTTGGAAGGTGCCTCCAAGAGTGTTACATCGGCTTGTAGATCACTGGTTAACCAAGTCCAAGACATTCTTAACAAGAGATCAAATGGTGGTGAAGCTGATGTTGATTTCTCCAAGCTATCCAACCATGAGAATAAGACCATGGAGATGGAACAGCAGGTTGAAATTTTGAAACTTGAAAATGCCTTAGCTTCTGCTAGAAAGAGATTGGGTGAGATCAGAAAGTACGGTTACAGACCTGGTGACAGTGATGATGAAGAATGAATCATGTAAAGCAAACACTACACAGAATGGAATTGATCGCATATATGTATTTTTAACCGCTAAATTATTGTAGATAGTTACATCTGTTGACTGCTATGACTTCGACCGCATACGTTTGTTTGTGAACCACACTCTCACTTGTAATGGGGTCAGATCACACTTTTCAGCAATTATTCTCCTTTCTTTTCTGTTTGGAGTCCGTTTGTTCTGAAATACACTCTCAAGAAATGCTCTAGTATCTTTAGAGATTGGCGTTCTTTTCTTGACCGGCACAGAGGGATTACCTATATCTTCAGTTTCAGTATACTCCCCTGAGCTCGTCTCTGATACAGCAATTGATGTATGATCTACTATATAGGCTGCACGACTATAATGATACGCTTCAGGCTCCTGTCCTGGTGCTCTGTAATTATCCTCTTGTCTATCTAGAGCACATCCGATCTCCCTCTTTATCATGTTTCGGTAATTCTTTATAATCAGCTCCCTGGGCATAACCACACCAGATGCCTAAATAGTTGTTAGTAGTGTTATATATTAGAACATTTTTACAATGCACTCACAAATAACCGTTCTAATGAATTCTCGAACTTGTCTATGAGTTTTTCGACTGATGGTCTCATATACAAGGGGACGCCTGCAATTTGTTTCTCCCTTTCAAAGGGATCAATGATAACTAGCTTATCGTACTGTTGGACATTCCCACTTTTCCCTTCTGGCGAGCTGAACTCTATAATAGCCTCAAGCTTCTCAATACAATCTTTGTACAAAATTTGGTCATAAGTTGACATATCTGTTTGATGATTTCCTGTTTCTCCCTTTTAAATTGAAGTTTGGTTGTTAAGGATGCAATATCTTTGTATCGGATCGCGATGGCAGTAGTAAGGCAGTACCCCGCCAAATTTGAATGTCGTGCGTAGACCGTTTCAGAAAATGGAAACATGGCACATTTGTAGTGGTGCAAAACGTTTGAAGAGCGTGCCTCAACTCGGGAGTTATGTGGATCGATCTCAGATAAGTCTCTGCTTTTAAAATATCCTTAAATCATAATGACTACCATCATTCAACCTATATTGGACCACCGTACAAGGGATTGGTTAACGGCCTGCTAGGATAACCTAGGAGTATATCATGGTTTCTTGCACAGATAAGATTCTTTCTAAAATAACTTTCAGTCTTGAAAGTGCACCGGAAGTTGAAGACTATCAAAACAAAACTGTGTTCCCTGTAGCAATACCACCACCTGGAAAAGTTTCGCCTCCATCTAACCAAAAGACACACGTTACATTTGCCTATACAGAGACTTCGGGACGTGAACCAGCATATGTCTACGTTCCACAAACTAGCATTTCACGTCCAAGCAACAAGTTCATCATTGCTCGTACCATTCTAAGCAAGATCGTTCAGACACAGTACTCAGGGTCAAATTATGATATATCACGAATTGTATCCAAGGTATGTATTGAGTTACTCTTCATGTGGTGTATACTAACAGATAATTCCTAGATTTGGGCTATAGAGCAAAAGTATTTCAAGAAATATTTCAGTTACCTTTCTTTTTTGGACTCAGCTTGGCATAATTGCTATTATCCTATGTATCGTTTCAACCCGAAGGGCCGTTCCAGCGGTCCTAAGGCTATTACTGGAATGCCATACACAAACAGTCTTGTCCAAACGAATGTTTCTGTTGTGTTGATGGATGAAAGTGAGACTGATGAACAAACTGTACAACCTTCGTCTACTCCTACAGTTAAGGAGGCAAATGACATTGGGGACATGTCCAACTATGTCCAGCTTTGTGCAAGTACATTTCAAATGGGAAAAGTGTCAAAAGAACGGGAACCAAAACCAAAATCCGCTACTCAGAGTGTACCAGAATACCGAACCCACACTCTTACTTTCCCCATTAAAGAAGCGAGTCCGAAGATTACAAAACCAATGGTAAAGAGATCACCAAGAAAAAGATTGGGTAATATAATGGAACCCCAACTTGATCTAGTCTTCAAGAAATTCAAATTACCCCTACTTGCAGGTGAAGTAGAGGACGTTTGTATTGGAGAGAACTGATAATCATTAATCTAGCAATTGCTTTCAGACAAAATATTTGTGCCAAAGACAATACAGGTCCACGGTCAATTGCAACTATTTTGTAGGACTATCAGGCCTCTGTATACCCGAGACAAGAATCATTTTGAAGGCATCCAAGCACAGAAATTCGAATATTACAGTGCTGTGCCCTTACCACCCGTCTTTCCGTCCGCGAACTTATTCTATGCGGAGCGCAAAGAGCATTTCTTTTTTACGGAAACGGCAAGCGAACGCGCTTTCAGAAAATTAAAACAATAAAAAGGAAAAAAAAAAGTTATCATCGGAGCTGATGATTGTAATTTTGTTGTGTGTTTGCCATTATACCACTTAATTGATTCAGTATGTCCAGTATAACAAAGACGGAACTTGCTACCACCACACATACCAAAATCGCAACCAAGCCACGTGAAAAATGGCCATTTTGGTACGGTGGTTTCGGTGGTGGTGTTGCATGTCTTTTCACTCATCCTTTAGATTTAGCAAAAGTTAGATTACAAACTGCCCATGTTCCAAAGCCTACTCTGTTCCAGATGGCTAGCAGCATCTGGAAGCACGATGGTATCTCGGGTGTTTACTCTGGTTTGTCTGCTGGTCTGTTAAGACAGGCAACTTACTCATTAACAAGATTCGGTGTTTATGAAGTGTTGAAGGAAAACGTTGTGCCAGAGGATAAGCAATCTTCAATGGCTTATTTATTACCAATCTCCATGTTGTCCGGTGGTATCGGTGGTGTCGTCGGTAACCCTGCTGATATCGTCAATATTAGAATGCAGAACGATACAGGCTTGCCAAAGGACCAAAGAAGAAACTACAGACATGCCCTTGACGGTGTTATCAGAGTATCAAAAGAAGAAGGTGTCAGTGCATTATTTAGAGGTTTGGGTACAAACTTGGTGAGAGGTGTCTTGATGACCTCCTCCCAAGTTGTTACATACGACGTTGCAAAGGACGCTTTGATCCACTTGGGTATGAACAAAGAGTCAATCTCCACCTTCTTCTCAGCTTCTTTGTTATCAGGTTTGGTCGCAACTACAATCTGCTCACCAGCCGATGTTTTGAAGACAAGAATCATGAACTCTTCAGGTTCAGGTGAAAGCGTCTTCCACATCTTACAGCATGCATTCCAGAAAGAAGGTCCATCTTTCTTATTTAGAGGTTGGGTTCCAAGTTTTGTTAGACTCGGTCCAAATACAATCATCACTTTCTTGGTTGTTGAGAAATTGAAACAATTGAGAGTTGGTGTATAAAGAACATTTAATTTATATGTATATAAAAGTCGATCCTGCATATGCACTTTATTTTTTAGTAAAGGGTTAAATTTGATCTATAACAATGGACCCCCGAGTGTAGGACTCCGAGAAAGTGGAAGCCGCATAAAAGACCCTTCGCTATATGAAAACCAGCATATAACCACTGTTCAGTATTTGATGTCTAATATTTAATATATACTGCGTAATATATAATGTTCAATATATACCGTTGGTATGTATATATATATATATATATAATATGTGTCTAGTACTAGCCATATTGCTCTTGTGTTTCATATGTCTCATAAGGCACACGCCTAAATGGTTGTGACCCCGACATCGGTAATTCCGTGCACATTATGTATTACGGTATCTGTTTCAGCCACAGTGTATAATAAATACTTTCTCAATATATACATGCGGTGTTGATTTTTTGGCTATCGTGCTATGTATTTTGTCTTATCAACTGTACAATCCATTTACGCTCCTAACACCGTAGATAATAGCGATTAAAACTTATCATACTGATCTAAAGTGCGTGTTATCTAAACGATCTATCCTTTTAGAAAGCGGGCTTTTCTATATAACATCTGATTATATATGGCTCCGCTAAAACAGACCATACGGCTGAGAATAGTTGTGCCATGAGATAGGGGTAAAAATGAAGCTCTATCAAAAAAATCACTCACCCATCAAATGCTAGAACTACTAGAATTTTATACAATCAAATTACTATAATATTGTAAAACATTTCAAAACAAACACCTCATATAACATAACCCATTGTACCCTAAAGCTTAAATACAACTGAAAATGCGGCAAGGCATGGATTTGATCCTTAGACGCGGACTCCGTAACTAAAACATAGCATTGCCGATGCTCGGTGACTTTCCCAGCACTGTCATTGGCGGACAGCTGCGTTCCTGTCATTGGACGGAGTCCGCAGAAAAGGAAGGAGAAACCTTAAGAAGTCACCGAAGTGCAGCATCACGACGATATTACCCTTTTCGGAAGCACTTGCGAAATTATGGTAAAAGCGGTTAAAATTGGTACTTTTTTTGCTTTTACAGTGCTTAATTTATTGTTTAATATGTAATATAAGACAAAACTTGATCAATAGAATTTTATATATTTAACACCATCCTCTGGGATAAAGCGATTAATGTGCCACAGTGCTACACACTGATAAGATATCTCAGCTAAGCGAAGAGCTTCGGATTATCACAACCGGACTGCGAGCTTTTTTGTCAAGTTTTATAATTTAATAGCCGTATCAATTCGAATGCGATCCCGGCATTGTTTATAACTTTTGTAATTCGGCACATTTTTATGTTGGTTGACCAAATTGGGACATTTGCGAAAGCCAACAAAAGCGTCTGTCTGGGGGCGCCACACGTGATTTTTTGCGGGGCGGGCCAATGGTGCGCCGGGAATTGTTAATCTCTTGGCAAGTCATTTGCGCAAACTGTCCGAATGCGGAGAACTGGCACGAAAACAGGTTTGCGCAAAATGCTCCCTTTGGGGAAACCCACGCTCCCAACTGCGTTTCCTGGCATTTAAGGAAGCATAACTAACACTGTGGGATTTTCCACTTAATTTTTTTTCTTTTTTATAAACTGCCACATATCCATCTCTCCTGTGATAATTTATCGGTGTATGTTCAACCTTTGATCTGTTCCTTTCCCCATATCACCTCCCCCAGCAAAGTGGCATATCTTGGTTTTCTCGTTTGTGCTTTTAGTACCACCCACATTATCAACATACATCAACGTGGGAAATCAGATATACAACCATAATAAAATCTGTGAAAAATAAAAAAAAAAACCTTGCCCCTCATACTACCCCTCTATCCGCCTCCATCATGTCTTTTAGGGTCACGAAACCCACCCATATGACTCCACAGCTATCGTCTGAGGATGAGATACTTCAGCACTTGGATGATTTCATGCACATTGAACAAGCACTTCCAAAGCCAAAAGTTTTAAAATCTTGCATTCGTTGCCGAAAGCATAAGACAAAATGTGATGCATTTGAACGTTCTCCAAATGCCTGTTCAACATGTCAAAAGAAAGGTGCTACTTGTAAGATTGACTACGTGCTACCTCCTCAAAGATCGGATAATCTGAGAAATATCATGTCACAGGTACAGGAGATTAAAGAGCACTACTCACACTTAGAAACAACATACGGTCAGATATTTCAGAATTTAGGTATTGAAGTACCCACCTATGAAAGCTGGAAAGAATCAAGGCTGTACGACATCCAGGAATCAAACGAAGACGAAGACGATCAAGAGCCTTTCTGTCTGATCAAACTCAGTGATGATTCATTTGTATCTTTGAACATGATAAACCCTGATCAGCTACTGATGAATAACAACGTGATACCCGTCGCAGATTTGCAAGCTAAACTGTCTTCATTGGTACAAAGACTCAATATTCTCTACATGACGTTGGCTCCGGAGACAATGTCGTTAAACTATGAAAGTGATACACAGTCTCAGCATTCGTCGTCATCCGACTCATCAATTGCATCCCCAAGGTCTTTTACAACGAACTCACCAGTAGTACCAAAGCAAGAAAGCTTAGAATGGTTTGATATTGATTTTCACGTCTCTGAGTTATTCCGTTGTAACAAACTCCTACTGGTGCTATTGGTCGCTTATTATTACCCTTCCGAATCGACATCGCCTATTTATTCCGTTTTGCTATCGGACTACTTGAACTCATTCTACCAGATCATCGAGACGCAGAATAAACCGTTGAACTCATCTACGTACTCAAATTATTTACTGAACACGATTATCCCTGGATTCTCTGTGTTTGACAAGACTCAATTACGTGAGCTTGTCGATTCCGAAATCTTCAACTCAGATGTTTACTTGAAGAAGCTAACGCAGATACTTTTCTTGAATGTCTTACTATTTGGTGTTGATGAAAACTTAAAGATCTTAAATGATTTTGTCAAATTCGTTGAGTCTTCAATTAATTTACACAGAAAGAAGATCAACTTTGATAAATCAAAAGATTTAAGATTCATTGAAAGCTTTACAAGACTACTTAATGCATTCAATGGTTATGTCCCAGATATCGTGCTTCAATCAGACTCTTCAAAGAGAAGAAGCGTCTCCAAGGAGTACGAAGTCCTTTTAAATCTCTTGAAGATGAACTCTTCAATGACCACTGAAATGATTGAAGTTGAAAGTGAGGCTGCAAATGCTCAATATCTGAAAAAACAGTTCACAAGATTTATGGAGACATGGCAGCCATATATCAGTCTGTACAACCCTTCGCAGAACATTTTCATTGATCACTTCATCGTCGAACTGGTGTTGGTGAATTGTCTAAGCTTGATTAATGAGGGATTCAATGATTTCAATACCGTATTGGTTGAGTTCTTGACAAAGCATAAACTGGCAACTGAGAATGACAACGTCTCTAAGTTGATCAACACTTTTAGATCTGAGTCGGTTAATGATCTGGGGACTTTAACACTTTGTTGTGACAAGATGAAACAGATTGCTTCTACAATTGCCTCAAAGAGAAGAAACGTTTTAGAACTGAAAATGAATGATATCCAAGTGATCTTGGAGAATGTCGATTGGAAGAAAGAAACCACGGATGAAGTTCTAAAGAAGATTGGAGTTATTTAAACGAGAACCACGAAACTCTTTTTATTTAGAATATATATATTTTATTATTATTTTATTATTATATGATCAAAGAAAAGGGGTGTGTAGAAAGAAAAGATCTTGGGTGTACAAGACTTTTAAAAGGCTTATAAATCTCCATGATAGAACTCTAAAGGGACAGCTGGGACCCAAATCAAATTGGCTGCCACTGAGATAGCCGATAGGCTATTTAAAAGGGGGCCTGGGCCCTTGAAGGTATGCGATCTATATAACTTACAAGGGTGTAAATAAGGTGCCTATGCATTGCATTGACACATAGTTAAATTGGCTTATCCTGAAATTGCACCTTTTAAAACCTCTTGGCCACTGGACGGCCAAGACAGTTGTCCCACTGAAGACCAAATCTTCAATCCACTGGTTCTTCTAATTGAAGTGGATCTTTAATTAAAAGGAACATGCAATAGGACGGGGATCCTCCGGAAAAACTGCTCGTCTTATCCGTATCAACGGTAAGGGCCACAACATAGTAAACCCATGGGTGTTGAATGTGGTTTCTCAGTAAAACCATTCTTTAAGAGATAGTTAATTTATTTATATAATGTTTTAAGTGGCATTTTCCTATTGAGTCTTGATTGCTAATAATAATAAATTAAATTTCGTATTAGATATGAAGGTGTATATCCTCTGACACCTTTCTAAGCGTCACGGGGAAATACGAAGACCACTCAAAGGGCAGCTTACTGTGGCCACAATTCTATACTGATTAAATAGTCTATATATTCAGCATGTGGGCAATATGATCTATCTCTGTCCACGTTGCTATTGACCGATTTCTTGGATCTTGAAGTGGGCAACTTAGAGTTGACAATCTCTACAGCCCACGGGGTTTGATACTGTACCAATCCATGATAACCGTCAGTGTGCCTCTCCTTTATAACGATAGGAAGGGCTAGGTTGATACTGAATATATTTCGTCCATGAAATGATAGAAGAAGTATCAGTCAAATCGTGAAAGACTTATAGAACTAAATTAGATTACTCAAAATTGTGGTTTAATGATACCCAAATCTTGGTGACTAGTCGTGCGACTACTTACCGCATTTGGCAATTACTCCAAATGTGGCAATCTCCGAAAAAGGTTATATACTAAGCGTAACTGACCTGGAAATGGTCTAATAAGGTCCGTCCCTGAAATATAAAGACTCGACCATGTAACGGGTCCTACCGGTCGGTGCTTGGAAGCATCGTTGGAAACACTTACGAACGCGTCCTTATTTATAACATTTTTGATATTTTG
Source organism: Petasospora americana (assembly GCA_003708795.3). NCBI lineage: Eukaryota > Fungi > Ascomycota > Saccharomycetes > Phaffomycetales > Wickerhamomycetaceae > Petasospora > Petasospora americana. The sequence continues at coordinate 226,045 of PPOA03000009.1, forward strand.
AATTACGCGTCTTTTATATCTCTGAAACTTCATAGAGCATATATTCTACAACATAACATGATGGCCCCATAATATGCCCATCTCTAAATTTCATATATAATATATAACCTTAAACGAAGCCGTGGATTGACAGTTTAACTCTAAGTATAAAAATCCTATCCAAACTAGAATTTTCACACCGTTTCTAGTAATAAGAAGCGGCCCTCTAGTAAATCCGGATCCGGCAGGTTTCCTCAGTATGCACCTCATAACATCTGTAGATCTACAATGAGAGGGAAATGAGAAATGGCAGATCGCACAATGCACGAGCATTCTTCCTTGCGGCTTGAGTCTGGGCATATATTTTTTTCTTTTTCGAATTTATTTTGGTTTAAATTCTAATTTCTTTAATTTGCCTTTTGCCGATCCCTGGTGGGAATCACGTCACGGAGAAAACGTGGTCTCTTTAAGCACTGATAACGTTTGCGTCAATTCATGTGTTTTAGCAGACAATTGTTCTAGATGATTAGTAGATTTTCACGTAAAATTTTAGTGGTGCAAGTGTGTCTCTAATGCCTAATGTCTTAAAACGTGTTACGCGATGAGATGGTTGCATTCATAAATCATATTGACCACATCTACACCCCTAGATCTTACAAACATTCGCAAACACGGGCAGCACAGAGGGTAAACCCCCCAGTTGACTCTTTTGAAAAAAAGCCCAATTTTTACTAGCCTGAGATATGCACAAAATTATTGGGTGTTCTAGCTCTGCAGATATCTATAAGTTGGAATTGCCATTAATCGGTCTATAAGAAACGGACATCATTTCAAGGTAGATCCAATTGTGTCAACTTCTAATTGCTGATCTAATTCCCGTCCAAAACGAAGGGCTTCCTCCTCCAGTTGAGTATGCAGTTTGATAGTGCGAGCTGAAGTGTGATGCTGCATACTGATGCATGAGAAAGTCCCTACCCCTGTTCGCCTTTAGGACCCATCAACTCTTTTCACCCCAAATGTCTTGATGGATACGAAATCTTTGTAAAGAGGTTGTCCTTTCCCATATAATATTCTTTTTTCTATTTTACTGTAGTTCTTCATAACTGGTAACCAGAAGATAATAGCAATTCCCACTGCACGGCGATCGACCACATAATGAATCAAACGCTCACTATGTCAGATCTTCCAGATCGAAGATCCCTCTAGAATCAGGAGTTTGTCTAACAGATTTACGTTTAGTGCCGCGCGGTGTACCATCGCCCAACAGACCCGTCAAAAGTTTTTCCTGATCTACGATCGTGCCAAATTATCTATCAACCTAAACATTTATGCCATGCCTAACAGACTGCCTGTTGCTTGTAGTTTGCCTTTAATTTTTATTCTCATATTCCTGATTTAACGGTATCCCTATTGACCCTTGTGCATAAGCCTGTGATCCGGTTGAACAATTATGGAATATATACAGATCAGGTACAGGTCTCACTTTGTGTAGGCATATGCTTTAACCCTTTTGAGATCACCTTCTTGATAACGTTCTAGACTTCATCAGTTTGTACAGTGTAGTCAATGCCAGGATCTAGGATTGGAACTTTTGTCCTATTAAGAGGGTGCCTAATATGTGTCCATCGGCAGACACAAATAGACTGCACCTCAAATTCTACTAACTTCCCTCTCTATCTCTTTGTAACGCAACGGGATCTGCGGTCGCCGACAGATGTGAGGCCCTATTGCTACTGTCCAATACTCCTGTCAGGGCAGGCAATGCTCATCATGACAGCATATTGCCTGGTGGGCAATCTTTTTTTTTCTTTTCAGGTTGATGGACTCATTTCCCGTCTTGGGTAAAGTTCATATAAAGCGCACAGTATCCCTCCCAAAGTTAAAGTTGAATAAAGATCTCTTCATTTTTTTCGTTAAAGTTGAATAAAGATCTCTTCATTTTTTTCTTTCGTCAACTTGAACAATGGTCTCTCTTTCTAACATCGTTTCCGTTGTAGCACTCGCTACTGCAACCACAGCATTTGTCATCCCAGGTATCGCTCCAGGACATACAACAACTACTGTTGCAAAGCAGAACTCACCAACACCAGCTCACACTACTGTTGTCAAAACTCTTCCAGCAAAGACCACTCCAGTCAAATCTCCTCCAGCAAAGAGTCCAGCCCACACTACCCTGACTAAGCCAACTCCTCCATCAAAGGGTCCAACTCACTCTACTCCAGGACACACTCTTCCAACCCCACCAGCTGGTCACCCAGGTTGGTTCAACAAGACTTCCTTGATTGTAACTTCTCAACACTTCCCAACATTCACTATCCCAGGTGAGATGCACACAAAACCAATGACCACTGATAAGTTTGTCTACACACCAGCTCACCAGGGTCACTAAGCCACAAGGAACTTCCTGGTGAAGTACTTTCATAACCAATATACCCAATATTCGTACTATTCTTTACAATTTTCTCAGTTGGTGTCCTGAACACTACTGCCTTATTTCCCACTATTGATATCCTTATTACTTCTGGACATCATATCTGCTTATATAATATATATAAACAGCAGTGCTTTTTTTCATTTCGGCCCAAGTATACCCTTTTTGAATTTTATCTGTTTGGAGCTTATTACTTTCTAGCCACCTCTTTTGCTTGGAGAGGAGTGGCCGTTATTGTTGGTGGTTATATAGATCTGTTTTATTTTGATGAGCAGTTTGTTTGATTTAATAAAGTAGAAGCAAAGGTCTCGGTATGAGTTCTCAACTGGAACTCCTGCCTTCAATAAATCTATGCAAGACGTTACTAAAAAAAACGGGCCCAGGCTGTCTCACTAAGACGGAATAGCGCGTCTATGTTGCTGGTTCCTGCGCGTTTCCGCATCTGACGCGTTTCTTTGTTTTGATGCACAGGATCTAGAATTTACAAGGCTTGATGAGAGTCACCGTTTGAGAAGGGACCACTACGACAAGAGCTAAACTTAACCCCTTTCATTTGATTCTAGGCAAATATGAAAGGTTTGGCTTTTACATCCAAGACCATTCTCTGAAGCTTAAGCCTTTTCTTTTTATGTTCTTTAGGCATTATGTGGGCCTCATTGAAGCGAGCCACATATCCATAATTGTGTGATACATTCCTTTATAAAAGCACTCCTTTCTATTCTAGGTTTTGTAAGTCTAGTCCTGCTACGACTGTGGTATGCTCTTTCAATGGAAAAAAGTATAAAAGATCATGTAATTTCCCCAATAGGATTGCTATTTCGAAAATCCATGTAGATCAAGTACCATAGAACCTATACAAATATGATGCCACTCACTAGCCTTTTCATTGGATTGATCTACTTACAATCTGTCTCTGCATTTGCACTCTTTCCATGGTTGGCAACTTATATCAGTTCAGAGTCTTCAGTTAGTACTGCTACTCCAACTACCTTCCCAGCCTTTCCAACAAGTGGTGCTAACGTCCATGCTGTCAATGTCAACGGTACTTATCAAGTTTCTAACTCCACCACTATTCTGGGAGCATCCAACAGCACAGCTTTCCACTGGAACTCTACAACCTTTACCTCTGATTCAGGTCTCACTGTCACCTCTGATGGTGACATTAGCACACTCAGTGGCTCCTCTGCTGATCCATTAACCACCACGGCATCTACAAAGTCCTCTAAAGGCTCACAATACTCTAACCAAGAGAAGACCACTACTCTTCATGTTGTCCAAACTGTGACAAACTTGAACAATGAGCCCAGTACCACTACAATTCAAATTGCTCGAACCATCACCATGGAAAACCCCGAAGAGTACTCCCAAACATCCAGTGAAGATACAACATCTACCGTTCAGTTTGCTCAGACACGTTACTGGAATACCTCTGACATCACGTCTACCGTTAAGAAACATACAACATACACTTTGAGCTCTTATTCCAACGGTACCCAAGAGACTTACACTCCATCAGACACTGCAACCACCAGTGACAAAGTCAGCTTTATCATTTCTGCTTAGCTTCTATCTTTCCATGCTTTTACTTCTCAAGTCTAAGTCTGTGAGTTCTTAACAGCTTATTCTTCACATCCTACAATACACAACTCATATAAACCAAATGTATTAATATTGTATAATTGTACTATAAGGGCAAAGAAAATCAGTACTCAACATCCCTAACCATATCCAAAACCATAGTCCTAGTCATAAATTCATGTAAACCCTTCGTGCCATCTGTAGGTGCTGGTGAGCCAGTTGGGGTCAGATTAGTGACATTTGTCAGTCTAAATACTAAGTTGTCGTCCCCTTTAACATCCTTCACCGTGTAGTATTCTACTCTGTGAAGCATTGTATCCGGAAACAGATCGGAACCTACTGCAAAGTTAAAGTATCCACCGTTTGTGCGAGTGCCAACCTCCAACATGGAGAACATACCAAAGATCACCGTCTTGATATCAAAAGGCTTGGTGTACTTCTTGATATCTTCAGCGTCCCACACGTACTTGTTGGTGGAGCTAGCAGGGTATATTGGGATGTTGAATGGGCTGGTCTTTGGCGCAGATGAAAGGTCAACCTTCTTTAAAGCCGGCTCAAAGTATGAGAACCCAGAGATTCTGTTGTTCTCGCCTTTCTTCTTCAAATAAGGAGAGATGACGAATCTGTGTGGCCATAGAGTTGGCCCAAGGAACAATGCCCTCTGCATCGCACCAAGGATCTCATCATTGGTCTTATACTTAGATAAGATCTTGCTGGTGGTCTCAGCATCAATCTGCTTCTCAAAGTAGTCATAGATCACTGGGTTGGCATTGGGGTTGGTGATCTTTGCACCTTTGGTGCAAGTCACGTCATCACTAGAGCCAACAGCCTTGTACTTGAGCTTGTTGATAAATGAGAGCTTGGAACTCTCAAAGGGTGAAACTTCGTGATAATCCCCGACATAGATATAGTTCTTGGAGATATAAACAGCACCAGCACCAGCAATTACCGTCGTAGCAAACAAACGCTTGAAGATTCCCATTTTCTTTCCTGTCTATCCTGTGAAAAGCCTAAGATTCAATGAAAAAGAACGGAGGGTGTGCTTTAGAGAAAGCTGAGGTTAACAAAACGGTGGGTCTGGGGGGGCTCTTAAAACCGCAGGCATTTCGCGGGGTCCGCAGAGGGGGGGTGTTTTAGGTGGTGTGCGGGTGTGTTGCTGACCCGTGCGGACAGTGGCAGACGGTAAGCGCCACACTGTTACTTTTCCATTTATGTCTAAGGGGGATATTTCAGTTATTTTGTGTCTTTTATAGCGAGAGCGAAGTTCCAAGAGATGTCACTGCTAGACGATGACTCGAAGCTGCCTGTGTTTGTACTGAGAAAACACACAAAGTCTGTGACTTCGTTGTGTTTTGTCCACGTGCCGTTAGCCACTACCTCAAGAACGATAGCTAACGGATGCGATGAGATGACACTAAAGCCTTTTCTTTTAAGTGGTGATGAAGAAGGCAATGTGATTTTATGGGATCTTGCTACAAGGAGACCGGTCATCGAGAAGAAATGCCACGAGATGAATATTCTCACTATTAAGCAACTGGGAATACAGGGAACCCGTATAGACCATCGATACTTTGGTCTCGTCATAACACATGGACGTGATAACTGTATAAAGTTCTGGAACTTATTCGATGATAGAGGTCAATTCCTATTTGACGAAGTATATGAACTCCCTGAGAATGCACTGAACTTCAGTAATGTCGATGTTTTCAAAGACTCGTTAATAACTCCAAACACAATGAACTCCAACTGCTTTGATGTCTATGACATATCATTCTTAACGGATAGCGAAGTTAACGAAAACAGGCTTACAAGAGACATTGAGGCATTTGACATATACAAAGAGGCATGCAAGAGCTATGACTTTGACGAATTCAAGCTAAAGAGAGACGATGAGACTCAAAGAACAGATAAGTTCGGTATCATCATGAAGCTTCTATGGGTTAACTCGGAGACTATCTTCATTGGCTATGAGTCCGGGCATGTTGCACATCTGAGAGTCGATCTCAAGGCCAAAAGCTGTGAAATAGTGAAAATCACAAATCATCATTTCCCTGACCCGGTCCTTTCGTTATCGTACGACTCACAAAACGACTGTGTCATTTCGTCTTCCGTTGCATCGCAGGTTGTCATCCACGACTTATCGGGATCATCAACGCCTATAAAGCTGGACAAGTTCGGCAAGATCTCCTCAGTTGCAACGAATAACGATAAGTACGTGCTATCCTCGTGGAACGGCACTATCAAATTCTTCAAACTGGAGAATCTCCAGCTAAAATACCTCTACAAGTTCAAAAAGCCAAAAGGCATGATCACAGGTGACCTGAACGTCGTTGGCAATATCCAAGGCAACGATGAGATAAAGACGAAAAATATAATCAAGCCTAACACCATGAGCATCATAGAGGGGTCACCTTTGTCTCAGGAAATGAGAAAGTCACTGGGAAGAAGAGACAGCGCAGTGATAGCGTCCTCTTTCCTGGCAGTAGCCTACGACGATGGAACCGTGTCGATCTACAACGACCTATAAAGGGAACTGTGTCTAAAAGCTCTATATAATAAAAAACCCCTAATGTTTAACGATATGCAAAAAAGTCATGAAAGCCAGTATATCACGTAGTATCATCTCCAAGATCATTATCGGAGTTGAGGCAGACCTCGCTGTGGTTTGCTCTCTTTCTACGTCTTCTTCTCCTCTTCTTCCCCGTCACACCCTGTAGGTCTTCCGGAGGCTGTTCCTCCTTCGTCTCTACAGCTGAGCCTACCACTGAGTTTCTCTTTGGCTTCTCGATCATCTTGGAGGAGCGTCTGGACGTGCTGTTTGACTTGGAGTCTTCAGCGTATTCGCTCTCAAAGATCCGGCTTGATCTTCTCGAGTCCTTCTGCGGCGTCAGCTTTGCTGACACCGTTCTGGTGGCTTTCTTGATGCTCTTTGTTCTCTGGACTTTAGCTGGTGTCTCGACTTTGGTGTCTCTGTCTGTGATTGGGATCGAGCTGTTCAGGTCTTTACCCAGCGAGGACATTCTGTACTCCATGCTGGCGCTAGAGTTTGATCTAGAAGCAGCAGACTTCTTGTCTTGCCTTTTCTTAACAACAAGCTCCCTGTTCTCTGGGGCGCCCTCCTCTGCGACAGTCTCTTCCTGTGGCTCCTCTAGAGGCTCCTCTAGAGGCTCTGCGAACGGGTTGCGCTTGTCCTCTGCATCGTCAAGGTAGGACTGTAGCAGCTCTGTGTGGTCAACCTGCAGCTTGTCTGCGATCTCCAGGAACAGCTCTTTCGAAGCCATCAAGAGCGTCTCTGACTCCTTCTGGCTGGATATCGTGGTCTTCTTCAAGTCGCTGATAGTACTGGCCAGGAGATCGTCCCTCTTCTGGTACATCTCCTCGATGTTGTTGGACCTGATCGTGATCGACTTGATTGATCTGTAGATGGTCGCGTCGCTCTTGTTGATCAGCCCGATGTTCTTGTTGATCTCGACGTCCTTCTCGGCGATGAAGCTCTGGAGCTTCTCCCGCAACGTCTCGACTTCCTGTTTGTAGTGGTCCCTGAACTCCCGCTGGCCTGTAACGATCGTGTCGTAGGCGATCTTCATTCTCTCGTACTCCGCTACAGACGACACCTCGCTCTGCTGTAGCTTATCGCACCGGGCCTGCAGCGACTTAACCTTGAAGTTCAGGTCGTCAGAGGAGCTCATCGCCTCCGTGAGCTGTGCTTCCAAGTCTGTGATCCTTCTCTGCTTCCTCTCCAGCAGCGAGTTCACCGTCTCGTTCTCGTGCTTGACGTTGGAGATCTGCTCGACGAGCTGGTCCCTTCTCTTCTTGATGATCTCGTTGGCCTTCTTGAGCTCGTCGTTCCTGTTCTTGACCTTGAACAGCTCGTCCTTCAGCAGATCAATCTCGCCGTGGAGCGACTCAATCACGCGGCTCGAGGAGCCCTTCTTCGGCGACGGCGTAGGCTGTGCAGAGGCCTCGCCAAAGCGCCTGCTGAGCGGCGAGTCCATGTTGATCTTGACCAGCGGCTTCCGTGGGGTCTCGACCTCGTAGGAGAATTCGTTCTCCTTGTCCATCTATCGCTTCTAAACCTTGCTAACTTCGAATCCAGCAGGGCGGTTAGCTTCACACTTGCAGCACGCGGTACACTTCGATCGGCTCGTGTCTTTATAGCCCTTTTCCCGCAAAAAGAAGCCCTGTAACTCCCTCTCTGTGGAAATCAAAAAGCAAATGCGCTGGCGTTTGTAGAGAAGAATGCGCGCTGGCGGCTAACAATTTTTTTTGATTTGTTTATCATTCTCGATCTCCGAAAGAATGTTGAGCGAACGTCAAAAACTACATCAAATTTACTTACAAATTACACAGAAACAGAAGGCAACGTCTATTCACATGCCTCCGCCGAGCATGCCCATCATCTTGCTCATGTCAGGCATGCCGCCGGCGCCCCCCATGGCTCTCATCATTTGGTTCATGTCTGGCATGCCGCCCTGGCCTCCCATGTTTCTCATCATCTCGTTCATTTGGTTCATGTCAGGCATGCCAGCACCTCCGAGGCCCATACGCTTCATGGCCTGCTGCATCATGCCCGGGTTCTGTTGTAGCTGCTGCATACCTCTCTGGATCATTGATGGGGACATGCCTCCCATGCCAGGGGCACCGTTGGCCCCCTGTGCGTCGGTCATGGCCTTTGTCTGCTTGGCCATGTTGGCCATCATGCGGGCCTGGAAGAGGATCATCTCCACCTCCGTGGCTGTGGTACCGGAGCCACGGGCGACCCTGATGATTCTCGAGGGCTCGTCGATGAAGATGGTGCCGTCGCTGTCCAGCTCTTTCTTAGTCATCGAGTCCATAACGTAGACCATTCTCTTCATCTTGTTTGAAGCCTCGTCCTCGCCGATCTTGCCCATCATGTCGCCCATTCCTGGGATCATGCTTGCGATCTGTGATAGAGGACCCATCTTCATGATATTCTGCATTTGCTTCTGGAAGTCATTCAGCGTAAACTTACCCTCCTGGAAGTTCTTCATTGTGTCTTTGTTGTCTAGGTCCAATGATTGGACGTGCTCCATCAACCCTTGGATATCACCTATTCCCAGCAGCTTAGAGATGAAACTTCTAGGTGAAAAAGTCTCGAAGTCTTGTACGTGCTCACCAGTACCAATAAATACAATTGGGGTCTGTGTAGCTGCAACGGCAGATATAGCACCACCACCCTTAGCGTGTCCGTCCAGTTTCGTTAGAATGATAGAACCAAAGTTCGAACTCTCCTTGAAGGCCCTCGACTGTGCCTCTGCTGCTTGACCAATCGAGGCATCGAGCACCATGATAGTCTGGTCAGGCTGGACTGCCTCACCAATCTCAATCATCTCCTGGAAAAGATCTTCCTCCTGTCTGTGTCTTCCCGAGGTATCAACAATGATGATATCAAACTTCTCCTTCTTGAACTTGTCAACACCTTCCTGTGCAACAACGACAGGGTTTGTCTCGGTGTAAGAACCGTAGTAAGGTATTCTGGCCTTTGTAGCATTTTGTTTCAGCTGATCAAAGGCACCAGCTCTGAAAGTATCAGCACACACCAAACCGACTTTGAATCCTCTTCTCTGGTAGTAAACAGCCAGTTTGGTACACGAAGTCGTCTTACCAGCACCTTGTAAACCAACAAACATGATGACATTACGCTTACCCTTCTTTGGTTTGTAAGGCTGGACACCGGTATCAACCAGTCCACAAAGCTCATCAAAGACGATCTTCTGTAGCACACGCTTCTTTGTAGCAGGCGAGCTGTTCTCTGGTTCGTTTAACTTGGCTTTGATTTGGTTACGCAGCTTAGCAACGAGCTTAATATTAACATCTGATTCTAAGAGTGCATTGCAAATCTCCTTGAGCATGGAGTCAATAGCACTCTCCACGTCGCTCGATTTCATGGCACTCGACAGAGCACCATTAATACGACGTCCCAAGTCGGCGAGCACCATCTTTTTATAGTGTTCTTTGCCTTTAAAAAGAGTGGTTTTGCTAAGAAAGTCCAAAGAGTGGAGAAACGTCGACGTTGATGGCTCAATGGCGTCGAAATATTCAAAACGATGGTGGTGTCCGGGTGTGTGAGATAAAGTGGCATGAAATATTTGCCCGGCGTATTTTGGCAGCGAGATCAACCTTGTTTTTGGTTTTTATGATACAGCACTTTTACGAGTTTTTCACTTTAATACGAGCTAAATTAGCGTGGAAAAGAAATGGAATACTTTTTGCCGAAGAAGGAGTTCATAGTTTCGCCTTCTCACATCTCATACTTTGCCATTTATGACCCCCACTTAAGCGACAACAAAGGCGTCTTGGTATTACTACCGAACAAGGAAGGTGATGAGCTTCAGTCTCAATTGCGAAATGTTGGTATGATAGAGGGAATGTCTGACTTCATAAAGGGGTACACATCCTCGGCAGAGCCGTTGGAGTACGTCGAATTGAATAATCAAAGTGTCGTATTCGACACTTTTGAACAAAAATTCAACGTTATACTCTCAGTTAAGCTGGGTAAGGTCGATGATGAGTTTAGCAGTAACGACGTTGCACCTATGAACTACCTCAAATGCCTGCTGAGACAGGGATATAGCGACTTCAGGCTTCATAATGGAAGTATTCAGTCGCTCTGTGATAGCATGGACATTGAAGAGGTCTCGATGTTCCTGACCAAATGGTGGAGTGTGTGGTTTGATAACTTACAGCTACAGCTTTGTGAGGATGGCTGTTTGAAGATGTTCAATGGGATAAGAAGAAGCTGCCTAAAGGTAGATAGTGGTATCACGAGTTCGGTAGATGAGTTACAGAAAAAACACGACTTCAAAGATCTACTAATATGGAATGTCGATAAGTGCAATTTTGAGAATTACGGCCTGCTGTACGACCATTCTGAAAAGATGACACTTGACTCAAAGCTGAGACTTCTACAATGGCTAGAGGAGACCGACCACTACGGACTAACACCACAGAGTTTGTCGGCTCCTGTTGTTATCAAGAATGAGCAGCAGGAAGACGAATCAAAAGAACAGGTTTACGACCCGTTCAAATTGGTGTGGACTACGCTTGGCGATGTCACCAAGGCCACTGGGATCACCTCGGGCGTTGATGCCGGTTTCAAGACCTTGACTGATGGTGTCAGGATGGTCAATAGCTACGTTCCGTGGCTGGGGGAGAGTAGTGCTGAAACTGAGGTGGAAAGAGATGACCATGTCAATGATGTACAGTTTTTAGTTGGCAAAGTTGGCGATTCTATAATTTTCAAGAATGTTTACCTATCATTCGATAAAGAAAGACTACAACGATTGGTCATTTGGAAAAGCATGGATTTCATTGTTTTGCTGGTGTATGATTTTAGTGTTAACACTCTGAACGACGCATCATACTATGACACACTTCATTTGGATCTTTCAAGACTTAGTAAGCAGCACTTCCCCAATTCCAATGATGATAACAGGAATTTCTATTATATTGGGTCATCTAATGGGTCTGTTGAGAGTAACTTACCAATGATTCCCCATGACTATAACACTGGAGACTCTAACGATTCAAAATTTCTGTATGATCTTTCTATAAATCTTAAGCATTCCCTGATTATTCATAAGGAGGTACTACAAAGGATTGATTTCCCAAACAAAGATAAGGAACTGGAAAAGTTAATAAGAACAAGGAATGGCTGGTGGTGCTATAACAGAAAGTTTGAGAAGGGTGATATTATCATTTTGAAAAGATGGAAACTAAAAAGTGATCCACTAGAGACAAATGTTATATCTACAATCGGTAAGGATGCTAAAAATTGGGTTGATGATTATTTAAGTAGATTTGGTTAGTAATATTTCACCAACAACATTAACAAATGATTCTGTATCTTTTTCTTGCTGGTACTCCAAATTACCTAAATCATTTGCATAAAAATCAATCATTATCATAACCTCACTTCTCCAGAGACTCCAATTCTTCTTCTTCAGCCATTTCCGTTTGTCTAGTATCGTCTCTTGCTGGGGTTCTTTTTTGGTAAACAATGACATATAAGTATAACTACCTTTTGTTATTCTACCTTTATTATCACCTGTAACTAATGATGGTGGTTTTCTAGGCGTTGATTCTAGTCTGGCCTTCTTCGGTAGATTAAAGAGACTTTCAATCTCGATCTCTGTGTTGTGTCTTTTTATCAATGACATTTATGATTTGTAATATATAAAACACATTTTTTCAGTATATGAAATGTAACTTGTCAGCTTGTCATATAACTACAGCTTCGCTTTTATATATATTGAAAAAAAAGAAAGATAAGCATATTGTGCATGGTGTTTCCGATATGACGTGAAGAAGCGGAGAAGCGCACACCCCTCCTTTTTCTTGTTTTTCCGTACATTTGGCATATGCCAAACCCCTCCGAAAGCAAGCAAATAAAATAGGCTATTTGAAATCATGGACAAAAAGTAACTAAAAGATATAGGAGACAGAGAGGGGAATATTTGATGTAAATTTTAACTTAAATAAAAAAGAAAATAAAGATGATTCCCAGTATACAAGTGGAGTAAACTGGGATCTCTCTCTCCTCTTATTCCTCTTCCCCTCTAAGAGCATCTTGTTCTTTTCTTTTTTACATTGCTCTTGCTCCATCTTTAGCGTTGATCATGGAATTTATAAATTATCCATGATCAGATGACCTACTGGACCGTATATCACCCTTTCTCTTCGCTTGTTTTGTCTCATATAGAACAAAAGCCCTAACTGCTGCTCGTACCATTTTTCAATATGAAAAACAAATTTGTCTTGTGTTTTTTTCCTCGGAAGAAATAGAAAACGCGCAAAAATTTTTCCTTTCTTTCTTACCATCCCTTTTCGTAGTTTTGAATAATCATCATTAAGAAATGGTAAGTTCCAATTCAATAGAAATTGGGCAAAAAAATACAAATGGCTGTGATTATTGTGCAAATTATACCAATTGTTCCAACTGAATAAGTGTATGTTGACAACTGCTATTATCGTTAAGTTTCAGCCTTGTATGAGCCTTTGTTGTAATTTTTTCTTTGCCCTTATTTCAATTCAATCATTTGAAGGTTATACTAATTGTCTCAATAGTAAGTCCAAGAGCTTCTCTTTTGAACTATGATAAACTCAAGATTCTGGATGATGATACACATCGACCGGGCGGACATAATTTAGATTCCATCACCTTAGGGTAGTCGCATCTTCTGTGTACATTTTTGAAGGTGTTGATGGAATTGAATTTGATGATAGGTCGTTTCGCTGACTTTTTTTGGTTTTACCCTCAGTTCAATTATCTTTGATATTGGGAATATTCTAACAAATTTTAGTGTTTTTAATATTTTGGAAAATTTTTCATAAGACAAATGTCTGGACGACAATTGTCGATGTGAAAGAGTAAGTTCTACCTTTTTTAATGAGATAAACAATGGCCACATTATATGATGATCTTTTATATTCACACTGTCCGAGGACGTTTAATTACTCCCAGTGATGATCAAACAACAAAACTGATTTAATGACTCTGATTCAATGGTCCTATCTCTTTATTCATAATAAGAAATGGCAACTAACAAAAAACAGTGTTAATATTGAATGTAATATTGAATATTAAACGTAAATAATGAATAATGAATAATGACTAAAAAATAATGCATAATGCACAGTAGTGAATATTAAACAGCGCTAAATATTGAATGTCGAATATTGAAAACAATGAACACCGGAATTGGATATTAAACATGGATATTAAACATGAATATTAAACATGGATATTAAACATGAATATTGAACTTGAATATTAAACATGCATATTAAACGCAAACATTAAACATAAACACTAAACAGGGTACTAAAAAATAATGCATGCACAATTTTCTCATCTAAATAAAGAAATGTCTATATTTAGTTGAAATGAGAGAAAAATAATTGGTAATGGTACCATATAAAACCACGCCGCGAAACTTTTAGAAACTTTAATCGGAAAAGTAAACATCAACTTTTCACTTGTGAGTATTAATCCTCGGAAGAGAAGAACAAACTGGAAACATGGTGGCTTTTGGTTCTCCACGTCATAGAAGATTGGCTGGATTGTCATTAGCACTTGGTTTGATCTTCTATTTCACTCTGCTAGTGTTCAAGGATCCGGAGCAATATACACCAACCGGTACTACGGAGCAGGTTCAAAGAATAAAGGCATCTCTGGCATCATATTTCGAAAACAATGATAACAACGACTCGTTATTGGACTATTTCGCTAACACCAACATCGACTTGGAGCCTTCGAGTACAGCTTCCTCTTTGAAGTCCTCAGGACTGAAGAAGAATGCTCGTACCGTGTCGCAAGATTTCTATACCCCATTACTCAGACTCATGAACTCCAAAAAAAATGAAATTCCAACTGTTTCATTGACGAGAAGATCTACAGACGACAAAGGTGCTTTGTTCAATAAGGAAAAGCTGCTAGAATACCTCGTGATCAACGAAGAAGATATTCCTTCATTACAAAAAATTCACCAAGATATTATGGATGCTTTACCACTGACTTTCCCAAAAGGTCTATATAAAGGCCGTGGTATTGTGTTGATTGGTGGTGGCCAGTACTCTTGGCTGTCTCTGTTGAGTATCAAGTCACTGAGATCATTTGGATGTAAATTACCCATTGAGATGATCATTCCAACTGAAGAAGAATATGAGCATGACTTATGTGAAGAGATTTTACCTTCCTTAGGTGGAAGCTGTGTCTTGTTGTACAACGTTCTCGGTGAGGAAATCATGAAAGAGATTGAATTCAAGGGTTATCAATATAAATCATTGGCACTGATCAGTTCAAGCTTTGATGAAGTGTTGATGCTGGATAGTGATAACGTTTTAGTCTCAAACCCAGAGTCCTTCTTTGAGATGGAGCCATTCATTGAGACGGGTATGGTCACATGGCCAGACTACTGGGCAAGAACGACATCGCCATACCTCTACGACATTCTAAACATCGAAGTTACAAACAGAAAAGTCAGAGACGGCAAATGGCCACTGGACCAACCTGAATTTGTCAATGACATCAACAGTGTCAGCTATCATGACTTGGAGGGTACTTTCCCTGATTTATCTACAGAGTCCGGTCAAGTGATGTTGAGAAAAAGCGACCACTTGAAGACTTTATTGTTGTCACTTTTCTATAACCTTTACGGACCAAACTTCTTCTATCCTTTGATTTCTCAAGGCTTCGACGGTGAAGGTGATAAAGATACATTTGTCATCGGTGCTATTAAGGGTGGAGAGAAGTTCTATCAGGTTAAATCTGAGATCCAAACTTTTGGTTGGTTTGAAGATAGTAACTTCAACGGTGTTTCCATGGGTCAAAGAAACCCACTGGAGGACTACCAACAGTTAAAGGAGTTACAAAAGGAAGAAACTCCTGTGTACTCTGACTTTAACACGAGAGCAGCATCGATCTTCACTGTCCATGCTAACTATCCAAAACTAAATCCTTTCTTATTATACAAGGAAGGTAAAATGAAAAACTCAAAGGGTGAAACTGTTAGAATGTACTCAGATATTGCAAACTTCTTACCACAGCCATTTGATTTCGAGCTTGTTCAGTTTAAAAGAATGAACTTCATGTTATGTGAGCTGAACATCTCTTTGAAATATTTCAACGAAATCTCCAGAATCGAATTGTGTGGCTTCATCGAAGCCCATTTAGCTTTCTTAAATGGGAACCCAATCCAAATTTGATATACAAATATACAAATTAGATGATCTTATCGTAGGACTCGCAAAGCCAGCTGTCATTGGCCATAACTCCTCCCTCCGATAAGCAAAAATGACTTTATCTCCTTAACTATGTGCTTTCGTGACTTTCTCCAAGTCTTATCACACACAAAACGGCACTTCCCGAGATAAGCTCTGCTATCCTGTTATTATTTCAACAGGAACGCTTGGATCAGCGTGGCCGTCCTCCACTGTGTGAGGTGTTATCTCACAGATGCGCTTATCTTGACAGCTGTACAGTGCTGTAAATTCCATCTCAGCAGTGCCAATCTTGAAAAACAGAGACGTCGCTGGAAAGGGGGTGTCAACGCAGATCAATTTGACTTGCAATCCAAAGGGGACTGATAGACCAAGTGGAGTAATCCCAAGGGGAAGTGCTTATCAACGGCCGTGTGCCCCTCGGACCTGTCAAAGATAGAGAGATAAGCAAGATATCTTCCGGCTTTATCTTTGATACCCTTTGATACAGAGAGATACAAAGATACAAAAGTGTGTAGAAATTACGATAGTTGAACCCCTTATGAGCATGTGACTCGGGGAGTTGTATCCCCCAGCCAGCATGTGTGCATAATGGGGCAGTATTAAGAGGCACCCCTACAAAATTAGAGGAACGTGCTGTGGCTCTCTCATTCAAGGCTTTGCAGTAGTACGGCAGTCACTTGTGGCTCTTCCTAGTTTCAAACATGTCTCTTCCGTGAAGGATTAAAGGGCCATTAGAGAGCAAGAACACCGGGAGCTACCAGCTACGAGTCTGAGGGCACAGAGAGGGACGGTGGGGGTGAGATAGGGGTGATAGCTTGATCTCCACCGGGGGTGCGAGAGCTCTTTTAGACAGGGAATGCAGATATGCGTACACAAATCCCCAGATTTCATATATGAATCGGGGGCTTTTTGCGCTACGGGAGAAAATGATTCAATGACGTTATCTTATCATCAGGGCTTGAAGCCCCAAAGAGCCTTTTGACCGTTGACATATTCCAAGACGTCAAAGGGCATGTATATTCATGCAAAACGGTTTGCGCTAATGCTAGTGTACAGTGTCTCTGGACTTTGGTCTACTCGTTGGCTTGGTTTAAGAGAGCACTCGGATTTGTACAAGGACGCATCTACCTACAACCTGAGTCGTAGAAGTTTCATGTTCGTATAACCCACGTCTGCGACCACAGAATCGGTCGTAGACTCGTAGACTCCGTCGTGGACTCTATGGCTATCAGCTAATGCTTCTACTGCCGATATCTCTCGAAAACTCCCTCTATCTCTCAGACATGTCTTCTTATCTAAGCACACACACAGACCGTCGAAGCGTGCCTGAACCGGGCTTGTTTTGTTTGTGTTTTCCTTTTTATTTCTGCTGGCGCCCAGGCCGGGTAACCGCGCTACTTCCCAAATCGGCCTAAATGACGTGCATGAAAACAGGACCTTTTAACCTGTGCAAAATGGCAGAATCGCTTTAAGCAGAGAGCGTTTTGTCAATTATTTGGAACGTGAAATACAGAGATAGAGCACTATGTGAGATGATGCAACAATCCTAGCAGCTCTATCTACTGAAATGTTGTAAAATCTCAAACTCTGATACGTACTGTGTAAAGCATCAACACTAGCTACTACTGATCATGACTGCGCGATGGGCTAAAAAAAGGGGGTTGCCTAATATGAGCCCTCAATTTTCATTGAACTCTATGGGGACCGTATATTGCCTTTTTTAATTATCATTGATACAAGCTATTTCCTATGGATATACCGAAATTCCTCGTACAAGCGTATGGCGTATTTATCCATAGCATCTGTTTTGGTGGTGTGTCTGAGGCATTCGAAGATGGCGCATATTTATTTTTCTTTTCGGCGCTCCTTTGTACGGCTTTAGCACGTAAAGGAGCAAAATACTGATTTTCGCACACCCACTACCCTTAACTTCCAGTTTCATAACGTGATAATTAGAAATTGAACTGCATTAAAGACAGTTTATTTTATAGACAACTGCTAATCAATCACCAAAAAGTGGGAAATTAGCCAGCATTTAGCTACGGTGCTTTGTAACATTTTTGTTTTCAGTTATAACCTCAATAGCGCCGGAGGTGGACATTGGAACTGCATCTCAGCAGAAAAAAAAGGAACCCCTCGGATTTCGCCCATTGCAGATATCCTATAAACACATGAACTTTTCATTTTTCCTTGTTCTCATGGAACGAGACCAGGATTTCCCTTTGAGCGACCTAAAACTGATCAAAGCCCAAACTGCTTATCCCGGTTCATATCTGTAGAATCACGTTCTGAAAACAAGCCTGTAGATCTCTTGGGTTGTTTACTAAATCCGCAACATACAACAAAAAATAAAGGCACTGCAGAAACAAGGTAGAATAGCGGACGTCTTCGTTTGGAGCTCTCCGTATTTAGTACTTGGCATCTCGATTAAAACAGTCGTACAGTGTTGCCAGGTAAACTTGTTATTTCTTAGCCCGCTGATTGGGCCGCTCGTCTTGAGGGTACTTCCTAGCGGGGCGCCGTCTCTGTGGTTCCCACAGGTTTCGTAGCCTCGGCTACCTCCCCGGGGACCTCCAACTCTGCCTAGAGGAAGAACACGGCTCTGCCTAAACGGAAAACGCCCCTGCCTAAAACAAAGCCTTCTGCCTAAAAGCTAGGCAGCCCTCGGAACTAGATCTAAAAAGCCAAAAAAAAATTCCTATCTGCGCGGTAATGCAATGCCATGCACAATTCGGAAAAAAAGAAATTTCACAACATAAAAAAAAATTTATAGAGCATCGCAGGGGGGGGCAAGAAAAAAAAATTTATGGCATAAAACCAGAAGGGAATCCCCCGAGAGATAAATCGTCGGTTGTCCAGCAACACTTTTTTTGTTTACTTACAACTTTATCCCACTTTATTTGTTTAATCTTGTGTGTGGAGTCTCTTGTGTTTTGTCATTGACCCTTTTATCTTTCCATACCCCTTTTATCTTTATACAATTCAAGTTATCCATTTACTTTTTTTTTATATTAGATCTCTTTTCTTTTACTCTCTCTCTCTTTCTCTCTCACACAAACACAATGGCCCAAACTCGTAAGTCTACTCGTTCCCGTGTTCCAACAACAAAAGCTAAACAAATCCAAGAAACCATGAAACCTTCC
Organism: Petasospora americana; assembly: GCA_003708795.3. Lineage (NCBI taxonomy): Eukaryota > Fungi > Ascomycota > Saccharomycetes > Phaffomycetales > Wickerhamomycetaceae > Petasospora > Petasospora americana. The sequence continues at coordinate 244,921 of PPOA03000009.1, forward strand.
AAGCCTGTTCTCAGATCCATCTCTACCATTGATGAGAATGAGAACACTTATAACAATGTCAACTTCAAAAGAAGAAGACTTTCCCCAGCTCAGCCTCAATCTGAGTCCATTGAGGAAGAAATCACCTCCACTAACACAGCTACTGAGGATAACGACAATGAAGATGAAGATGACTTATTCAATTCAGTTAGTGATGATGAAAACATTTTCAATTCCGACGATGACGATTATTACAGTGCAATTTCTGATTACGAATCTGATAATTTAAAATCCCGTTTTATCGTTTCAAAGCACACAAAGAAAATGTCATTAGACGATGAACTTCATTCACACATTAAGTTAACCCAAACAAATTTATTATCCGGTGGTAATTCAATGTTTGATACCGATGACTCTGAGTCTGATTCACCACTTTCTCCAATCTCATCTATCATGGATTCATTCGGTGAATTGAAATCTCTTGAAGAGAACTTTCAAAAACTTTCAGATGAAAACCAACGTCCTGTTGATTCATCCTGTCCTTCACCTTCCTCTGCATTAGAAGAACAGCCTTCATCAATGACTTTAGAAGATTGTTTGAACTATGACCACTCTATCGATGAAACTACACAGGAAAGCATCATCACAAAACAGAAGTTCCTTCAATACCGTCATGATGAGCGTCATAACTTGGCTTTCCCAGACGTTTCAACTTTCCCAATTCGTTATGACCCATTGGTTCATAACATTAGCATGAAGACTGGTGGTAAAACAAATCGTGTCCGTGCCTTAAATAGACGTGCTATTCTCTCTGGTATGGCCTCTGAGATGGTTGGTACAGGAATGGCCCTCGCTGACTTTGACATGTTCTGTTGATTATATATTTGTGTTTTTTTGCTTTTGTTGGTTATAATAAGGGTTTTTACGTTGGTTTTATTCTGTTCTATTCATTTTGGGCTCACTTTTTTTATTCGTTAGTTATAAACTACACTTTTTTATTTCAGGTCTTTGAGTTCTATCATTCCAATTACCCAATCTACTTAGTGGTTGAACTGCTATTCATCATCCACATTATTCTATAACTCAATTGGACTCTTGCTTTTTGCTTTGCATATACATTTCCTTGGTTAAATGACATGGTCTTATTATCTTTCTGGAGCAGGAATTGATATCCGGTGATTTCTTTTATCTTTTATTTTTTTTATATAAATACCACTTTATTGGTTTCATTGTACATAAAACTTCCAATATAACAAATTTAAACTTGAAAATATCCAAAAACAGTAAGTTTCTGTATTAGGAACATTAAAAATTTTTTTTTCACTAAGGCGATGCCGTTGTGTGGGGATGCAGCCGACGGGCCGACGGCCTCGAGACGCCTTTTACTTAAAATTTCATAACAATGAGTAACAACTTTCCCTTTGATTTCGTTAATTATAATTATATAAGAATCGATAAAACTCTTTGAAGCTTTGAGGAATTAGAAGAAATAAGCCAAACCTCAACAATTAGATTCTTTGCGTTTACAGATCTTCGGTAAAAAGCAGGCTGCAGTATTTCCCCCACCCCACGCCAACCCGCACATAAGGAACTGCCTTGAATGACGACATTGAAATATTTTTATAAAGTGCACAAAAAAATCTTTCAAGGCTGTTTACTCTTGTGGTTTATATATCATTGCATTTTGATTTTTGTTATATAGAACGGCTAAAAGTCTCATTCATTCTTTTCATTATAGGCCAGTGGCAAGGACCCTTTAACAATGGGAGTATTAACTGTTATTAAAGATGCACTTTTGCCCTTACCTCCACCTAAATCTACTGCTTTATTATCTGAATTTGATTATGGGTACGATAAAAGTAAAACAATACAAACAGATACAATTTCATTAAGTGATACTTCGACGCTGGTTTCACAAACACAAAGAAAGTTGAAGAACAGACATGTTCAGTTAATTGGTATATCTGGTGTCATTGGCACAGCATTATACGTCTCTATTGGAAGTACATTACAAAAAGGTGGGTCTGCTTTTCTATTAATTGGATTTGCACTGTGGTGTATTCCAATCTTGGCGATTACTGTTTCCACAGCTGAGATGGTTTGCTATTTACCTATAAATTCACCATTTATTAGAATGTCAGGACGTTGTTGTGACGATGCAATTGAGTTTATGGCTGGTTGGAATTTCTGGTTTTTAGAAGGTGTTTTAATTCCTTTTGAAATTGTTGGCGCAAACACAATGATTCACTACTGGAGAGATGATTATTCCCCAGCAATCACAATCTCAATCCAAGCTGCTTTATATTTCTTGATTTCTGTATTTGCAGTTAGAGTTTATGGCGAAACTGAATTTTGGTTGGCAGTTGGTAAACTTATATTAGCAGTCGGCTTAATGTTATTCACCTTTATCACAATGGTTGGTGGAAATCCACAGCATGACGTTTATGGCTTCAGATACTGGAAGGATACACCTTTCCCCAAATACTTATCTGAGGGACCGTTAGGTGGTTTCCGTGCTTGGTTACAATGTATTATATCTGCATCTTTTACAATTGCTGGACCTGACTATCTATCGATGATAGCTGGTGAAACTGTCTTACCACGTTCATCTACTCTACCAAGGGCTTTTAAACAAATTTTTTATCGTTTAACTTTCTTATTCTTGGGAAGTTGTCTTTGTGTGGGTATCTTAGTATCTCGTAATGATACAAGTTTAATCAATGCCATATCAGAGGGCCGTCCAGGTGCTGGTGCTTCTCCTTATGTCATTGCAATGGACAACATGAAGATTAAAGTGTTACCACATATTGTTAATGGTGCTTTAGTCGTTTCTGCTTTCAGCTCTGGTAATGCTTATACGTATTGTTCTTCTAGAACTCTTTATGGGCTGGCATTAGATGGTAAAGCACCAAGGATATTTGCTTACTGTAATGCTAGCGGTGTTCCGATAGTTGCCGTTTTGATGAGTACTTGCTGGGCATTGTTATCATTTTTACAATTGAACAATAATTCTGCGGTTGTGCTAACATGGTTAATCAATCTGATTACAGCTTGTCAATTGTTCAATTTTTGTATTATGACAATGACATATTTCTTCTTCCGTAAGGCAGTTCTGGCTCAAGGAATTGATCGTTCACAGTTTTCTTTTATATCCTGGGGACAGCCTTATACCTGTATCTTTGGATTTACTTGTGCATTTATCATGATGTGGGTTAATGGTTACGGAGTTTTTACCAAAGGCAATTGGGATTATGAAACATTTCTATTCAACTATCTATCAATATTTGTCGATTTCGGTTTATTTATCATTTGGAAGCTATACAAACGTACCAAATGGAGAAAACCCGAAGAAGTCGATTTGATCTCAGGACTAGATGAAATTATAGAGCATGAAAAGTCATACCGTGAACAGCTGGAGGAAGAGAAACTCAGTCGGAAAGATACAAAGATACGTAAAATTTGGGAGCCAATTGTGTCTTTATTGGTTGGTAGAGACTAACTTATCAAATATTTATATAGAGTATTTTATTTTTCAGCTTGGAATGTAAGCATCTTTATTTATAGATTATACGCATTGTTGAAATTTCCCTATGAAACCTTTTCTGGGTTCAGTCTTTCTACTGTCTGTTCTGTGCCATTGCAAGGGGCATATGACGTTTATTACTCGAGCCGTATTGTCTTGTTCCCTACGAACTCACAAGGTCTGTACGAGTCTACTGTAATTTTATAGTGGTAGTGTGATTCACCAAGTGGGTGAAAAATATCTGTGCCAAAAGCGGTAATAATTGCTATTCACCGGTGAAATGGCCAGGCCCAATCCGGAAAATCACATAGCGGAATTCTAGGCACTTAAATAGAAATTAAGCTAAATAAGGCACTAAGCTTATTATTAGTAATTAGTTAGTAATCAGCTAACAAAAAAGAACAGGTTATTTATCGCTCCCTAATCAGGCGGCTTGGTCGGCAAAAAGTGTCAAAGGGGGGTTCCTATTATTAGCCCAAAGCCTCGGAAGCTCGAGTGATCTGGGCTGGGGTGCCTCACAATAAAGGGTCTTCACTAAGCACCAATAAGCCAAAAAAACGGGTATATAAACTAAGAAGTTAAAACATTCGTATAAATATAACTGAATTTCAGTTAACTTGGTATTATTACTTACTTCTGAAATAATAAAGTAAAATTCCATTTGGAAACTTGCGCAACAGTGGCGCCCTTTTAAGTCCTTTGTTGCGGCCACACGGTGAAAAAACAGCACACTGGGCATGGGCTCCCAGTCACCTCCTGGCACTATAAATAACCCCCCTTTTCCCCTTTTCTTTTCTTCTCCCTCACTTCACTTTTGTCCATTGAAAACAAAAAAAAGTCAATCGTTTCTTAGCAATGCAGTTCTCCGTCGCCCTCCTTGCAGTTTCCTCCGTCGCCTTCTCTCAGGTCGTCTCCCAGATCTCTGATGGTCAAATCCAGGCTTCCACTTCCACTGCTGCTTCTGTTTCCACTGCTGAGGTCATTTCTCAAATTTCCGATGGTCAGATCCAGGCCACTACCTCTACTGCTGCTGCTTCTTCCACTGTTGCTACTTCCACTGCTGCCGTTGTCTCTCAGATCTCTGACGGTCAGATCCAGGCTACCACTGCTACTGTTGAGACTCAGACTGGTGCTGCTGCTCAAGTTAAGGTCGCCGGTGCCGCTGCCGTTGCTGCCGCTTTCTTGTTGATCTAAATCTAAGACCATTCAAAATTTAAAACGAGTCTTAAGCTCTAGCTTCTTTTATATCTATTTCTCTATACCCCGTTTCAATAGGTGATGGTAAATACCCCCTTATTTAATCAACTCTTTTAGTACTATAAGCATGTAGACATCACGCTATTTTAAGAAATATCGGTATGGGTAGATAGCGAATGTCTTATTAAACCAATTACCACCTGTACCATTAACAGGAAGTGAAAATTTGATAGCTTCGTTTACAATTCAACATCTTAAACTGTTGAGGCTTGGTCTTCATACTGTATGCGTGCCCCTGCGTAAATGGTGATCGGGTGTTTCTGATTTTCCATTGTGGTGTCTGGGCTTAGTCGATTTCCCCAGAGTTTCATTGTTTGGTGTATTAAATATAAATTTTGGAAATAAATGGGTTTTTTTATTACTTAAACTTATGTAATTTTCATAGTAGACTACAATGATATTAATAGTTAGCTCTAAATACAATTTTTAAAATTAAATTTTGAAACTTATTCAAAAAGACCATCTCGGTATCTCGAGTTTGCTAGTTGAACTATTGAAGAAAGTTATTAACTTAGTAAAAATTTTCGAATTTCGCAATAAGAAGTAGTTTATCGTATTTTTAACAATAACTTTACCAATATCCATAATCGATCTACTCAAATATTCCATGATTTTAGCGAGTTATCCTGATTTTAGACTTTTCCACTATCTGTGCTCCGCGCGTTATGAGATGTACAATGCTACAGCAAAGAATTGTTAATGTACAATCAACTACGTCATTTGAATGATATATTAGCTTAATTTCTATAAGTACATGTACATTCATTTCTATGCGATGATTAAGTAATATCACGTTATCTGTTCAATTTATAACCTTAATAGAAAGGTTGCTTATCTGCGAATAGCAACACTGGGGATATTGCAGCACGTTTTAATACCGAAGATCTTGTTACTGCAAATTTCCAGTTATTATCACTGTATAAAAGGGCACCAGGATCCCGGTCTTTTGTTTCCCAACTTATGATTGCTATTTATAACTCCTTTAGTGAAAACACTTTGATAATGAAGTTCTCCTACTTTCTCGCTACATTCGCTGCTACAACCTTTGCACTGAACAACTCTTCCACTTCCAGCTCTTCTGGTGCTGCTGCTGCTACTTTGGATTCTTATAAATATGGAGTCGTTGGTGTTGCTATTGCAGCAGCAGCAGTTTTGATCTGATATTGAGATGGATATATCCCGGCTTTTACCCAGATTTGCTACCACTTTTATATTTTCTATCCTAGGGGGAAACTCCTTTCTTATGGACCGTGTCATTGGATACTTTTTACGTCATGAGGCACTTTCACTGGGTTAGGTAAACTCCCACCCTTTAATCGATGTTTTGTATTATATCATTAGTACCAATGTAATTATTGTAGGAACTTCACCATTTAGCCAGTTAATTTCTCAATTGAGCAAACACAGCCTCCTGCTTGTATCTTCTTGTCCCAGCAGATAAAGAAACCTTAATAAGAGCGCAATAAGCTCATGCAAAGTGCATAAAAAGTCGTGCCAAAAGCGGTATATGAATTCTCAATCCGGCAATTATCCAATTTCGGACATAAAACGAACAGATTTAACCCCTTTGGGAATATCCGACTGATCAACACCCGAGTTGCCAAATCGGGTAATTATCGAGATTTCTTGTTGAAATTTCAGACAGATCGAGCCCTCCCCTGCTTATTACAGTTCTACAAATAACATTCTCAGACAGACACTTTCAAGGGTCTTTTCAGATTTCAAGTTTCATTTAGTCAATTTATCAGTGGTTCGTTGTTCGTAATCAGAAAAAATATATCGGAAAACAAGACTGGAAAAGACACAATTGACTATAAAAGAAGAGGGACCGAAATATGTCTATAAAGACAGCTGTTGTCACATACTTGATTGGTGGTATCACATTCCCACCATTGCTGGTAATAGCAATTCTCTACATTATCTTTAAGACTTCCCCAAAGTTCTCAGATGAGAAGGACGATGATTTCTCTGACTTGGACTCAAAAGAGTATCACTCACTGAGCCTTACAAAGCTGGAGGAAGACAGCACGTCTGGCACCAAGGCTTATAAGGCTGGCTGGATCACAGTGACAAGGGAATACCACAGCTTTGTAGCCAATGAGAAAGAGAAGAACTTAGAGCACAAGGACGGTACCACAAAGTCGGCCTACACCGCATTGTATCGCCTGGTTAAGAACAACAAAAAGGAAGGACAGGCTAAAGACAACGACTCTCTGCAACCGTCTTCTCCGACTTCCGGTACACCACCTGGTGGAGCTGCTACAAAGACAGTGAAGAAGAAGAACAGGTTCTTTGCGGTGCTAAGACACGGCAACTTGTTCCTGTACAAGAGCGAAGACCAAAAGGACGTTCAGCATGTTATTGTTCTCTCGAACCACATTGTTACGATCTGGCCAAGGGATCTCAGAGATGGTGAGCTCTTCACGAAGAAGACGGCCATTTGCTTGCTGAAGAGACAGGCCAGAAAAAAATCAGATACTCCACCACAGAGCTCTGCTGCATCTCTGAAAGATAAAGAAACTGTTGAGTCTACGTTTGACATGCTGGACAAAGGAATTGTTCCACCGGGGAGTATGGGATTCTTCATTTACTGTGACACGAACTACGACAAGGAAGACTGGTATTTCGAGTTGATCAAGGCTACAAAGAGAGACGAGTTTGAGCCAACTGGCACTGATCTCGATCAGCTTGAGCCTTCAATCTATGCCAATGCTCTTCACTTCAAGACAGCCGATATGATCTCACTGATCCAGACACTACACTCATCAGAAGGCCAACTGCAGACGAGATGGCTCAACGCCGTAATTGGCAGGGTATTCCTCTCTTTACAGAGCACTGACTTCTTCGAACGTGTTGTTGAGACAAAGCTTCTCAAAAAGCTTGCCAAAATCAACAGACCTGGCTTCCTTGAAGAGTTCCAAGTGAAGAAGATCGAGATCGGTAATGCTGCACCACTTGTGAGCTTCCCTAAGCTGGAGTCACTGAACCCAGACGGCTCAATGAGAGTCTCACTAAAGTTCACGTACACCGGTAAACCCTCTCTCCAGGTCGCAACAAAGGCTAACATCAACTTGGGAGGTGCGTTTAAAACTCGTGAAGTTCCGCTGCTGCTTGCCGTTACAATCAACAGGCTCGAGGGCCCTCTGGTGATCTCCATGAAGCCACCACCATCGAGTAGGCTGTGGTACACATTTGAGAAGATGCCAGATCTGGACCTCACCATTGAGCCAGTTGTCTCGCAACGTCAAATCACTTACGGTATGATTACCAAGGTGATTGAAAACAAATTCAGAGATGCTATTAGGGACTCACTTGTTGAGCCTTATTGGGACGATATCAGCTTCTTTGACACCTCAGACGAGCTTTACAGAGGTGGTATATGGGACACTACCAAGAGACCACAGAAGGAGGTTCACACCGATAAAGCATCTGACGACGAAAATCCACAGCATGATGAGGATATCGATGCTGTAATGGAAGAGGAGGAGCTGATTTCTCCAACTGATGCACTTATCAGCGATGGTGAGCAGCAAAGTGAAGCAGGCTCCTTGAGACATCGTGGTACCACGCCAACACTGAGACAACAGAGCTCTTTTGCCAGCATCTCAAGCTTTACAAAGAAGAAGACAGATGCGTCGATTGCCACTTCTGATGACCAGTTCTTGGCAGACGGGTCTTACGTCTTAAGAGAGCAGGTAACAAGCCAGGACACAGCTTCCGATGCTGACGTGAGCTTGGGTACCAGCAGAAGCTCAACAATGCAAATTCTCTCAGGCGAGACTGCTGCTGGAAAGAAAGCACTGTCAACGGGAATGAAAAAGATAAGTAGGTGGTACAATGAGAAGAGTAAGTCTAACCTGTCCAAGAACGACAAGTCTTACAACCCACCAGAGATGATTTCCAGAAGAAGAGCACCATCAAATACCAGTGACAAAGGAAGACCATCCAGCAATCTCAGTAACTCTGAGAGCCAAGAAAACCTTAAGAATGCACCACAACCTCATTCGTTCCCTGCTGAGTATCTGTATGGGATTGATACGCAATCACCAGACGTTGAGACCAACTTGAAAGTGATGCCACCATCAAAAATCCCTGATATGAAGTCTCCGTACTCCCACTCAGAATCGATATACTCTCCAGTTCAGTCTCCAATGCTTGGCCAGAACGAATTCTCCTTTAACTCAACACCTAACTCTCCTATTAAACCAGCTGTTCCAAGACGGAAACCAGTGTCTGAGGATACTGCTATCAGCCAACTCGGGTCTGCAGCTACCATTACCAAAGAGAGTCCAGCAGGCTCAGAGAAGTCAGCTACCAACTACCCACCTGAGCTTCCACCAAGGGATGCAGTACCGGTTGTATCTGCTATTTCTACACCAGATAAGCCGGTTCCTCCACCACTGCCCCTTAGGGAGTTGTCCAATGAAATTGATGCCGACGACTCTCTCGACACAGCTGGTTCAGTGATTGCTTCAAGTGACATCGGTGCTTCTATTGCTCCTCAAACGTTGACCGTTACAGATCCAGCCAGTGATGACATTGAAAGACTTAACGCTGAAACATGAATGACTACGTATTTCTTATTTTTTCAGTCACTAGTAGTTGATTGTTATATATTCAATGAGAGCACACTTTTCATAAGACTCACCGTGCTCTTAGAGCTCCTTTGGTGACTTATAAGTGTCATATATACAATCATCATAGCACCATTCTTGGGAAAAAGACGGCCGGCAGTCGTTCAAGTTAATCTCAAATGTATAATCCGAACTACGTCTTGTCCATGTATACTCAATGCCTTTAGCCACTGATAGACCTTTCATCTGTGTCAACGTCGTTCCATTGACCATTATAGTGTTTTCATAAAGTAAACCTGAACTTAGAGTAAGGTCTCTTAGTGTTTCTGGAACCACGATATCCAACGTCAATGCTACTACTGAGCCTGTATGGGCCTGCGGGATGATCAACTGAAGTTGTGCCAAAACAGGAAACCACTTTGGAGAAAACTGGATATTCATGTCATTTTCACCTTTCTGGAAAAGTAATATGATGGCAGTGATATCCAACGCCAAAGATTCCAGTTTTATAAAAGAACCACTAAACTTTCGGGAAGTAAAGGGCATTTGCTCCTGGATTATGAAGAGAGGAACATATCCCATTACAGCTAGATGTTTCACAGTTTCAAGAATTCTCTTTAGATGACAAATATCCACAAATAAATGACTGTGGTTAGAATACTGGCCAAGAAGAACTTTTTCCAATTTGACAAGAATATGGTAGTTGCCGAATACAGCTGCTGGAATGTGTGATACCTTTAATAGCATATCATCCATACTCCATACTGAGTCACTACTAATCAAACCTACCAACTGAGCTTCTTCCAAATTTGGTACAACAAAAGTTTGGAGTGGATTATCAAGTGTGTTCTGGACAACTGAAACGATCTTCAGTTTTTTAAGAGATTCACACATAATTTTATCTTTAAGTGACCATATAAACCCCATTTCAGATGGAGCCATCACCCACCAATTGAACTCTGTTACATATTGCCATTGTATTCTTCCTACCATGATAGCTGCTGGGATTCCAATCAGGGAAATCTTCTCAGCTCTAACTGCAAAATAAATATAGCAGCCATTTTCTCTGGAGACCCAAAATGAGGCATCGGGATAAATAGCACGTTCACCAATATAACATTTATCACCATATGGCTGGTGTATGCTCCATTCGGTATTCTCACATGTAAATTCTTTTAATACATAAGAGCTGGGGAGATTGTAAGAGTTCTTAAATTCCCTAAGCTTCTTGTTAGGCATAGGAAACTCAGAATATTCTAAATCCCATATGTCAGATTGGTTTAATTTTGTTCCAGGAAGCACGTAAATTGCAGGAGCTTTGCAAGTATTAAATCGAACGTATACTCTTTCTAAGCGTGGTGAATGAGTTAAAAGTGTGGGGTGACCACATTGGTGATTGTCTTCATTGCGAGTGGAAGAAAAGTAGACGTTTATCTTTTGAAGAAACTTCAACTTTAAGTCCATTACTGTCCACGGAGCTGTTTGTATTAGTGATATTTCCGTAAGATTTCTGAAGTGTCTATGGCGAAATATAGCAAATCTCGACGTCTTAATAGGCGTAATATGGTCTAGGTATTCATCAGGATATGAAAAGTGATAAGCTGCTTTATGACTGTGAGGTTCCAGTTTCATGGTCACAGGCACGTTAGCTTTAATAGCTAATTCTTCTAATATCCACAAGAATATATCGTCATGGTGTGATTTCTGAATTATAACAGGTGTACTCGGTGTTAGAAATTTACCATAGAGACAATTGGAAGACAAAATCAACTTTTGAGATACTAAATTGGATGTATAATTTTCAAATAAAAAGATTTTGATATGAGAAGAAAATGAGAAGTAAGCGTATCTATCGGCATTAAATTCTTCCAGTGTCTTTAGATTGATATTGGGGACTAAGGCTAAAGGTGAAACGGTATCACCATTATCGACAATCAGTAGGACTTTACTGGCAAGTATGGGCTCAGCTCTAAGCAAGCATTCAAGCTCATCAATATCAGCTGTGCTAGTGTCGTTCTCTAAAAGCAAGAGAATCAATGAGTTGACAACACTAACGGGAAGCTTTGCGAAAACCGTGCAGGCTATCATTTATCTTCTTCTATAAATCTATGGTACTTCGGGTGTGTGAAGCTACGAGTCTAAATCAGACGCGGCGATGCCAATTACCACTGACCAGAGGACTAAAGCTCATTGGTTTGTCTATTAAGTTCTAAACTATGGAATGAGTTAATATGGAAAGAAAGAGCGGAAATCCGCATGCGGAGCTTGTAATAGCTGGCGAGCACGCGAACTCATTCTATATGACACAAAAGCACACAGAGCTGGGGCATAATTGACTTTCTCTTTGAAGTTACAACCTTACAGAACCAGAACCAGAAAGCTTTACTGAAAGATACCGAGGAATCAGACTTATAAACTTACAATAAAACACCCAGAAATGAAATTTCCCGAGAAAATGCATCACAATGGACCAGGGCCCATGTTTAGAGTCATCTTATACGCACTCTTGCTGATATTCAGTCTTGTCCTACTCATTTACGGCTTAGTTCATTTCAGAATGAGCTTGAGTGATTGGACCAGAGAATTTCCAGGGCTGATAAGAATACCAATAGGTATTGCGATTTATCTTGTTGTTGTTGGTTTAAGCTGCTTGTCTATGGAGCTGTCTATAAGACTCACACAGTGGTTCTTGAAAGATTCCCCCCAATACAAGAAGACATGCTGTTGGTATTTGATTTATTTTTTATCATTTGTTTTTACAATTTTGACTTGCACAGTATTTGCTTTATCGTCACAGGTTGAAACTGACTCGGAGAACGATCACCAGGAAAATATCAATTATTTCGTTGAACTTGTAACTTATAAATTACCCAAAGCAGAGAGCAATTGGGTTGTTTATTCATGGGCTTGCGAAATTATAACAATACTTTGGATTGATCTGTTCACGATTTTGATAGGGTTTTGGGGGTGGTTCCCGCCCAAAACAGCTGGTGATAAGCCTATTGATGAAGAGTCGGGAATTGAACTTCAAAACATGGGTGCTGTTATTAAAAACCTGATCCCCCCTATGGTACATCACTATCGAGAGTCACAATCTCGTAACACCCGAAACGGTGTGAATATTTTTGATGATCACGTTTTATACAGAATTTCGAATTGCTACGAATCAGGGGAGCCTCGAACTGTTGTTCTGGCTGAAGGGTTAACAACTAGTGATGGTAGGAATACAGTAAAATTGGGAAAAAACATCAATTCAGTTGATATTATGAGGAACGACAGAATTCCTCTCAACCATACGTTAGACTTGTCACTTTGTATAGCAGAGCCAGAAGAGGGCAAATTATGGTCCTTTAGTGCTGCTGAAGTAAGAACCACTGACAACTACTACTTTTACAATGCAACCAATAAGAAGTGGAGTAGAAAGGTAACTAATCCTTCAGAAAGTGAGAGCTTTACCGTGGAGGAGCTTCAGCTTATAATTCGTGGTAGTATTCAAGAAATCCACAGCATAAGATACGATCATCGAAATTCTACAACACAGTAAAGAGATGTGCAAATTAGCTTTACCATACCTTTTTATGTAATGAAATGAATATATGTTTGTGTGTAAGATACCAAATTAGTATCGAACACTAATCAGATTTGTCACTAAAAGAGCCAAAAAGTTACTACGTATAGCTGAGTCATTAATAATTCATTACTATATGCAAAAAGTTACCAGAATGCCATCCAACCAATGTACATTTGGCACAGGTTTTCAAGCGATGTTGCTTGTTGGATTAGGAACTCAGCTTGTCCAGGAACACTCATAGCCAGACCTTCTTTGTCCAAGATACCTCTAATCTTTCTTCTGATGGTTGATAGTGCAGACTGTGGAGTGTTTTTGTTTTTCCTCTTATGAGACCAATCCATAATTGGGTCATGTAAGAAGGACTCCAAGATATTCATTAGCGTTGTCTCATTTCCTCGTATCAATTTCAAAGTGACCTCACAGGATCTTCTGAAAGTGCCCTCAACACCAGTAACACCAAACGCATCAACCATATTCCGTGTCAGTCTAAAAGGAACACGCTCTGGGACTGCCAAGTCGAGACCCTTCTCAAACAGACAATCGAAGTCAACATGAAGCACACCACCGTTGTTCTCATTCAAGAGAAGATTCTCACCATGACGGTCACCAAGGCCCAACATGTAACCAACCATTGACATGACTGCGGTAGTTCTTGTGTAGTTATTTCTGGCGTCATACCAAGAAGACGGATCCGGGAAGTTTTCAATAAACCACTGATACAGAACAGGTGGGTACTTAGTCATGATCTGGTCCTGGAAGCATGCGGCTTTAGTGGAGACATCACAGTCCATATCAAGGACTTTCTTTATACCGTTAATATCCAAGGTGATGTTGATGTTCGAGTAATGGGTTTTAATGATGTCTCTCATTGGCCTACTCTTATCAACCCACTCAATAATACCATACACCTCGTTCAGAGGAATGACTGCGTACGTGTTGATGTGGAGCTTTCTTTGCTCGGACTCATAGTCTTTCTTCAGCAAGTGGTCAATCATGGTAGTGAACTCCATCAGTTTGGCGTCCTTTCTCAAGTCATCATTCGGCTTACACAGAATACCGTAAAGCAGACCATTCGATCCTCTCAAGTAAAGATGTCTTGGCTGTTGCATTGAGTTCAGAACGTCGACCCTGCTCTCAAAGCGCTGGATCGTCACACGAGATGAATTTGGGAATGGGTTATGGTGCTTCATAGCCTGCACGGAAAGAGGAAGGGTGATATTGAAGTTGTTCTTAGAAGGGACAACAAGTGGGTTTGGTGTACACGATGTATCAAAGTCAAAGTCGTTGCTCAACGACAGCACGCTGTTCTTCGATACCTTCTTCTTACAAACAGCTATAAGCTGGTTGAAAAGTTTTTTAGCCTTTTCATAGATCTTTGAGTTTGTGGTGGACGGATCATGACAAGGTGAGCTGGAGAACAGTTCTAGAATCCGCCTAGCCTTTCTTTCCCTTTCTTTCTGCGTGGACTTATACTGCGCCAGAACAGACCAAAGCGACTGAGACGGATACTCGTTGACGACCAACTGTGCAATCACAATGATCTGCTGCCCAGTGTTCTTATGTGGATGAAGCAGTCTCGATAGTAACTGGGAGAAAACAGTGTACCAATAGTATACAGGGAGCCTATCACATGCCTTGGAGATCTCTTCAATGATTACAGCTAGGTTCTTCCTTCTGTCAGAAAGAGCAGCCAACTGCATGGAGTCACTGATGCTCTCAGGAAGACGGTCAACGTTCTCAGCGAAGTCCAGCCAGACTGTTATGACTTTAGGGAGTGCTTCATATAGGTACTTCGTACCGCACATGATTGCTTTCAGGTAGTACTGAATTGTCCTTCTCTCTAATTCTCCAGAGATTGCGCTTGGGTCGATCTTCTCACCTGTAGCCTTAGACTTAATATCAAGGAGTTTGTTGTAGTAACGTCCAAGGGCGTAGTGCGATTTCTCCCACGACGGATCAATCTTGATAGCTGCATTGTACTCCTCAACAATCTTGGATGAACTACTGTTATTAGAGTAGTCCAGCCATTTGGTGTACTTCAGTTGAATTGAAGCCCTTTCTCTCACAGAAACATTTTCTGTGTTAGATCTCATATCTTCAATGAAGGCGAGTGCTCTGGTGTGATCTCCTTGTCCCCATAAAAGTTTGGCATATTCCAGTTCCGTATTGTCATTATTCATCTGAATAGCATGCATAATAGACGATGTTGCCAGGTCCAGTCTATTGTTTTTTCTAGCCAGCTTTGATGACTGCAGCCATGTTTCAGAGATGTCAGTAACATTCAATTTGTTACCAAGTGCAGCATTAGCAGCACGTCTGATGGAACTCAAAACCCAATTGGACTTAAAATCATTACCAACGTGAGCTGTTCTTAGATCCATCAAGTCTTTTAGTGACTCAAAGGCAGGGCTCTTTACCGTCAGTATAGCCTCCAGATCGGAAATTGAGTGGAGAAGCACCAGGTCGGAGTGATGCTTCCTGAGGGATGTTGGCTTATGCAGACCAAGGTTTACACCAATTGTCAGATAAGCATTTTCGACTGCCTTGACTAGGGTTAATTCGTCAGCCTTTGCAGAGAGCAAAGCCTTTCCCATGTGGTAGTAAACCAGATTTGTACCATCCGCCAAATCTCTATTGGAGTCCAGCCGAGAGAGCCAGTCTTCAAGATAATTAGTCTTTCCAGCGAGGACTGAGGCTTCGAGTCCAATGTTCAGCCAGTCTTTCTTAAGAGATGAAGGGTTCATAGTAACAAGTTTTTCCAGCTTTTCCAAGGTCTGATCGTACATATTGTGCTCGAAAAGTGACTTCAGCAGTCTTATATCTCCATCAGGAACAGCGTAGTCGGTGGACTTATCTTCACCAAGAGTCCCCAAACAGTCCTGCGCCATCTTCCAGTTATCACTGTATTCAAGCTCTGTAATTCGATCCTCCAAGCTCTTAGTTGAGAACTTTTTAAGAACACCATCCAGCGCATCATAATCACCAATATTGGCATACGTGCTCTGCAGGGTACTGTAGAACGAGTCACCGAAGGAGTCAGTGTCCTGGTGTCTCAGGCACTGCTCTAAGTAGAGAGCTGCTCTCTCATAGGAGCTGGCCTGGAAGGAACGTTTAGCCATCAGTTGTTGTGGGATACTATCGAGAAGCTCCGTAACCTTTTTGATTCCAGAATCTTTCCCCTTAACGTTTCTCTTCTTTAAAAGTTGCTTTCTGGAGAAGATCCACTTACTGAAATAGTCCATTAGGTTAAAGACTGTTTCATAAGACAGCTTCAGACTCTGGACGGACAGATGGTGAATTTCGTTCATGTCAGTCGACAAGACAGCCAGAATTTCGCTTCTCATGTTCTGAAGCTCGGTTTCATTATCATTCATGACCACTGAGTTCAAGGCAGCATAAGGTAGAAGGAAGTGACATAGTGAAATCTCTTGTTCTTTTACCAACGATGAACAGGTTGTAAAAATTTCACCCACATTTGGAAGGTCAGTGCCTCTCTTCAAAAGATCCATAGTCAATTGACGAACCCATTTGTCATGCTCAAGAGTGACCTTGAAGATAGGGTAAGAGAGCTTGACGTAGTTACTAACTGATGCAATATACTTCGAAGAGACTAACGGCGTAAGAGTAGATTTGGCTATGTCACTAAACTGGTTCCAGAGCACGTATTCAGCAGATTTGACCTCTACGTTCTTCAAGTCAAAGCGAGTAACATCCAATCCACAATACTTCAGGAACTCTTGCATAGCATATGCCAAAAATACTTGCTTTGTAGGATCATCAGAAGCCCAGAAAGAGGGCACAAGATACTGATTCAGGAACATTACCATGAACTTAATCTTTTCCTTAGGATCCTCAAAGTTGGAGGCTAACACGGGCTGTCCTTTCTTCCTCTCGATCTCAAACTTTGTTGGATCCAGAGCTCCAATTTCACCAAGACACTTAGCACATTGAATGCAAATTTCGTCATTTGATTTGAACTTACTTAGGATATCGAGGAGGCCGGCAAGAAGTGTTGAAACCAAAGGAGCGTAGACTGGTCTCATTATAAAACTGGAGTTGAACTCTGTTTTGTACTTCTTCAAGAAACGAGATAGGTCAACTAGTGCCTGTTTAACCACGTACTTGTTATCATGTTTGCATCTCCTAGTGATATCATGGAGCAAGTTTCCTGGCTTATCAGCTTTCTGCATGATATTGAACACCTGTATATACATCTCAGCTAAATCATCTTGATCTGCTAGCGAATAAAAGGTATATATATGCTTAGCTCTAAAGGAGTCGGATTTGTCAAAGAAAACAGCGAGCAACTTCTTTGATTCAATTTTGCAACGATAATCAAATGTGTTTATCATCTGAACCACAGATGCAACTGTCTGTTCTAGCAGTGACACCAAATGTTCTTCTTCAAGATGCTGACATAGGACTCTCCAGCATCTTAGAGTAGCTTCACGAAGAAGGGGGTCCTCGAGAGAGGATTGTAAACAGGTATAGATTTGTGGAAGTGCTGAGACAATGTAAGAACCAAATGACCCAGCAAGCTGGACAAGAAGCTCCACACCACGGAAAGATCTAAGCTTCTGGTCATAGGTCTGGTTTCCTTTGGTACCACGAATAGCATCAGAAAACAAGTTAGCAACACCCAGTGTGTTTCTTTGTAAAAATGTGTGAAAGAGCTCATCCTCCTTCTGCTCTGGAGAGCCAAGACGCAGAATGAATAAGATGGATTTCTTGATCAGCTCTTCACTATTTCCGGGTACCTTATTAAGCTTCAACAGCTCCCAGACAATAGGAATAGATGGGGAGCACAAGTCATCCAAACTGATTGACGAGAACTCAGGACACGCATTGACAAGAATGCTATGTATCTTACTCGCACTAGGAGACGGTAGAGATGTCAATAAGAATGCAAATATTTTGGATCTGTTAGAGAGGACAATATCAAGCTTTGTTTTACCACTTGCAGCAGCAATCTCAGCAATAAGGTCTCTCTTGTAGTACGTGAGCAGGTAAGGCACAGTCTCGTCTTGGTATCGTGTGAAAATAGTTTGTACTGGAACACCGACTAAGTCTGCAATTCTTTGGGCCATGGCAGGCTTTGTAGATAACTTCTGAGCAATGGTCAAACTTAAACTTGGGAGAACAAGCGAAAGCAGTTGCCAAGGGGTCTGTTTCTTGGCCATGGCCGTCATTTCGAGTTCATGAAACGCCATGGATGAGCGGAATGAGTTAGAAGAAGCCAAAAAGTCAACCAGTTTGAGTAAGATTGGATGAAGGCCAGATCCCTCTGTGGAGATAGCCAGTTGACCCCATAGCATGATGGTAGACTCAGCAAAATGCGGTGATAAGTCAAGGTCAAAAGAGTTTGCAAGCTTGATAATGTAGTTGGTATTACCTTCATATATATTGTGTCTCGAAATTACGAATAGACGGATCAATCGAACAGCCAGGAGCCTGACGTCTCTGTTATTAGATGAAAGAGATGTCTTGAGGAAGCTGAATGAGGGGCAGTTTGAAGTGATCCGGGATGGCTGGTAGTGAGTAAACATCTTATGTAGTGCAATTAGACCTGCCATATCAAGGACAGTGTCACTGTTCGGAGTTAGCTCTCTCATTAGAATTGCGTGTGCAAGTTTAGCATCTGGGACCTTATCAATATCAGGTCTTGACAAGCTAACCGAAGGTCCAGATACAGACGTAAATGAGCAAATTGAGCATTGGTGTAGCTTGCTATCATATGACCCAGAAGTCATACAGCAGTACTGGCCAAGTGAAGATATCAGTGCGTGCTTGTCGGCACGAGCTAGTCCTTTGCTTTGTCTTGCAAACTTCAGCCAGTCCTCAAGAGAGGCAAGTCCCTCCTTGTTGAACTGAAGAGACTCAACCATTGCAGATTGCCCCTTCTGTAAGACCATTTTCATGATATCCTGCCGTATACCCTCCATGAGCTTATCCTCAAATGGCACATCGACATTTAGCGTCTTCTTCGAGGGATCTTCGGGGCTCAGTGCAAACCCGATAAACCCAATGGCTTTCGACAATGTCGAGTCAGATTGGATCTTGCTGCTTATGGTCTTAACAGCATCAAACTGAATCGCCGAGACGAACGCCTCTATGTGATCATGTAGAAGACACACTTTGAAAACCTTCAGCAGAGAGAGCGCAATGTTAGTTCTCGTGAGTGGCTGGAATACAATTGAGGTATTCTCTAGGGATTCCCTGAAGTAGGAAAGACAGAATCTTAGCCTCGAGTAGGAAACCATCTCCTGTGATGTGCTGTAGTGCATAACATTGATGACCATGTGTGATTTGATCGTGTCGATCTGGTACCGGTGGCTTGGCAAGTCCATGTTGGTAAGAACGTAGTCGACCTTTCTGGCTGCAGTCTCAAATCTCTGGTCAAACGAGGCATCAATCATCATTTTCTGCCTCACCTCGTGGTCCGTCAGAACAGAGAATAGATTTGAGCATATGAAGAGATTGGCCACTAGTCGATCTGGCCTATCGGGCTTGAAGAGACTCGCCAGGTGCGAGTCCATCTTACTCATGAAGTAGTCTCTAATGTCTCTCTTATAGCTGAACAGCCTTAGTTTCGAGGATATCAGGTGTATTGTGGTTATGATCGTGTTCTTGACTGCCCTGTGGATCGTCTCTTCGTTCAGTGCTAGTAGCGTTATGAGCGACGTCAGGATCCACTTATAAATGACAGTGTCTTCGTCGTCGTCCTTCAGACGCCGGTTCAGCAGCAACGGGTTCTTCTCACAGATTGCCTCGATCGCAGCTAAGCACTTGGTGACCCACTGGGACTTCTGTGTATTCTGCGGAGAGTAGCCCTCCTCAATGCCATGCTGTATGATGAGCTGGATCACCTTCAGCTGTGTCTCCTCAGATCCGTCGTCTAACGTCTCGCCGGAAATGGCAGAGTCAAGCAGTTCGTTCAGAGCATCCGCAGTTTGCTCCATTGCTCCACGAAGGGACAGGCCGTTGGGTTTATGTAGTGAAAAGTTTTGGTGTGTCTTTGTTTTGGGAGGCGCCACTTACGCTTTGTTTACGGTTTCGCGTTTAGCCCAGAGCTCGCATTTATACAAATCTACAACTTTTATCAAATATTTCATCCTTTTTTTATATTTTTCCTTTTTGGCCTTTCTTTCGTGTGGGTTTGCCCTGTTTACCGAGTGTTTAGCACCTCTCTTTATATATTTTGCCTCTTTTCTTCTTCTTCTTCTGCTGTGCTGTGCAAGCTAGCAAAGAGACCACACGACATACAAAAAAGAGGTGGCTAGACACTCAAAACACGTGTTTTTTGTTGAAAGTTGGGTATATGTGGGTATACGATGCATTGGTTATTCATGGTGTGTTCATAAGCGGTTGATCCTGGCAGAGAGAGATGGAGAGAGGACCGGTCATCTCTGGTGCTGGGATGCATCAAAGTTCACAGAACGCCTAGGTTTGGTGGTTAGCATGTGGTTTTCCGTAGAAGAGACAGATGAAAAGGATAAGAACTTACTTGAATAGCAAAATGTGTGGTTCTGGGGCATGTGTCTCGTAGTGCTCCCAGCCCAAGGACTGGGTGATACCTAACCCTCGCCACTCATCTTCGAGCAAGATACGGAGTGTACCGGTTTCGCTATTGAAGTAATCAGATGGAATGACCTTGAGCATTCCCTTTGGAAGCATCACATGGCTATATTGCTTGTTAGTATTTCACAGACTTTGGCTTTGGATCAGCATTGGCTGAGTGAGATGACCAGGGGGCCAATTGTTGCGTACCGGTATTCGAACTCATCGTCTGAGTATCTATGCAAGGCGTGTGTTAGTTAACGGTGATATTAAGCAAAATACAAAGACCTATTGGATCTTTATTACCCGTACATACCTTGGTGAGTAGTGAATAGAATCTTGGAATTCTAAGACCCTTGCGCGTTCAGCATCTGAAAGCTGGCGACCTCTGAAGCTCATTGTAGACAATTGAAGAACAAGAGAGGCTCTATATCAGTCTGATTACAGAAATCGGAAGAACAGTTCAGGTGTTTGGTGTGTGTTTGTGTTTGTAGGTTTTTTTTTCGTGTTTACCTTTTGACGCGTAGTTGGCCATTCCTAAGTTCGCGAAAAAACCTTGGATAATATCCGAAAAGGGTAAATCTCCCAATCAGGGCGCTCGCTTAAAGTTTTCCCCCAGCGGCTGACTTTGCTACGGGTTCGAACCCGGCAGCCCGCCTTTTGTCGCCCTTTTCCGTTTTTAAGCTTTTTTGGGATCGTTTCAGAGCGCGTTGCATCGCACACCTCAAATTCGAGCGTGTGCCTGAAACCTGAAACATGTTAGGAAAGGCTTCACTCGCGTTGATCTGCTGTCAAATTGAAAGGCAAATAATCACCTTTTCCGAAATTCTAGCTAATTGAGCACAGAGTTCTATTTTAATCATCCAATTTTCGCCTGACGGTTGGTGATTCTTCCCACTTTATTTAATACTGCAAGCCCAAGGCTCCCCCTTCAAGCTGTACATCTCGAATCATCTGCAAGGAAAATTTCTTATTTCATATTTGATTTTGGATATTTTTGGGGGGTTTTACACATAACCCAGGCGTTCTATTGGGTGGTATCATAGCTTTCAGGTTATTATTTACAAAGAGTGCTCCCCGGATCTTTCTCAACAGGACATATCGCTTGGATTGCAGGGGTTAACGACTGTTTCATCTCATTATGCCGAATGATCTGGAACGTCCCTTGATCGGTGTCAAACCAGCTATTTCACCTAGGAGTTCTGCATCAGCGAACTCAGATCTCATAGAACGCTATGTTGAGAATGGCTATGACCAAGTGCTGGTGTCAATCACAAATAGCAATTACAGAGAAAGATCAAGAGCCATTTTCCAGAGAGCAAAATCGTGCAGCGAGATCAAAGTACCAAGCCCAACAAGCTCAGAGGTGAACTTATTCACAGGCCCACACATACCAAATACAATAGGCTTGCTTGCATCATGGACAGAATTGGAGAGTGACGATGACTTGATCTCGGTATTCTCGAGACAAGTACTAATCCATGAGCTGGAATATGCCAAGTTCATTGGACTAAAACACGTTATAATGGCACCACCAAAGGACTTACTGAAGCTCTCAAACTTCTCAAAAGTTGTCCAGGAGGCACTTTCTCTGACGAAAAGCCACTGTATAACGATATCCTTGTCACTGCCAATCTCCGAGGAAGTTGGTCAGTTAGACCCGTTAAGTACTTGGGATATGTGGAATTCTATAAGGACAAGTGTTGACTATAATCCAAGACTAAAAGTATCACTTGCATTACCGCAGAATCCAATATTTATAACAGTCGTGGAGAGATGGTTTGCTGAGCCAATTTCATGCTTCCTATTGTCATCCTCAATCTTTATGATCAACAACAAAGGCTACCCTGTCCTATCAAAGACAAATCAATCATTAATGCACCGTTTCCACATCAAATCAGCAATTTATCTATTACATGGCTTGGACAAAGCACCACCAGAAGTTGACGTTTCAACTTATATGCAATATATCAATTACATAATGGTGAAAAATCAACCAGAACTATCCAAAATTGATAAATTCTCTATTCGCCATAACGATGTCCTATTACCACCATTACAACCTTTAGCCACGAACTTGGACAATTATACATATTCAGTCTTTGAAGAGGACCAGATGAAGTATGAAACTTACGGTAAGGCCATTTATTGTGCACTTACTGATATGTTACATTTATCTAAAATAAACATTGCCATTGTCGGTGCTGGTAAAGGTGGATTGGTCGAGGTGGCTTATAGCGCAGTTCAGAAGCTGAACATTGGTGGGAAATGCCATATAACTGCAATTGAAAAGAATAATTCTGCTATTATCTATCTGGAGAAGAGAAATTTGGAGAATTGGGACAATAAAGTTAGTATATTGAATATGGATATGAGAGACTGGTCACCAAAGGAAAGCTATAATCTAATCATATCAGAACTCTTGGGCAGCTTTGGTTGTAATGAGTTATCACCAGAATGTTTAAAAAGTGTCGAGGAATTCCTCGATCGTCAGAATGGTGTTTTCATTCCACAGTCTTATACGTCGCATATTGCACCAGTTTTCACACCCAAATTGTATCAAACTCTGAAAGAGTCTAATGATTCGTCTTTGTTCCATAAACAATATGTTGTTAAGATGCTTGAGTCATGCTTATGTTCTACAAAGATCAATGATGTGTGGACTTTTGAGCATCCACTTGGTACATCGAGCTCAATGAGACGCAACGCAATTTCAACCTTCAAGATACGGCATAAGACAGTCGTTCATGGTATTGCCGGATTCTTCACTGCAAATCTTTATAAAGGGATAGTACTTTCTATTAAACCGGACACACATACAACAGATTTAATATCCTGGTTCCCATTGTTCTTCCCTTTAGAGCAACCTCTTTATTTGACAGATGACACCGAGTTGGAGATTTCAATATCAAGAGAATCAGAGAATGGCAAAGTTTGGTATTCTTGGGGGATGGAATCGTTTATGTATCTGGTTGTACCTAACGAAGAGTCAACTGAGCTACAAGTAAGGGTAAGAACCAATGTCACCAAGATTCACAATCATTGTGGACACGGATTTACCGTTGAAGAAAAATTAATTCGTTGAGTATACGGATTGTGATGCCTATTCTATGATGTCATGTAGAACTATAAAACGGTAATTATGCCCTAGAAATAAACAAATACGAGGTGCAGAAACAAGTAATGTTTCTATGAAAATGTTTGTTTTGGTTTTGTCCATGATTATGTTCAAGACTCAAGTCATCACTCAAAAGTGAAAAAAAATGATATGATGATTATGAAGCAGGTGACATTTGATTCTCTAAAGTCCGACATTAATAGTAACGCCACAATTTATGCCCCGAGATGTTGTTAACCTAAAAAAAAAACAAAAAAAATCACCATATTTTTCTGTCAAATCTCGCACGGGCCTCGGAAAAATTGAAACTGGCTGGATGAGCCAGAAGTTTTTCCGGAATAAAACTGTCTTTTTTTTTTCATTTTTTTTTGTCCTGCAGAAATCGGGAGTTCCTGAATGCGGTTTTGTCCAAAATGTCTTATTCAGGTATGATATTGGGGGTGTTTAGCATATATGATTTCATTTCACAGAAGACAAACGCGTTGGTTCATTTTGGTTATATGATTTAAATCGGGTGATCTTTTGTGATCTCATATGCCTAATAAATGTTGTGTGTATTCAACATGTTAATTAAATCCCAAATCACTATTATATAGCAAACGTATTCATTGAGCTCAAGTATGGCGTTATATTGAAAAAATTGTGTATTCTCCGTTAGAATTACGTAAAATCATCCGGGAATTTCCCGAATGTGTAAATTGGACGCTCGACGAAGCTTTCGAGCTGATTTTTTAAACGAATCTCGGACACCGAACATTGAGATAATGCGGCTCACACAGCTCGAAGATATGCATGCAAGGCTTTGCTCGATCGGCTTTCTTCCTTTTTTGTTTCCATTTCATAACAATTAATCGTTTTGCATACATAACTTAAACTCTCGGAAGTACCCCTCCTGAATTTTTCCATTTAGAGTTTCAGTTGTTGGTGTTCTACGGGTACCCAACGTTATATAGACGGGTTAGTCTTACTTAGAGTATATGTAACTATATGATATTTGAGCAGAAATGTGTTATGTAGTGTCGTCTCTGAATTAAAACTAATTTCAAAAATAAAATAAGACAAAAATAAACTGTACTATATAGGACAAAAGATTGCATAGTGTTCTTCTACATATATGAAATATTAATTACCCCTCACTGCGCGCGAGGACTCCAGCGAACCACATCAATGATTCAAGATCATGGGAGTCACTTCTAAAGCTGCCGTTAGGAAACTTAAGCTGAAGTGCACAATTGAAGAGGGGTGGAAAAGGGGGATTTTGTGTTGGGCTTTTCCATCGATTATTCGTGATAGTGAGCGGCGGTGTTTTGTGTTCTTGAAAAATTAAACGTTACGGCTGATTTGTCCCTCAGCTCGAGGCATGCGCTACGGTTTACGTATATGATCAAAATGAACTTTTTTTTCCGTTGTAGATTTCTTATAGCCTCTCCGCTTATATATTTTCATTGTTTCAATTCTTATTGAATATATTATACACGGAGTCCTATAACATGCTAAATGTGTCAAAGTTATATATATTCAATCCATTTAATCTAAAGGACTCCGAATGTCTCAATATTCTATTATATGTGATTTCAAGTCCGCTTGAAAACGCGCCTTTCCGCTCACATGCTGCATTGGGTAATGATAGCCTACATATTTTCTGTTTTTTTCTGGAAGAATCCTTAGGGGGCCAAGAGGGGTATTGAGAATTAAACGTACTTTTACCCCTCTCTTGGACAAACTGTACTAAATTCAGTGGCTTCTCATTGGACAACGCGATTTAGGCCAGTTATCGTTGAATTGGGGGTTAACTGTTTAGTATTCAATATATAGCTTGTTATATAGTGGGATTTTGCACAATGTGCAATATGAAGGGTCTTTGTTTACATGGAATATAGCACTGTCGGAGGCCGTTACCGAGAACGAAAAGCTGACACAGCACATCAGACACTAAGACTTGGGCCTTTTCGCGCGTTGCTGGAGTTGATGTTCTCCTCTTTAGAGGGGAGGAGGGGGTGTTTCCGGTGGACATGCTCCCGTCGACGTCAAAAAAGAAAAAAAAATCACCCCTCTCCTCTTCTTGGGGGTGTAATGTTGTTGCCCTACCCACAATTACCCAAAAAAGCCTTACATACGAAAGACAAATTGGATAAGCCGACATAATCACTTAAAACAAGTGTACTTAGACCCAATTGCTATTATTTCACCACAATCAGCTTATATCCAGTAGCAACCTTTGGCAACCCCTATTGTTCGAAAAGGACCTTACAGCCGCACCGCTCTATTTTTTTTTGTTTGTGTGTATGTGTGTGTCCGTATCTTTGTCCGTACCAAAAGTTGTCCCATGTCCCGCATGAAGTGGTGGGCCCACATGCAGGACAAAAGTGTCAAAGACAAAGTGTTTTTTTTTTTTTTTTTATTTTGTTGGATGAGCACCGATGCATCCCTCCGTGCGCTCCGCTTATATAGAAAGAGCACGATGGCTGCATTTTTGGATCTCTTGGAAATTTTCCAGTTTCATAGAAACCATCAAAAACACTAACACATAACAGAAGTATACTTTACTGACTGATTTCATAATGGCAACATTCTCTGAGCTTAACAACTTTGACTGGTCCACAATGGTTGAAGACCGTAGGGAGTACCAACCAAATACCGAACCGGAGACAAACATTTGGCTTGATAAGTTTATGAATGAGGAGCCAGTTTTAAATGAGCTTGAATCAACAAGAACAAACAGTGCTGTGTCTACAGGATCACCTTTGGAGTTCTCTTCATTGTTTGACCGTGAAATTGAAAACGATTCATTGTTTTCTTCAAACGTCACAAGTCTTGATAACTCCCCATTGATTAAGACTGAAGACTCCACAGTTATGATTCCAAATTTGGATATCAATGCTTATCAGAAGACTATCAAAAGAAACACATCAACGTCTTCCATGACTTCAATTTCATCTGAAGACTCTGAAGATATTCTAAATTCTGCAACAACAGCTACAAAGAAGCCAAAGAAGAAAAGAGCCCCAAGAAAGAGATTGACACCACATCAAAAGCAAGCTCACAACAAGATTGAAAAACGTTATAGAATTAACATCAATGCAAAGATTGCAGGATTACAACAAATCATTCCATGGGTTTCATCTGAGAAGACTGCCTTTGAGACCGGTGATGGTCAGAAACCTGATGGCGAAATTGATGTCCCAAGATTAAACAAATCAATGATCTTAGAAAAGGCTACGTCTTATATCTTGCATTTGCAAGATGAAGAGAAAATGATGAAGGATCAATTGATTAAGCTAAGACAAGAAGTTGAAAGACTTGGTGGTGACGCCGCTCTTTGATTATGTTTATTTATCTTGGGATGATATATATGAATTTATGGTTTTTAACGTTATAGAATATAGATGATTGGTAATATTAAACTGTAGCATATTAAACAGTAGCAAACATTGTGCAATATTCAATTGTATGAATTGATATACATTAAAACAAATTGATTGCTATATGGAACAAGGCTAAATTCTTATCTAAGGCACAGTAGATCAGACACAAACCATATGGGATCGAGAAGTTGACACTTTAGATTTTGGCCGCGCTAATTATTTTACCCAACTAAATTTATTAATAATATATATCAATTGGGCTATTTGCATGTGAGATTGTTTGACACAATCACTTACTTTAAAAAATGGCGTCATTTTCTGTTCAGACAAAGCAAAATTCGGAAGCGGTAATCAAGATAAACAGTTGCTGCCGTTGCTGCTGTTCATCTTTATCGCGCAATGTGAACGATCGATGGGCCCACTGCAATGCAACAGAATTTGTCCATAACTCAATGGGCACACATAACTCAAAAAATAGGACGTGTGGGTTATATTAATTTTTAATATATACAAAAAAAACGTGGGATTTGGGACAAAATAGTTTAATAATACAAATTGAGCTAAATATGACACATGCTTATATTTTTTAGTATTTTATTTTTGCTTTTTACCTCTGATGGCCTTGTTAGCAGCGTAGACTGTTCTGTCCAACACGGCACCAACTGTTAAGATACCACCAATTGCGGATATAACGTTCAAAAAGAAGCCACCCCATGAAGTTACGTACTGCTCCTTATTGATAACTTTCAAAGCACCCATTTCAAAGTGGAAGAAAAGACCTGGGATACCACCTCTAGCATGAACGGTGTTTGGGTGGTCGTCGTCTCTACCACCGACTAAAGGTCTATCGTGGAAAGTCGCAGAGAACTGATTAGTCTCAATCATTGTACCGTTCAAGTATTCGTAACGTGTTGGCACAACCTTCAAATAGTAAGAATATAAATGCTCATGGCCTCCATGATTTGACTTAGTACCGTCCAGCGAATGAGATGCCAAGTCAGCAGTATTTGAGGCATAGAGACTGTTGATCTCTGGGCCAAAGCTGAAATGGTTAACCACATGCTTGAATGAGAAATCCTTATGCTGGTTATATAATGATAAGTCATGAACATGTCTATTTGGACCAGAGAAGGAAGCACCTGGTGCAAAGTGTAAGTTACCATTAATTTTGTTCAGCTCTGCTTTACCAATAACACGACATCCCTCACCGAAATGAGATCTGATTCTTGCTGGGTAGCCCTCTTTTTCACACTGGTCAACATTTGATCCATCAAAGAAAGCCCAGCCCGTTGCAGCGTAGGCTTTTCTAACAGCTTCACAGTCATTACAACAAACCTTTTCATCATCTGGCAGCTCATCATTTTTACCTTGATCTCTTGCACCGTAGCAAGGACCACAATAGCCGGCATCGGCTTTTTTGTCGCTCTCGTCATCACCGATCTTCAATTCTTCTTTTGCCAACTCATTGCCGTCTTTGTCCAAGCGAACTTTGGTGAAGCCATAAGCAGCAACGTCTTGTTGTAAATCACCAGATACATCCATCACGTCCAGCGTGAGTAAATCACAAGACAACTCTGGGAATGTAACGTCCAAGTTTATATCGAGCTTCGAGTTTGAGTCTCTGTCAACGACCAATTCAGGTAGAATTGTAATTTCATTAAACTGTCTCCATTCACCAATGATGAGCAGGAAGAGCGTGACTAAACAACCCAGAGTGATGAATCCACCGGACCTTGTTTTGATCCGGGCATCATCAACAGTCTTCGCAAACCCATCGAAGCTTAAGAGCCCATTACGTTTGCTCATTTTGAGTGCTGTTGCTGTTCTCGTCGGTCAGGCCCTTCTTGTTACGTGGTTTTATTTCAAATTTTGGTTTCATGTTTATTTAGAAAAAAAAAGCGCGATTTGGCCAGCGCACTCCCTCACCATCGAAATGGAGGGCATTTAAAGGGCTTACAACAGAGGGTTAGAGGATGTACTGTAAAACTTTTATTATATGCAAAAATTCGGAATTTATAGTTTTGTTTCAAATCCAACGGCCAAGTCACCTGCGTAGTTGAGCATTTCGGTGAAGAGAGCCTCCTTGTTCAATACAACGTCTTCTTTACCACTCAATTTGACATTACAGCCAACTTGAACCTTGAACTTACCAACGTTCTCACGTCTTCCTGGGACAATCAAACCGGTAATGACATTGGTACTGTCCTCGTTCAAAGGCTGTGTATGGTGCGAAAGGATAACGGTGCCTTCCAATTTGTGTTGTAATTCCCTTACGAGTTTCTTCACAGGATCCATCTTACTGTTGAGATCAGATGGATAAGACTGAGAGTCTGCGATAAGGTTCTTGAAAACAGCTGAACCTTCTGGTAAAACACCACAAGAAATAACACTTTGCTGTGTCTTAACTTTCATAACGAAATCATAGTCACCAAGGGATGGAGTGAAGAGTAAGGCCAAAGTCTTTGAGCTGACACCTTCCTTATTAATCAATTGGATAGCAACTTTAGATAACGCAGTCAATCTTGCAGCAATAGGCATTGGAATACCGTGAGACCATAGGATTCCTGATTCATCAATCTTTGTAGCGATGAAGAACTGGGTCTTCATACCTTGTGGATCTTGTTTTCTTAATGAGTTGAAGTTCGTCTTTATAACTTGGGATCTTTGGACTGTCAATTTATCAGATAACTGCGAAACAATCTCATTTTCGGATTCGTCACTTCTCTTACTTAAGTCCATGATCAACGGATCATCTCTCCAGTTCCATTGAGATAAGAAGTATAAAATACGAATAAATCCACTTTCGACAGATGATGGTGGATCACACTGTGCAGAATCAACAAATGGCTGTAATGCTAAAAGCTCAATCAACTCCTCTGAGAAATGACAGAGTAACAATTGGTCATCTAACCATTTCTTGAAGAGACGAACAGTAGCAGAGTATAATGGGAAATGATGAACGATTGTTGATATTGTTCTTGTATGAGTGACTGATCCCATGTATTTCTGGTTGAATTTCAAGTAAATCGTTTCAAGAATTTGTTTCTTCTCTTTGGAACCATTCTCAATGGCTCTAAGGTATAAAACTTCATCTCTCTCTGTTAATACTCTTAGTCTGAAACCAAATCCTTCTGGAGTCAAAATGTTCAATGTTGTAATGTCAAAGTTATAAGGAATGGAATCCTCATCCTTCACTATGAAACTCTTATAAGCAGTTTCTTTTTGTAGAATTTCATGGATCTTAATCAAAAATGCGGTTTTCACTTTCTCCAATGCGGTAATCTCATCTGGCCATTTAACAGAGCTCTCAAATTGTAGTACTAAATCGTTATAGAAGTCCTTTGATGAAGTTGCAAATGGAACAGGCTGTAATTGTGAAGTTGATCTTAACGACGAGCAAGCTGGCAAAACAGACTTTATGCTTAATGGTAATTCTAGTTTGATCAAGATCTTATACAAGTCATCGTAGCTTGTGCGTAGTCCGTTGAATGCAATAGTTGAGGTGATTGGTTGTTTTGATGATGAAGGTAAGTTTGGTAATGGTAATAGCTTATTAAAGTCAACAATGGTACTCTCTAATGTCAAATCATCCTTAATGTGTCTTTGGAAGATATACTTCATTATGGAGAGAATGATTGGCTCTTTATAGTCAGTGGACCAAATAACAGAGTGCAAAATTGTACCATCTTTGAATCTTCTCAGGGAAGACTTAGAACCCCAGAAGGATCTGAATTTCGAGCTATCTTCGCTTTCAGATGGTCCTTTAATGACCAATCTTTCAGCTTCCTGAGGATTGACTAAAAGACCAATCTTAACATTCAATTGATTTGGTGTCATGGCTTTTCTCTTTGAGATATCAAAATCATAGCTTTTGTCAAATAAAACGTTAAATCCTTCAAGTCTGTCACCAAGAGCAAACTGTAAAACGTTTGTGATCTTATTACAAAGGTAGTTCTCATAAGTCAAATTGGTGATTTTTTCAAATGGTCCAAACGTATCGTCTTCATTTGGTGATATCTTAAAAGTCACAGTGTAATCATACTTCAAGTAGTCCAAGTTGGAGTTCTTCAAAAACAAGGCATCAAATCTGTCGTGAACAACGTCGTTTAACAAGACCAATGTTCTCTTTGAGTGCTTAACCAGCATTTCATAAGATGACTTACTCATCTTATGGAATAAGTTAATCTTTGTAGTCTTGTCAAACAAAGTTGGCACATTAAATCCACCTTTATAATACTTACTCACCTCCGAAGAGTCAGAGTACAATTGTAAATAACCTTTGGTACAGACGTCTTCCTGGGCAAGGTATTTGATAACACCCTTGAATAACTGATAACTGGAGAACCCGGATAACAAGATCTTATTACCTTCCTCACCACCACCGTTCAGCAAAGCAGCAGTCAGAGCTGCAAATTCAAAGTGGCCAAATCCACCAGCCTCCAAGGAGGCTCCAAGACCTCTCTGTGATAGCCAAATACGTCCTAATACACAGGCCTCTTTAAACTGCTCTGTGGACTTCTTTGTCTTATAAAGGAATTTCAAATAGTGGTCGTAGGTTGTCAATGATAACACCGAGGAGTTATATAGGGGAGTTGGTGGTAACCCGAGCTCTTCATCCTTTTGTACTCTGATACAGTTCTTCATTGGTAGAAGTTTCTTTGAGTCAAAGATTCCAAATGGGAACCCAACTAAAATTTTAATGGCAAATTTGGTCTTATAGAAATTGAAGTCTGAGTCCAACTTGTCGTTCGTTGCTTCGATTTTAAGTACTGGTGTTAGGATATCACCGTTTAAGTATGTGTATGTAAGTTTTAAGAATTCCAATCCTTCTTTCTGGAAAATCGATCTTAAGTTTTCAGTGATATAACCCAAGTAAAATGCTCTTTTATGTAATGCTCTGTAGTTCATGTAGTCTTTTGGTTGGAATAAGTCAGCTGGCATTGTTAAGTTGACATCAATTGAAAGCCCACGAGGTGATTGAATCCCGGTCTTCAAGCCAAATGATCCAACGATGGAAACATTCTCAGGCTTTGTGTAACCGAATTTATAGTTAACATTTGTTGGTTTTGGATCGTTGAATGGTGCAGATGTCTTGACACGTCTGAAATAGTTCTCGACTTGCTCTAATGATTTATCCTTAAAGTCAGGGATCTCTTGTATCAAATCATAAAGTTTATGAAGGAATTTTTCAATCTTTGCAACTTTGTTATCTTTCAATCGAACTTCTTTGATTAACTCGTCAATTTGTAGTTTGAAAATGTTAGATTTAAATAATTCAGCTGTTTCTCTTGCAATTTGGACATCCTGTGCTGAAACTTGTGATTTCTTATTCTTCTTGACTTGTTTAACTTCAACTTCAACCTCTTCGTCATCTTCTTCGGATTCGTACTCGGAGCTACTCACCTCATCGATGTCCTTTGTGATATTTTCGATGAGCTCTGACTTAGACAGCACGGCCTTCTTGGTGGCTCTCTCTTCAACTTCCTGATCTCTTACTCTCTTGGACATGATGTATCTATGCCTTGTGAAAAGAAAGCGTTATAAGGGGAGGTTAACAATAAAATAAGAAAGCAGTAAGAAGTAAGAAATTCGCTTTAAAACCCACACAAGCAACAAAACAATCCCCCTTTGTCTTTGTTTGCAAAAACGTGTCTTTGTTTTTAATATTTACAAATATAAATTTGCCCTTTGTTTTGTGTGTGTGTTTATAATTTTTCAACGGGCTCATCGTTGGGAAGGGCAAAAGAAGACTTTTTTGCGTGTATTTTAAGGCACGCTGCAGGGTAAATACCAGACCTAACTGTAATCTCCGAGAATTTTAGTAGGCTTCTTTGGTGTCTGGGTGTTCCTACGCGAAAAAATTGTTTGCGAAAAAAGGTTGGGTTTTTCGCAATTGGCGTAAACAAAACTGTGCATTTTTGGCGTAAACACACAAATTGCGACGGTGCCGGGGGTGGCACACATATTTTTTTTAGTGTCTCTCAACTTTTCTTTCAGTTTGGAATATTTCACATTTTAAGTTGATTTCGATTAGGTTGATTTGATTATGTTTGCTCTACGTGTGAGGGTACTACCACAAAGTCTCGTCTACCAGAGATCCGTCAGACAATTACACAGAAGCTGTATACTTTTCAATAAGGATAGTCCCAATGATACAGACAAGAAAGTGCCAGTTAATCCCCCAGCTAAGAAGCCTCTATGGGACCGTGTGAAACACGAGGTCAACCACTACTGGGACGGTACCAAGCTCTTAGGTCTCGAGATCAAAATTTCATTCAAGCTGGCATTGAAGAGTGTTGCTGGTTACGAACTGAACAGACGTGAAAATAAGCAGTTACAGAGAACAATCCAGGACATCGTGAGACTTGTACCATTCTCCATGTTCGTCATTGTGCCATTTGCGGAGTTGCTTTTACCAATTGCACTAAAAGTGTTCCCTGGTTTGCTGCCATCAACCTATGAATCGAAGGTAGATAAAGAGAAGAAAGTCAGCTCATTGAGAGTCACAAGAAAGAAAGTGTCCTCACTATTAAGAGAAACAGTTAAAGTCCAGCTGCCTTCCACGTTGACCGAAGAGCAGATCAACGACTTCAGAGAATTCATTCACCAGCTGAAAACCGGCATGGAGCCACCTTCATTAGAGCAGACTTTAAAGGTTGCAAGATTATTCAAGGATGATACCGTTTTAGATAACTTGGAGAGACCCCAGTTGGTCGCAATGTCGAGATACTTGAACTTACAGCCAATTGGAACAAACGAAATGCTCAGATTCAGAATCAGATACACCTTATTGAACATCAAGAACGACGATAGAGCAATTGATTACGAAGGTGTTGATTCCCTAACAACAATAGAGACACAGGCAGCCTGTGCTTCCAGAGGTATCAGAATCAACGGTGTTAACTCGATAATGCTCAGACACGATTTGACTATGTGGCTTGATCTCAGATTGAGAGACCACGTCCCTGCTACTTTATTAGTGTTGTCAAACGCTTATACTTATGGTAACTTAGATAAACAGGAGACGATCTATGATGCTTTACAGGCCGTCTTAAGTTCCATGCCAGAGCAAGTTCACCACATTGTCAGTGCTGATGTTGATACTGAGATGACAAACAAGCAAAGACTGGAATTGGTTAAAGAACAGGAGGAGCTTATTGAGACTGAGACTCAGCAAGAGGTTGATACCGGTGTTAAGATCCCTGTTAAGGATAAGATCAATTTGGATGATGCCGATGTTGAAGTTGCAGTGGAAGAAAAGAAAGAAGAAGAGAAAGAAGAGAAGAAGGAAGAGAAGAAGGAAGAAAAGAGCGTGTAAATACATAAAGCTTTATACATTCTCTGCCCAATCGTAGTCCTTAAACAAAGAACTGAACCCCAAGACCCTCGGGTCGTCTCTCTCGAAACGGCCTTGTTTCCTAATGACCAGTGGGTCAACGTTTAATAACCCACCAATGACTTCCCTTGCAAAGCGATCCCCCTTAGGCCAGTCACCTTCAATGATATGACCAATTCCACCGTTCAAGGAGAACCAAACATGGAAGAATGGTGCTTCAGGTGCAATCAATGATCTGAAGCCCTTTGTGCCAGATTTGGTTAGTGTGTCAATGATACTACGATGCTGATCTTCTAGCTCAGACGACCTCTCCAGGATTGACTGTTTGAAATGTCCTTGAACGGTTGATGCTAACGACATTGGGATGGGTACTGCCATGATTGAGGCATGGTTATACTTGCTTATAGAGGTTTCATAGAACACCACCGATTTGTTAAATTTGGTGTAGTAAAACTTTGATAATGAAATCATATAGTTTCTAATTTCATCCCATTCCTCGTCATCACAGTAAAGAGTGCTTTTATGATGATTTATCGGTATGATCATAGCACAATTTTTAGTAATCTCAGGGTTCGGTGGTATAGTCAAGTAGACATGATTTGCCATACTCAACATATCAACACAAATCGAGTCGTTCTCAATGCAAAATTGACACTTATCTAGCGAGTCTGATAATTTCTTAGCCTCTGAAGTGTCCATCTTCTTTAAATCAATTACACCTTTCTCAACGTATTCTTTTAATGAGGACTTATGGCCCGTCTTGTCTTCTGTGCTATGAAGCTTGGCTCTCAGCTCTCTGGCGTAGTCATCGTTAGACCTCCTTGGTGATCTCTCACGATCCCTGCTTGGTGCTTCTCTTCTACCCATGTCTGTCACTTCCTACACCTCTTTTTAATGCTTTTCACTTCATTTCCTGTGTATTTGATAACAAAAAATATTTCAGTCGGGGCCACAACACCCACACACCACCTCCACACATATGGAAGCCGGGCCTCATTTTTTTGCCCACTGACACAAAGCGAGAGATTTCGATTTACTTTTATGTGAAAAGGGCAATTAATAGTGAGAAAATCCGAAAATGAGTCGTTTTTGGTGTAAGCTGTGTGAAGTTGTAAGTTAATTGAGCATTGCTATACGGGAAAAAGTACATTTTTCAAGAATAAGCTGCTAACAAAGCTCTTTTCAGTTCATTGATGATAATAAGATCTCCAGGAAGCAACATGATTTATCAGAGAAGCACAAATCTGCGATTAAGAGAGCCATCAACGAGCTGCACCGAACGAATAGAACGGAGGCAAAGGATAAAAAAGAGCACAAGCCAAGGATTTCAAGCGATGCAAAAGTACAAGTAAGTACAAGTGATGATGAAGTACAACCAACAGCTCAGATTGGCCAATGGGAAGATATAAAGCCAGTCAGAATGCTCGGGTCGCCATTAAAGGACCCCGAGGAAGAAATGCCACTGCCTACCAAGGAGCTAAAGCTGCCCCCAAGCTACGACGAGATGAATAACTGGGACCTAAAACAAAAGACAATTGATGAAAATGAAGAGGTAAAACCAGTGACTTTCAAAAAGAGAAAAGTCAAGAAATGAAGAATGTTCTGTTTACGTTACATCGTTTAATCGTAGTTATGCATTTACTATTTACAAATCAGTGGAATTCTCTGGAACCACCTCTGGCGAATTCCAAGATCTTCCAACCTTCAGTTTCCTTGTCATCGACATCCTCAGCAATTCTTGTTAATACCATGGCGTAGGAGGACATGACGATGTTTGATTCGTGACCAGCTGCGATTTCGCCTGTCTTGGCCTTTCTGAACAAGTGGATCTCCTGAGCTCTACAGCCCACAACCAAGACTGGGATATTGGAAGGCAGCATCTTGGCAGAGACGATCTCGACACCTCTGATATCCAAGATCTTACCGTCAGCGAATAATTCCTGGTCTCTGAAGACTTTCTGCTGCGCAGCGTAGACGTTGTAAGGAGCCTCGGAGAACCAAGTTTTCAAAACTTCTTCTTCACCCTTGACGTAGGCATCGAGGACTTCTGGGATGATGAATTGACGTAACTGCTTTGTGAAGTCTTCGCTGTTGAATGAAGGATCAATCTGTTTGAATAATCTGATGACTTGGGCAGACTCGGTCTCAGCGAATAAACCACCAACTTTCTCGCAGACTGTTCTGATTAAAACAATCAGTGGGTTTTCAGATTCGTCATAGTATTTTAATTTGAAGTCAGCAATTGTACGACCAACGAAAGTCTTACTCTGGAAGTCTTCAATCTTCTTGCTGAAGGCTGGACCTTCAGGTTTTATATCGGTGTGAACCAAGGCAGTACCGGCCTCTTCACTTGCCTTGACGGCTTTTGGTCTCTTACCAGAGGCCAATTCTTGCTCCCTTCTTTGTCTTCTAACTTCTTTCTTCTCAAATCCACCATAACTTCCAGATGCACCATCTAAGACTTCTTCTTTGATGTCCTTATAAACTTTTGTCTGTCTAACAGGCTCGAATGCCTTATCGGCGACGGTTGCAGTACGCTCAAATGTACGTCTTGTGAACTTACCAGCTTCGGAGTCCCAGACATCTTCAGCGACTCTTTCTATCACTTCACCGGTCTCTTTAATTGTACGTCCGACAACGGTGGTACGCTTTTGCGCAGTTTCATAGGCTTCCTTGGCCTTCTTGAAAGCATCTGACTGACCAATCTTACCGGTCTCGTCAGATAGGGCCTTGATACCATCTTGGAGTTCTTTGGATTGTTTCCATTCTTTTCTGAAAGTCTCTGTAAACACTTGTAATGGGGATTTTGGTGGTGCATTAAGCGATACAAATGACGTATGGAACGATCTCACACCGGCCCTGCCTGTGTATTTGAAAGATCTCGACAACATCCTCTAGATATCCCAAATAATATGTACAAGTGGGATTTCTTTTGTTTAAACGTTCTAAATAAAAGAAAATGAAAATTGTCCTCCACTTTTTCATATTTCCTACGCCGAGTGCGCCACTCAGAAATTTTTCACTTTCAAAGAATTGCGAAAATCGGCCCCCGGAAAATGGCGTACTACGAAAATCAGAAAGACGTGAAAAAAACGACAAATGGCGAAAAAAAAAATGAAAAAGTTGGTATTAATTAGCTATTTTGATTTAATTTTTATAGAGAAGTTTCTTTAGTTTCAAACTCTGAGTTCTCAAGCGTTTTACCCTTGGAGTAGTACTGTTCTTTAACAGAAGCATTAAGAGAACTGTAGAAAGCAATTGCCTTAGAGCAATACTTATAAAGAATGTTAAAGAAGATAACAACTGGGGTTATCAAAACTAACATATCTCTTTGGGCTTCGTGGTAACGGCCAACTCTTATAACAGCATCCATCAAGCTAGTGTAATTGGAACCGTTTGTTAAATATTCATAGAGGACAACATTACACTGTAACACTGCGGCTATTGGAACAGAGTAACCAATTGTAGTTAATAAAATTGGTAAGAATCTTCTCCAAGCATTTTCAAGTGCTAAACGCAAGCCAAACTGAGCTGCATTTGTTACGATTGTTTTAGCCTCATCAATCATAAAATTACCAACAGGTAAAAATGTATAAGTGAATGAAAGGAATACTTGTAAGCAGATATTCCATGTAGATTCTCTTGGTTTTCCAGTGAAATGAAGCAATGCTTCAATAGATAAAGAATGTACAGAGATACACCAGAAAGACAATGCAAAGATAGTTGCAAATAAAGCAGTTAGATTTC
Source organism: Petasospora americana (assembly GCA_003708795.3). Lineage (NCBI taxonomy): Eukaryota > Fungi > Ascomycota > Saccharomycetes > Phaffomycetales > Wickerhamomycetaceae > Petasospora > Petasospora americana. Next base: position 282,948 of record PPOA03000009.1, read on the forward strand.
CATTGATAACCATGAAATCCATGAAATGGTGATTGAATCTTTGACGGAGATTTTCAACATCAACAATTTCATCGTCGTTTGAGTGTTCTTTAAGATGTTTCTCTTTGATATAACTATCATATTTGAACAATGCAAACAGCAGAACAGTTAACCCAAAGATTATGGAGATGAAATCCAGTTGTGTAGAGAAAAGATTAAATGGATAATCATTAAACTCTGAAGCTTCGAGTATACCAAAGTACTTAAAGATGGCTTCAAATATTAAAGCAAATGGTCTACCAATGAAGTTTGAAGATAGAATAATACCAGCAAACAGAATAACAGCAAACACCCAAAGCATTAAGATCATTCCAATGACACGCTTACCAAAGTGTGGTGGTCTATAAACCACCATATACTGGTCATACTGTGTTGATTCCTCTTCAGAGTCATCGATATCAACCTGTGATTCCCAATTGTTTGGTTTGGCTTTATTAGCAATTCCTAAAGGCACGTCATCTTTTGTGACTGGAACAAATAGCTTTCTGATAAAGCCTCTGGTAGCAATATCATACCTTGGGACTCTAACGTGGTATCCATCAGGGACGAAAGCAGACTTGGCATCTGTGGTTTCGAACATCAGCTTTGCTCCATCCTGGGTAGTTGGCTTTGTGTAGTCAGGCTTTACTCCCTGGAGCATCGTAATGAAATTTCGGTAAACGATGCGGCCTCTTTCCTTGGGATCGTCTCTTCCAAGTATGAAAGATGAAAGTCTCAGCTGGGAACAGCACACTTTGAAAGCACGGGTCCAGTACTGTCGTATGTAAGTTATCAGCAAGTTGAAGGATTCTGTCGAATTGAAGAAGACAATTGGACCGAAGGTCAAAATGTATGGGAAGTTCACACGAAGTGGCAAGATTGATGATTCAATAGCCTGGAGGCCATGGGTTATACCACCGATACCGATCAGTATGAACAGGGAGTACACCAGCGCAGACTGGCTGATTCTCCAGATTTGCAGTGGCAACGGCTTGACCAGCGCATCGTGCACGAGTCGCGTGTTGGGGTCATCGGGCGATCTTATGAAGAAGAGAGTTCCTGGTCTCAGGATGTACTTCCTTGTCATGCCCACAAACAGGGCGAACCAGCACATGTACAACGTACCGAACCCCCACTTGAAAACCGACCTGCAGACATAGTCGAGATCGAACTCAATGATCATCTTGGACGTTGTATTTTCCAGCTTCGCTTCGTTCGTCTGTGTGTGCTCTCTTTGTTAGGCTGATTTGGTGATAATTTTTGTTCAGAGTCGCGGCGCTCCTGAAAAATCCACAGCCTAGCAAAAACCCATCAAATCAGCGCATCAATCTCTCCGTTTTCTCCAAATCGCAGGAGATCCAAAGGGCCGAGAACGAGACAATGAGTTTGGGCGATGCGACAGAGGAGCACACGTGTCGTATTTGCCGAGGAGAGGCGACCGAGGACACACCGTTGTTCCACCCGTGCAAATGCCGTGGATCCATCAAGTACATTCACCAGGACTGTCTTGAAGAATGGCTGAAGCACTCTAATAAGAAAGCGTCGACCTGTGATATCTGCCATCAGCAGTATAAGTTCACGACGGTGTATGATGAGAATACCCCCGACAGAGTGCCAATCTCTTTGATTTTGAAGAAACTGGGCTCAATGCTTTGGACTACACTGACTTATACCTTCAAACTAGCCCAACTGGTGCTTGGCTGTTGCATTCAAATTCCACTGTTCTACGGTGTTAGCTCCAGAGTGTTCTCGTGGTTCCTAGAGAGCAGCCCAAAACACCCAGGATTTATCCAGTATTTAATCTACGGTGATTATGAAGTCGCTGATGATGTGTTTAATGAGTGGAGCATTTTGAAGACCTTATCAAGGACCTATTTACACTCGTTGTTCACACTGCTAATTGTGATACTGCTGGCCCTTGTCTCGTACTTTGAGTACGACAAAGTGGTCACTGACTCCGGGTTCAATAAGCTCATCAAACGTAACGTTGGTGATAACAGCGTGAGAAGCCGTGTAGCTCGTGTGGGTGGTGTCGGTGGTGCCCCAGCACAGGAGTTGGTGCCTGAGGTCAATGGTTTAATCCAAGCCATCTTAGGGCTTGAGAACCATGATCTCAACGAAGCTCAGAGACGTGAGCTCATGGAGCTCTTCATGGTAAATGACGACCCAGAACAAAACTTAAGAGCCGGTGAGGCAATTGGAAGATTCTTAAGGCTGAGACAGGGGATAGTTGAGAATGATGATCTGATTCAAGAGGAAGACGAGTTAGAAGATCCCGACTTCATTCCAAATGAAGAGGAGTCTGATGCTGAATCTGAGCATTCGCTAGAATTGAATGATCACGAAGAGGACGTTGAAGCCTTCCAGAGATTTGCAAGATTCGACCGTGATGCTCACGGAGAAGGAAATGCCAATCTTGAGAATGACAGAAGAGCCTTGAACCAAATGCTTCAAGAGCAAATACAACAGCAGGTAAGACAGCAGGTAAGACAGCCAGCCCAGCCTGTTGAGCGTCCACAAATGAATGCATTTGCTGGTATGAGACCACCTGTACCACCAGCTGTTGTCGTTCCACAACAGAATGGTGGACTGGAGGCACCACCACCAGTTGCTTTCGATGGGGAAGTCGAGGCATTTATGAACACACTGCAGTTTGGAACCATCATTGTTGTTTCAGATCTTGTGATATTCAACTTCTTATTATTTTTCTATTTCGTACCAAGTGTCATTGGCAGGTTCCTTATTTGGTGGTTAACTTTCCTCGACACCAGACTAATCAGTAGAGTATTTGACTCATCTCCAAACTTTGGTGACTTACCAAATGTTTATAAACTAGGGTATCCATTTGGAATGCGTCACGATCAGCTCATTGGTGATCCAATTACAAACTCTGAAAGATGTATTCCGCTAATTTTATCCTATAGTATTGGGCTTGTGGTGATTTTAGTCTACATGTACGCACAAGAGAGAAGACACTCTCAAGAAAAGCCCCTGATTGGCTTCTCAAGAAGAATTTACACCGGCTGCTTTGCTGTCATCTCAACTTTGAAAGTCTTCATCATATTTGCTCTGGAGCTTGTGGTTTTCCCAGCATTCTGCGGACTGCTACTGAAATTCGTGATATCGCCAGTCTTCTCTGAGAACTCCGCATTCGCACGTGTCTTTTAGCTTATAAATAAACGGTGCTAGTTAGGCTTTAACCTGTAAACTGCGTTGTAGGTTAATTGGGCTTTAGAGCTTTAGGGCCCAATGGGTTTTCCCGTTGGCATGAAAGCGCGCACTGAAAAAGCGTCAAGACCGAAAATCAACAAACAGACACATCAAAGCAACACAAAGCAAGAAGACATAGAGGAAGACAAGCAGGATGATTAGAAGACAGCCAACGACGATCAAGCTCACGCCGGAAGACGTTCTCCACTACGACGAGGAGAAGAACAAGCAGAAGTCCTTTGGGGGAGGGTACAACCAGAACTCTGGGTCACAGGGCTCCACAATCTTCAAGAGCAAAGAGGAGCGCATTGGTTTAGGTTCAACGAATACAGCGAACAGATGAAAAGCACAGTGTGTTGTTTATTAAATGTTGCAAGCAAAAGTGAACACGAAGTTCTTTTTATAAGCCAAATAACCGAAACGAAAGCATCCTTATAATCCCCATATTATATAATCCATACAAGCCAATACCACCCCCTCCCCTTCCCCCATACAAATGCTATAAGTGAAATATAGCAATATGTTTATGAAGTGAAATGAATGAATGTTAGATCACTTGAAGTAGTCTGTGAACTTGCTCAAAACTGACATACTCGTGAAATATCTAACCTGTCTATTGCCTTCTTGGATGTTAACAAGCGTAGGTCTATTGAATCCATTCGAGACCTGACCCTCACTTATTGTGATCTGTGCTGATGATACCAAGTCATCGCTCAAGTTTTCAATCTCATCTTCATCGCCTTCACACTGTTCAAATGGACTGAACTCACCACCACTGACATTACTGAAACTCATTGTTGTTTCTGTCTCTGATTGGTGTGGTGATTCAAACCCATTTGCCAAGGCCTCGACTAATTCATTCTCGTGGTTATTAATGTCATCGGGATATAAAACGTTATTCTCTATCCCTGAAGTATCACGTTCAACTTTGAATTCAGGGATGGTAACCCATGAGCCATCAACTACGAATTTGAAAAGGATCTTTTTCCCCTTTGGTATCTCCAAAGTGGCGGAATACTTCCCATTAGTCTCGACCATACGAGTAGACTTAGTCCAATTGTCAAATGTTCCTGTTACATAAACAGAACCTTTACAATCCCTTGGCCTATATACATCAACTGTTAGCGAAAGGGGTAGAGTGAAAGAGATGGGTCTTCTATACATACCATTCAAAAGTATAAACAGTAGACATTTAGTCACTTCTTTTATTTCTTCGCTTCTTTAGATTGATTCCTTTATAATTTCCTTCAGATCAATTTTGATTTTGTTTATCAGTTGCATTTTAATTGCAACCGTGTGATAAATTTAAGATTTGTACAAGGGGCAACACCGCTTTAGTCTATCGTTAAAAGATACAAACCTTATATAGAGATAAGACAAAATTTGAAACTACTATAAGACTAATATAATAAATAAATATAAAAAATAAGACTAAAGTGGGCTAACGAAAAGTATTAGATGAAAATGTGATTATACTTCAAACTTAGACAATAAGGTCTAAGAATTAAACTCAGAGCATTTAAGCCTACTCAGGCTTGTGTAGAGCTCCTACATTTTTCAAAGGCATTTTCGACGTAGCCCTAAATTAAACACGTTCTCGAATGCAGTCTAGCACATTCAACAGTTGGTAACTTTTACTTCTAAAACAAGAAACAGGGTTCTCTTAAAGTAAAGAGTGGGGAGATCTTAATCACATATTTCAATGTTATAATAGATTGATATAACTAACAGCAACCGCTGATAAATCTTTTGGGATAGATAGGCCAAGACATAGTAACTGGTCCGTGCGCCCACCCCGCATTATGTGCAGCATTTTCCAAGTCCCACCGTTTTAAGTAATAAGACTTAGTCTCTTCTCTTTGCTTTTTAGACTTTTTTTTAAAAAAAAAAAAATATGAGACTAGTCCCTCTCATTTCTTTTTTATTGCGCGCGTCTCCCAGCATGAAAAATTGCAAACCGCCCTATTGTTCTCTTCAGCAGAGCGGTAATTTCCGGTAAGCGCCACATCTCATGACACTTTTTCCGGCGCTTAGCTTCGCACCCGGACACCACAACACTACGAATGCAAAGCTGACAACTCGGAAGTCTCTGGTACGCGCAGCACAAAATATCATTTGTTTTACACGATGGTCTTTGACAGATGCGCGTGATTTGAGTCCCATTTAGGAAATTTTATAGATCAAGAGACAAATTGCCGCGTCATTTATAATAAAAAAAAAAAAATAATAATAGCGGGCATCTGTGGGTGCGGAAACTGTGGTTGGTGTGTACAATATAATAAATGGAGTAGTTGTGGGCAACTTTTCGATTAAAACACCCTGTGTGTTTTGTAACTTCTAGCAAATTGAAGATGTAAAGGCCATCTACGAAACTTTAAATGTAGCTAAATATTATCTATATGTGGAGAATTCGGAAAGCGGAGATCGTCCCCATATAGTACACATATCTATCAATTAGAGTGAGATCATGTCAATTAAACAGATCATGTATCTATCATACCATTAAATGTCTATGATTTGAAATACAGATACATGCTGACACATTAAATAATATGACCATCACAGGTGATGTATATGTCAAGTCTTCAATTGATTTTCTATTATAAAAAACATTCGGTGCAAGTGTCGGAGAAGACAGAGTGTATATAATTTGAGCGGGCGAATGAGGTATCACTCAATCGCAGATCATTACAGTTGTATATTTTAGCAAGATAAAATAATAGGAGATACTGACATCAGCGGTAGTTTAAAGAGATGTTCCATTGTAGATCAATTGCACCAAGCCTCTTTGCGGAGGAAGCAAGGGTAAAAGTGGGGGTTGTCTCTACAGTTCTTCCTAGAAGATATCATTGATGTCTGGGAACATAGTAGGCAAGCATAATACAACATCGATAATAATATTTACATGAACGTTGATGCATAATTTGAAAGATGTAGTAGTACATAAGATGCACATGAATAAAATGTCTATGATAAAAGTAGACAACTCACGTCTGCCATTTCATCGAATCCACCTGCCTGAATATATAGAAGTGAACCTTCCATACATATCTGACGATAAATACATTGCAGGGTATTTTCCGGCGCCGCTGTGAAGAGAAAAAATAATCAAAAGCCGACGGTATCTAAGCCGGTGGTCAACTTTTTTTTTCAACGTATAATCTACCTATATATACAATTGAATTGATAAAAGAGTAAAAACACGTAGAAGAATCTTCAAACCACAAGGGTAGCTCTGGAATTGGTGATAACGTCATCAGCTATCTTCAATGTGATAAACGGTTCATCAATTTCCCAACTGTGGTTGATGCAGAAAAGTACGCTGTCGGCCATTAGAAGTGCAGTTTTTTAGTAGTCTCCAAAAAAGCGTCGATCTCGACCTGAGACAACCAAGCGCCTGATTAGGAAATCACTGTTCGCAAAACTGCACACCCTGGTGAACTTTTTTATTATAGCAATTGATTAAATTTAAATCGATTTTTACAATAGGAGGATTCATAAATCTGTACAATTACTAGTTTTAAGTTCTTCACTCATCAGTGTCCTATATACCACTGATCTGACCCCGCCCATTATTAGTGAGTCTCGAAGCTTATGACGCCTCAAATGGGGGAGGGGGGACTGCCTGAGGATATCTTAATAGAAGCCCCAGTCTTACCCATAGAAAAGTCGGTCTGTGGGATTTTTTGTGCTTACATTGAGTATGTTAGGTACCTCGGCGATCACCAGTTCTGTCCCCTCATAGGTTACGAACTAGATCAAAGTAGGGTCATGCAATTATCCAAGACAATACGTTTGTGATAAACACACAACCCATTTTTTCAATCGAAATCTGTAAGATCAATCGTCGAAGAATAAATCAGGTGTTCCCCTAATCTTCAAAGTGACGTCTTGTCAGGTGTCCTATGTACAACTGTAGTCCCGCAGTGCGAGGCTTTAGTCTCAGGGCCTTCTTCAATACCTCAGACCTCAGACCTCCTGCGCTCTGGATTTTCAAGGGACTGCAGCTTAATTTAGACTATAAAAAAAGAACATGATCTTCTAAGTTGAATGTATGGTAACTTAAGCTTACATGTTGATTTTATAAGTAAAAATACCTCTCGGTTTAAATTGAATGTTTTTGATCACCAGACTATCTTAACTAGATGATCCATGGGCACAATAACCAAATTGGGAGTAAGATTCATTGCATTTCATGTAGTTCGAGAAACCTTATCTAATGGAGGGAGGGGCCGCTGATATGGTGCCCGCGTTAGAGACATTTTCCTATACAAAAGGAAGTTATTACAATTTTGATTAATTTATATACTTAGTTTATATATTTATATAAATGTATATATGCTACAAAGCTCTTGTATAATAGAAATTCCGATTAAATTATGTATATATGGGGAGTATTGGATTATGACGTACTTTTCCTTTTTGTTATTATTACTCGCTCTGCATCAGCGGGTTTTGCTTAGCACTGACGGATCTCTGTATCTGTTTGTTATAAGCGGACAAAAGAATTACTACTTTGAATCTGTACTATAAGTCGGTCATGTGATGCTTTTCGTCTAACTTCCTTTTCTATGTTACCGTTCAATTGAAAGGGGAATGAAAGCTATTGAGAATTTCAAGTCTGTTCAAAGGTATGCAACTTCTTTAACCATAAATCCTGGATATTTCTATAGTAGTGATCGTATAGTAAATCATAAACCATGAAATATTCTAAATAGAAGGTTGATCAACGTATTAAATTCTCCCAGAGATTGAATTGCTTTGGCATGTACTTTTATAAGTTCTTTGAAATCTTAATTGAAGTTCATCGAAATGATTCAGAAATATCTCACAACTACAATGACACACGATAATGCTAAATTCTAGACCTTAGATATATGCTAGTATAGACGTATGAGGAAAGACGTATCACTTTTTTTTGTTGTTACAACGGCCGATTGCTATAACGGCAGCAGTCTCGCGCAGGTTAGAAGCATACCTGCTTCTTATGATCTTCGAAATGGTAGCTACATCCTACGGTGTCTTACATGTGCTCTCAGATGTACAACTTTATCTGTGATAGGATGTCGCAGCATATCGTCTCGTTTCAGGATGAGATCACAACAACGGACTGAGAATTTAGATAAGTATTATATTGCTACATTACTATGACACGACGACAGTTTATGAAAACCTTGTTGTGGCAGAATGCATTGTATGTATATCATATACAGTATACTTCAAATGCTGGTCTTACATTGTAACATTAAAAGAATTTAGAGTAATAAATCTAAATGTCTCTTCAAATATTCGTAAAATGTTACAGTCTAGAGCCTAGAGCAGAACTTTGACAAAAAAGAGGCATATATATTTAAGCAATGCCCTCAATCAGATTGATACTAACTACTCTCAATATTAAGATATTTTTGTAATACATCTTAGAAGGTACAAACCATATACATTCTCGGACTAAGTAAGAGAATGAATTATGTACATAGCTTGTCTATGGATGTACGTAATCAGACCAGCTGCGCCCTTACGATTTAAAAAAAAAGTCCAGTCTGTAAGACTTTCCAGAAACAGAAATTTATGGTTTACATTGAATGGCAACAATATTAAAGTTTTGTTGTGTCATACAATGGGAAAGTCTCGTGTTAACCAAATCCTTGAGTCTTTGGAGGTATGTTAATGTTTATTTTCATTGTCTATTTCATTTTATCTTGTATATTCAAATTCGAAGGCTGTTATCTCTATGATTTTCATCTGACCTTTAGCGTCCTAGTCATATTAAATGCAGTGACTTCGGCCTTGTTCCCATCACAATTTATGTAGCCAGATGTCAGTAAATAAAGTATCTTTAACCTTCTTATAATAATCATTGTCTATAACAAAGTTACTCTTTGCAACCCTGCTTTTAGTGTGAGGTTGAGAACCGAGGACCTAAGGCTAAAAAAAGACCTCGACAATGGAAAACAAGGACAGTCCGTCAGTCTCCTTTTCCTGCAGGGGACTTTCTTTTCACCTTGTTAGCTAAGGGGTACAAGGACCGGTTCAATCTTTAATTTAATTAATTCAAAGCTAAGAAGTCAAAATGCTAACATATCCTTTTTTCATCAAATAAAAAATAGCCGATTATACACCATATGTCTAGGCTTCGAGCTTGTGCCGGGGTGGAGAGTGCGAGACATCGAAAGACGTTGGCTCTAGGCCCTGAAGATAAGCACGCGGTTTAAATTATATGCTGAAATCATGCGAGGTCGAGACGGAGCAAGAGCTTGTTGTAGGAAAGAGTCCGGGATTGACCGAATGGCAAGTGTTCTATATTCATTTTCCAGGATTATAAAGAGGAATTGATCTTCTTTACTGGTAGGTTCAAGGAATAAATTGAAAATCATTCTCTTAAGATATTTTGCAATTTATAGAGGATTCTCATCGACCGTCATTAGCTTCGATTTCGATGGCGCCCCCAAACGCCTGTACATATCGAAATAAGCTATAGGAATGACCCAAAATGAACCAATTGATAGACTTTCCCGTTTCATACATATATGCTGATGTATTAGTGTTAAATATTACCTCTTTTAGCTGTAAACCGAATTCGATAGCCATCTGACTGGCTGGTATCAAGCCAAAACGCTTAACTCGACAAAAAAAAAAAAAAAAAAAAAAAAGAGAGTCTAGGGCCCTTTTGGTCTGGGACTCGCCTTCAGGTTCACATCCTATAGCTTAGGCCTACTTCAAAAGACTGGGACTAAAACACATGAAAAAAAACTTTGTCGCATGGCTTCCATGGGATTACAGTAGTTGGTGGGGGTGATAAATTAATAGCTGTACGGTTCACCTCCGCAGTACAGTTAGTACTGAACTTCCATGGTACAGAAAGTAGGGCAAACTGAAAAAGAAATAATTGGCCCACCTTTGATTAATAGGGCTTTTGTGCTGTACTGGTGTAATAAGTACCAAATGTGTATATAACTGAAATGATTTAAGTCCATGTAGACAAGCTACCTTCTGAGCTTCAAATATTGAAGATCAGCAGTTATGTTACAAACACGTACTCAGAAAGGTCTCGGAGAGGGGCCGGAGAATTAAGGGTGCGAAACACATACACATTTTACTAAATAAAGACGTCTTTAGAGTTTCTTACTACAGCTCATCCCTTTCTGATTTGAGGCTAGTTGTAAAACAAAGTTGAGCTCCCAGGTTTTATAGAGATTCTCCACAGGCAGTGAAAAAAGATCACCCCTTCCCTAAACTTTGATCTGGCCCTTAATTATAGTGAGGACTTGGTGCGGCTGAAAATATACAAAAATTCTTGAGGCAGATACGGGGCCTTTATTTTATTATCTTTCTTGCTATCAAGCTACAATGGCTATATACAAAACACTCTCAATATTTTAAAGAACTCATACGAAATTTAATTAACCGGTTCGATTATGGTTGTATAAATGTTATTCCCCGCATACGCCTTGAACTATAAAGATCTGTGTGTCTTCTAACGATTTGTTTTTAGACTGGCCCTTAGAGTGGCACCCCCTGTAGGGTTCTTGGGCTGATCTGACTTAGGACTATTCTGTCTGATATACAATTATATAATGAATAATTATCTAAATGATGATAAACGCTTGTCAAATGATCCTCTATGCGCTTCATAAAGTTGAAACTCCTGGGCAGGGCTGTCTAACGTTGATTTTCTTAATGATATCCACCGAATCATATGCAGACCTTGTATCAGAGTATGCGTCAGAAGATATGAAGCCTCAAATTGGAAAAAGCTTGGATAAAGTTGTAACATATTGATCATCTACTTAGCAACTAAAGATACGAAGGGGTGAAAATAAGGAGGTGTCGAATGGATATCATTATGCATGTTAGTAGGATAACCAACCCCCCTCACCTGCCCCATAGTGGTTTCATAATCTTTTGTCAATGGTATTTGAAACCTGTAGCACCATCACTTTATGTGCGGCGTATTCTCCTAAAAGTCCTGGTGAACTAGATATAACACAATGTAGTTGGTAATGCATAGAGAATTATCAAGAATTTATAGAGAGCCTGTGTAACAGATATCTAAAAGCTCTATATATATCGGTAACTACTTTGATCTGGTACCGGATCATCAAAGTCCCTTAAGTCCCTTAGTCCCGTACCCCCTTTTTTCGTGTACCCTGGAGCAAAAAAAAAAAAAAAAGCTCTGGAGAGACTCGACACCCAGTGCATGAGACCAGCAGGCAGCTACGCACATGTTGCATCCCTGTGCGTCTCTATAAAAAAAAAGGAGAAGTTTTATATTAAAAAAAAAAAAAAAAAAAGCCGGTGGGCCTCAAAGCTATATAATCTCACGAGTCCCCATTTGTGCAAACCCCTCTCAATTGGAAAAGTTTCTTCTTCACAGTTGTCTCTCTTCACCTGCTACAATATTATATTATAGCTTGTTCAGGTGCCACCAAACAGTTACCATTGACACTGACACTCTCACATTTCTACACTCATACCTTCCTCTCCCTCACACCACCCTCTCCCTAAGGCTTTCTCCTACTTTCCTTCTTTTAAAGATCTTAAAAAAGAGAACCACACTCCAATTGTACAGATACATTTCATTGTGTTTGCACATAGGAATTGGACTATTATTAAGTTATTAGTCTAAATTTTTTCAATCCCAATCTTCACCTCTTTGAAGTTTTACACACCCGTCTCCTCCATATAAGGACAATTTAAAACAGAGCAATTGATTCATTTCATATTCTCAAAAGAAAACAGAGCTTCTTAGACAAACTCCTGACTCTAAACAAAATACAACACAAATTCATACAAAATTGCATCTCTCAATTTCAAGATTTCTTAGAGTCAATATTCCACTCACACACATACACATACAATTCTAAGATCAAGTAACAATGGATCCACTAACACCAATGGTTATGAAACGCAGAACTCAGGCTCGCCTGTTAGCAGCCGATCCACACGTCAAACACATGGAGCAAAGAGCACACACAGAGTCAATTTCAACTTATTCATTGGACATTTTCAATCACCTTGTTGAGCTTGAAGAGAATACACGTATGTCCCCTGAATTGATTCACTCTCAACCACAGATCACTGCTTCTATGAGACCTGTCTTGTTTGATTTCCTTATGGATGTTCACGCAAGACTCAAATTGTCATCTGCTTCTTTCTACTTAGCTGTCAATGTCATTGACCGTTATTGTTCTTTGAGAATTGTCAGAAAGGATCATTTCCAATTGTTGGGCCTTACTTCATTGTGGTTAGCATGTAAGTTCATTGAGCCAAAGAATAAAATCCCATCATTGGATTTCTTAAGAGCAACTTGTTGTCATTGCTACACAAAGCAACTCTTCCTTGAGATGGAGTTCCATATTCTCAAGTCTCTCAATTGGGAAGTTGATGCACCAACCCATGACTCTTTGATTGATTTGGTATTGAAGGAGCAAAACACTGACTGTCAGCAACCTGCTGCTGTCAATTACATTGCAAACTACTTGTGTCAATTGATGCAATTCCACTATAAGTGTACTTTCAATTACTCTGTCTCTCAGATTGTAATGGCCTCTGTGATGATTGCTTCAAACGCAATGACATTGGCCAACGAACGTATCTACAACAATTCAGGGTCCAATTCACAATTAGTTGGCCTTGTACATTTGATGTTATCTATCTTAAGAGAAACTGAGATTCCACACTCAATGAAGAGTAAGTTTTTCCAAAAGACCAATGATGTTAAACTAAATGTCAAATTGAATTACTTGTATCAATACGCTGAAGAATCAAGTCGTCAAGCAAATGCTTACTTCCCATCTACACCAATGTACACTTACTACAATACACCAATGACATCACGCCAGTCTTCAACATCGTCTTCATTTGTCTCTACAGATTCCGACGTCTTCTCTCGTGGTTCTACGTCTACATTGGCAACTCCACCTTCTAGCTGCACTGCCTCCCCTGTTAACAATGTAAAGACAGCTGGTGACCGTGTCCCATTACAAATATTGAAAACTCATGTTCCTTTACAAAGGGTATACCCTCACGTTCCACCGGGTGTACCACCACATGTTATGGCTATGAATGACGGGTGTGATGTCCTTGAGAGAAAACGTTCTTTCGGTGCTTGATGTATTTTCCTCCCTTTTCTTTTGTATATTCTGCCTTTCTTTTTTGTTGTTTCTCTTGGTCTTTCTCGCTTTTGTACACTCCTTATTTTTTTGATTGATCGATGGGTTTTGTTTTGGTTTCGTATTTCTATTTGTCTGTTGTTTTGCCTTTTGAATCGGTGTACTGGTGTTCTCTTTAGAATGTGATTTTTTATATTTGTTTTTGGTTTTTTCGTTTGGTGTAATTGCACAACTGGCTTTGTTGCATCACCGTTCAATAGCATTTTATAAGAGACGTTTACACTTTAGTTTTATTTTGTAGTAATTCTACTCATTCCACATGTGAGAGTTATCTTCGATCTGGCATTGCATTGACGACAATACCAATCTATTCATATTTTACTACTATAGAACCCACTCATGGCATTCTATATATAGGCTATTCAAAGACCATTTACTGCTATATAATGACCCGATTTGGTATATGCCAAACGTGTTGACATTACTACTCATGGCTTTTGAATCTCCAGTGAATTACTGAATGGACAGACTCTGACATGCACAGCGACATTCATCTGTTTTATGGTGTAAATTGCTTCACAAGGGGTCAAGCGTGTCCTCTTTTTTGCAGTCTATATCAAAGCCGGTTGAAAAAAGGTCCGGAGTACGAAATTACGGTTCTAGTCCCATGAGACCCAAGTTCAAGTATTATGCAAAAATTTTAATATATATACCCTAGTATTTATATAACCCTGTTTAAATATAATGTGCATTTATTTATATATATTATATAAAGATTTACCATATGTTATACCTGTCAAGATCTGCCCTTTATGTCATATCTATATATGAGACAAGAGAAGATCAAAGTCTCAGTCTCTTGAGAAGTTGAATTAATGTAGTCGATACAGCCACAAAATGAATGAAATGATTAAAATATTAATTTGATCTACTACACGAGCAATAGTATTTGTAGAAATGGAATGTTAGATGTTGACGTAAAAACGAAAAAATAAAAATAAAGTCTCATGCCTTTTATCATTGCTCTTCGTGTTTGAGAAAACGCCTTAGTCTTATAAATAGAGTATGGTGAACCTGGCTCAAACCCAAACGAACTTATAATATAGTAAATCAACACATAAAGTTATTTCCTCTAAAACCATTCCCTAATAACATGGAATTGGTGATTGATTTCATTTCACTACTAGGAACAAATGCATCGTAGTTAAAGGTACAGTAATTGTTTAGGGCATCGTCCTAGGCGACCTGGGGCGATTACATACCCCTAATCCCCATAGACCTAAGTATATACAACAATATGCACGATATTCCCACTAGATTTTTGCTCATGAAAAAGAGAAGTTTGAAAATCCTGAAGAATGTCTTAAAGTCTAATATTCCAACTGAGACATGAAACCGGTACGTGGTAGTTAGATGTTGTTCTCGCACGTATCGGGGCCTTGTTGTTAATCAGAAGCTGGGGCGAGCTGCTGCATGTAATTGAGACTTAAATATCTCTGACCGCCACAACTGACGAAATCAACTCAATTCAAAATTAAGGTTTCTATGAATGTAGCCGTTTAAAGAAACTTTCAAGATCCCTGGGTGTGGGAAAATTCCATGAGCTTATTACATTTAATTGACTCTTACCGGATCGTAAAACGAGCACCCCAGCAGCCATCTTGCTGGTATGTGCATACTCCTCTTTCAAATCAAGGAAAAACTATACCGGACCGGATCCCCTGAATTGCTATCCTGAACACAATATACAGTCATGCACTTTGTCTTTTTTTTGCATCTACAATTCCTTAAACAAGGCACCTTATAATCAAAGGACCATTTATCTATTTTGATTCAAGCGATATATAGTCGAATAAACATATATATGTGTTTATATATATAACTACAAAGTGCAACAATTTGGCAGTCGTGATAAGATCTTCATTATTTTTAATCCAGATCGAGTTATAGCCTTTTTTAGATAAGTCTTGCGGGGTACAAGACGACATCTTGTTGCCTGGAAAAACTTACTTTTCGTGTCCCCAGACCGAAAAAGAAAGAGCTCAAGGTAGCAGGTTGCCCTGGCGACGGTATTCCGTTGCGCTGAAAAGGTTGGCGCCTAGGACCGCTGCCAAATTCTGAAACAAAAAAAGCCTGAGACTAAAATATAAGACTAAAGATTGTAGTAGTGGACTGACGAGACTATGAAAAAAAAAATTGGGGAAATCGGCCGATGCCTTTAATGCTAAACAAACCATACACACAATAATTCTTTACCGGATTCTTGATAAAGCCACATTCCATCACCCCTATTGCATATTGCTAACTTCTTTTCCAATAACTTAGAAAGATAACACTAGTTCTAGGAACATGGGCAAGCATCATAAGAGTGACACAAAGAAGCTTAATAAGACGTTTGTAAATGAGTACAATGCTTATTACCCTAAAACGGATAAGGTAGACATTATATCGCTCTCGGATTTCAATTCTGATAAGTTTTACCAGGATTATGTGAAATTGAGGAAACCGGTGATAATTAATGGCCAAGTTGAGGATATTAATATCAATGAATTTCGACCAGAGAACATTGTGTTACTATTACATCAAGACGAACAAATATTATTAGTAGAGAAAAAACATCAAGGTGGATTTGGTTCTGGTACTGAAAGAATAAAAATGACTTTCAAAGAATTCATGGAACATTTAAACAGTGATGAAGGTGATCAGTATTATCTCACCACTCAATATAACGAAGATGACCCAGATGAGATCAATAAGATAATGTCATTGAACGCGCAGAGTACTGATTATGATGAAGATGATGATGAAGAAGAAGAAGGAGAGGGTGCCTTCCCTCAGTTTGGTGAAAGCGATAAAGAAGAAGACGACGAAGACGACGAAGAAGAAGAAGACTATAATGAGCAGATGGGCAAGATAGTGGCAGATGATATGGATAAATTTTCGGATACAGACTCCATTGACTTCAATGACATCCATGATGATTTTGAAGAAGAAGAAGAAGAAGAAGAAGAAGAGAATGATGAACCTGTTGTAAGCTCAAAAGTACCAGGAGGACCATTAACATTAGCGGAAGCCAAAATTAGAGTCAATGAACTTGTTCAGAGACCATTGACCCACCTTGCATCACAAGGCAAACTGCCTTTACAACCAGAGATTATGAACAAACTCATCCCACAACAGATAAACATTTGGATAGGAAAGTCTAATCCAGAAACACAGAATGCCGTAAAATTTGATAAAACTCAAAAAGATTATGGACTTGGTCGTCGCATCTTTGGTGGTGGTGTGTCTTCCGGTTTACATCATGATCATGCTGATAATCTGTATTTGCCAATATCTGGTTCAAAGAGATTTACCATATTTGCGCCATCAGATGCTGATAAGATGTATACTGTTGGTGATATTAACCATGTATTCGGCAGTGGTATCATTGACTATAAGAACAACCATAATGCACCAGGTTGGAGACCTTTAAGATCAGATAGTGCTATCATCACAGAAGTTGCCAAATGGAGATTGGATAATGAAGATGATATGTCTGAAGATGAAAGAGAGTCGCTGATTGAATTGATTGATAATGAAGAGTTCAAGCTTAAAGACTTTGAGAAAAAGGTTTTAGATCAAAATGGTGTTAAGAAAGATCCGCCATCATTCTCAAAAGTTCCACCAGCTATTGTCCACCTTGATAAAATTGATGATTCTGAACTTCGTCAAGAATTAAAAGAATTTGCTGAAGAGAAGTGGCCAAAGTTCTTCAAGGCCAAGGGAATGTCTGCTGATCTAAAGCCAGGTCAAATGTTGTATTTACCAGCCGGTTGGTTCCATGAAGTTACTTCATTCGGTTCAGGTGGTCAGAAGCCAGAGGATAATATCCACACAGCTTTGAATTACTGGTACTCACCTCCAGATCACTCTGAAAACATTTACAGCGACAGATATTGGGCTGAAGATTTTGCACGTACACTTGAATCATGCAAACACATTACATAATGATTATGTATTTATATACGTTTTGCCATATGGGGGACTAATAAGTTATGTCATAAGACATCCTGACACCAAAGCCCTACTTTTCTGCCGGTGTCGCTGTCTTCCTTTGACACAAAAATTGTCGCGCCGAGCCCTATGGGACAGTGTTTTTTAGAATTCACTGCGTATATATCAGAACGCCAACTTTGCACGCGTACATTCCAGTACGGAAAATCAAACACCGCGCGCTGTTTGAGAGCTTTAAAGGGGTCACACATTGAAAAATTAGAATCTTGCCCGGATCAGATAAAGGGGGCCAAACTGCGAGTTGCATAAAGGACCGGCCCGTAATTTGGCGCATTTGATTCCAATTTGGTAACACATTTACGTCGAAGATGTAATTTTCAATCAGTGGTACGAACAACTCAATACAACTAAATATTTAGTCAATATATAAGTATCCTTATATCGTCAACCAATGACCTAGAAATATATTTATTATCTATACTTTGTTCGTGAACGCATCAGCAATCTTTACAGGGTACCGCGATTGGCCCAACATCCTTATCAATTATAGGGGCTGATAAGTGTGCAGTTCTACACAATCTCCCCATCACGCTTCTAACGAAATGTGGCACTTGCAAAATTAGGGATAATAAACAGTCACAAATTACTGATTGTGGTGTGATTCTACCCTTACTATATTATTGGAAAATAGATTTATAACATTAATCTTGTAGTTTAGGTATAGGTATTAAAAGTCAATTGTTATCAGCTGGCACATTTCTGTCACAAAAACATTCTCTGTGCTAGGACGCGTGTGTCTAAGCTTACCGCATTTGTAACTTTTGGCGAAACACCCCCTGGTCTAGGCAAAGTGAGCCCATATTTCGATATTTGATACTAGCAATATTTTGCAGTAAAAATGTCATAACAGTTATTCTTATATAATGAATATAGAATTCTAAATCGATAATCTTTTAAAATACACTTTTTATAACTCGGATTACCAGTTATTACTTTAGCTAATTCCTAAACAAAACAAGTATTGTTGACTGTGTCCCCTACCGCTAGTTTTTTCGCACGCAAAGTGCGCAATTTTTGCAAGAATAAAAACGACGCAAAGATTTTTTTTTTTCACAAAAAATCTGCAACTCTTTTTTTCATTAAAAATTCGTAAAGGCCCCACAAACGCCCCCCTTCCGTAAGGACCCGGATTATCCAGCTCGATCCAAAGATCTCAGGTCAAGATGTAAGCATATTATTTTCTCTATCTGATACGTCCATCATTTGTCTCTCTATTCATATATGAAAATATGTTACTGTGTTTGTGCCTTGTGCCTTTTTTTTGCGGGTCTGTGTGTTGATTATGTGACGTTTTCTGGAGCCCTGTGGTTTGACACATAGGCAACCGCGCAAAGGAGAAACAACACATGGCACAACAACACAACGGGAAAAGACATAAAAATTAAATGGAAAATACAGATAGCTAACTTAAAATCAAAAGACTAATAATAAATAATTACAGTGAACAAAAGAGCCCACGCCCTCTCTTGCTCTCTTCGCCTCTGAATCTCTGGTTATAAAAACCCGACTTTTTTTGTCTCACGTTTTGTGTTGTGTTGTTCTTGTCAATTTCGACATATTGGGACATATAAACTAGCTTTAATCACTGCTGACTTGTGAGGAAACACTTACTTTAACAGTTCTATTTTTGTTGTTTGTCATTTTGAGAGGTTTTCGTTAACTACTACTCCAAACACATCAATAGTTCTTTTGTAAATTGTTGATCAAGCCACCAAAAAAAGAGAAACACTCAGAACTTTTTTGCTAGTTTTGAAAAAGCTTTGAAGCTCATTTGCTTTATCCCATCGATTTGATTACCACTTCCCCAACGTTTGAAAGTATTACTTTAAAAGACTACTGAAGATTTTAGTTAATCCTTTGGTTTCGTCTCTCCCACTGCCCGCTTGTTTGAACTGACCACCGTACTTATTACTATTATTAAATCATGGCTTTAGCTAATAGAAGACCAGTTGCTTTCCCAGTTGCTGAATCTACTTCATCTTCACCTTCTTTTAAACCACGTCGTTTGAGTTTGAACTCTGATTATTCAATGGCAAAAGCCACGAAGAAATCACCTGCAACTATAAAGGAAATGACACCTGAGATAAGCTCAGGTTCAAGTCCTGAAGACTTGGAGGCCTCGCCAACAAGTTCAATTGCTACATCCGTGACTTCGTTATCAATTGCTACAAAACCCAAAGAAAAGGTTAAGAGTGAAAAGAAGAAAGAGAAATCTTCAACAAAGCAACCGTCAGCCACCGGTATCTCCACGACTATCCCAGTCACTGGTGAAAGACCAAAACCTGAAGAGCATAAATCTTTGGATGATACTGTTTTGTTCAATATCTTTGAAATCCTCTATGATCACGACTCTGATGGTAAAGGTATGACCGTTAAACAGATTTGTGATATCCTCGTTGAGAGACATCCAGACGTTTCCGGTATGTCATCAAAGACTTCTAACCTTGTCTCTGCTAAGCTTAACGCTTATGTTAAACGTATTGAGAAGGGTGAAAAATCCTTGATCTATGCGTTGTCCAGAGAATGGGCCGATGCTTCACCAAAGAGAATGGTTTACGTTTACCGTGGTTTGCTCGCCCCAGATTTCTATATCCATGCTCTTGCTGCCATCGAGAGCCAAAAGGCTGAGATGCAGAACAACTCTCCTGCTCCAGAAGATAAAAAACAGCACTTTGATTCTTTGAAGGATAAGAATGCTGTCTTTGGAAATGGAGACATGAAGAGACGTGCTACAGCATTCGATTTGGGTGTTAGTATGAATTCTTCAACAGATATTCAGCTTGACTTGACCCTACCACAAATCACAATTCCTTATGCTGCTGCTCCTGTCACTGCTTCTCTTGGAATCAAGGCTGCTTTGAAGTCTACCACTGCTCTTGCATCAACTAATGACTCAAAGGACAATGCCATCTCTGATTATGACATTGAAGATTTGGATCAATTTGATCAAGATGATTTTGATACAGATATCAGAATGATCCGTAGCAACAAAAGATCAAAATCAATGTCTTATCTCCAGTCTAAGAAGATGCGCACATTGACTGTTGCTGCTGCTGCTCCAAGACTTTCCAGTGTTAATACTACTCCTTCGGCTGCTGCGGCTGCTGCTGCTGCTGCTTTGCACGCTGCTGCCTTACAAGGTGTTTCCCCATCTGGAAGCTTCTCTGGCAGAAGTGCTAGACACTCTGTGTCCTCTGAAGCTGTCTCCGCCAAATGGCTTAAGGCCGTTAGAGGTGGTTTCTTAACTCAAGAGATTGAAGCCCCAGAGAGTATTTCTTGGGATGAATTAGACTCTATCTTTGTTTAACAGCTCCTACACTCACTCACTCACCCACTCACACTCACTCACTCACATTCAGCATTATTTGCAAAAACTTTTCACTTCCAAAATCCTGTACATTTCACCAACCCATTTTGTCCTTTGTTTTTGATTTTTTGACCTGCTTTTTTCCTCTTTTTCCTATATCGATTTCTACTAGAAGTTATATATAACCTGTTAAACGTTGCTTTTCTTGTTGCTTCCCTGACAATCATATTCATCCACCTACCCATGAGTACAAAAAATGTACAAAACACATTGGGCTCTTGACAGTTGGATATGATTGGTTTCTAATTTGAATCATCTATATTTATTATACCACTGCTTTGAGATCCACATTTTTTGATGATACACAAAACATATATCACCCCCATAAACATTGACACTCTGCCTCCATCTATTACCAAATCTTCAATTCTCCATCTTCTGTGCTTTTACTGGAGAAAACTACTATATTTTGCTGCTGTTTTAGTGCACCATCCTTACATACCAACTTACTTCCACTTGTTACCAGATCTCACAATTGAGATTGTGTACCTGTGTTAATGACTCACGATATATGATTAGCCTCAAACACATTGCTTTTGTAGTAGATCCTTTTGTGTAACGACGAAAGTGTCACAAAAGAGCTTTTCCCCGGTGTCGCGGAAGCATGCTTCCGCCTAGTGTTCCCCGGATGCATGTTTCCGAGTCGTATAAGGTCACTCTCTTAGTCTTTTTTTGTCATATGGTGCCTTCAGTTAATTTCTTCCGTTGCTTGCTATTGAGATTTATCGTATAAATAGGCTTCAACTAACCGTAGAGTGGTCCTAGAATTAGTTACTTAAATAACACCAAGGACTGAGTGATTGTAACCCATAAGAATTGCAAATTTGCATATTTCTATTGGCCAGCCGTTCTTCTTCGTTAGGGGCCACAGACCCCGAAAAAGTCATCTTCTGGGATGATTGAAAAAAAAAGGTTGTGGCATAAATACCTGGCTGACTCCCATTTCATTGTATTTCTGGTGTGATACACTTGGCATACATTGGTGTATATAAAACATGTCTTTACAAGCTACCGCAAGGGCGACGCGAAGCGTGAAGGTCTTGAGAGCTGTCATTGGACAGACCAAGGCGTTGTCATCGCACATCCATCCACTATATACACAGCATACTCAGCAAAGAGTCACACGCAGTATAAGGACCTTCTCAACGACTAAGACAGTCTTCAAATCAGTTGAAGTCCCATATAATGAGCTCGATCCTGAAATCCAGGAAATGCTCTCCGAGGAAAGGGCAGTTGACAAAGTTGATGTCTGTATCATTGGTGGTGGACCAGCAGGTCTCGCTACTGCCATTAAGATCAAACAGCTGGAACTGGAGAACGAGGACTCGCGTGAGATCCGTGTTGTGGTCTTAGAGAAGGCTCCAGACATGGGATCACACATTGTCTCGGGAGCAGTACTAGAACCAAGAGCATTAAGAGAGCTCTTCCCTGACTCTGAGTACTATGATGAGGAGGGTAACGGTATCCCATTACCAGCAGATATCGTCACGTTGGTTGAAGAAGAGCACCTCAAATACCTTATTGGTGATATTGCGCTTCCAGTCCCAGAACCACCTCAAATGCTCAATAAAGGAAAGAACTACATTGCATCGCTCAGTGAAGTTGTTAAGCACCTTGCTGAGAAAGCAGAAGAACTTGGTGTTGAAGTTTATCCATCAACTGCTGTCTCAGAGGTATTATACGACTCTACCGGAGCTGTTAAGGGTGTTGCTACCAAGGATATGGGTATCGGTAAAGACGGTGTCCCAAAGGATTCATTTGAGCGTGGTATGGAATTCCATGCCAGAGCTACTGTCTTTGCTGAAGGCTGTCATGGTTCTCTCTCTAAAGAGGTTATTAACAAGTACAAGCTGAGAGAGGGAAGAGCACCACAGACCTATGGTCTTGGTATCAAAGAAATCTGGGAGGTTGATCCTGCCAAGTTTAAAAAGGGCTATATCTCCCACTCATTGGGTTACCCATTGACATACGACACATATGGTGGTGGTTTCATCTACCACTTTGGTGATGGCCTTGTCGCTGTGGGTCTTGTCGTTGGACTTGATTACCAGAACCCATGGATCTCACCATACCAAGAGTTCCAAAAGATGAAGCACCACCCATTCTATAAAGAGACATTAGAAGGTGGAAAATGTATTTCATACGCCGCTAGAGCTTTGAACGAAGGTGGTTACCAATCTGTTCCAAAACTCAACTTCCCAGGTGGTGTCCTTGTTGGTGCCTCTGCTGGTTTCATGAACGTTCCAAAGGTTAAAGGTACTCACACTGCGATGAAGACAGGAATGTTGGCAGCTGAGACAATATACGAGAAAGTCAGCCAAATGGAAAAGATCTTTACAGAGGAAGACGAAGAATACGATCCAGAGATTCATGACGTTGAGCAACCAGCACTTGACTTTGAATCATACGAGAAGGCTTACAAGAACTCGTGGGTCCATGATGAGTTGTATGAAGTCCGTAACGTTAGACCTTCCTTCGGCACAGGTATCGGTTTCTTGGCCGGTGCTGCCTACTCAGGAATTGACTCATTGCTATTGAAGGGTCAAGTTGCCTGGACTTTCAAGCACTCCCACACAGACTCTGCTGCAACTAGACCTGCTGAAGAGTTTGAAAAGATCGAATACCCAAAACCAGACGGTAAGATCTCATTTGATATTCTCACATCTGTTTCTAGAACTGGTACATACCACGATGAAGATGAGAGAAACCACCTGAGAGTTCCAGATCAGGACATGGAGAAGCACACTGACATCTCATGGCCAAAGTTCAAGGGTGTCGAGAACAGATTCTGTCCAGCTGGTGTCTACGAGTATGTTGAGGATGAAAGCTCTAAGCATGGTGTCAAGTTCCAGATCAACTCTCAGAACTGTATCCATTGCAAAACCTGTGATATCAAGGTACCAACCCAAGATATCAACTGGACTGTTCCAGAAGGTGGTGATGGTCCAAAGTACATGATGACCTAACCAGCATAATTTGCACGTATAGACTGATATTAGAATTCTAGAAGCTTAGGCGTATATATTTATAAGAATTTAATATCTAGGGCTATGTAGACACATAATCAAACGATCGTAAATTGTCATTACATTACTTATAAATCTCTTTTCAAGTTACTCGTATCAAGTGACCCATACATGCAGAACTTTATCGCCTACTAACTTCATCATATCCTTGACCATGATCCAGTCTTCTTCGCTGTCAATGACAATGAAGTCACCGTCTTCGTCTTGGTATTTCACTTTACCTTTCATCTGACCACCACACTGCTTAATCTTCTTGTCGATCTTGTCCAGGAACTCATCCACAGCAATGTCGATAGACACCATCATGGTGAAAAGGTCCTGTTCGTACATCAATCTGACAATGATGGAGTTCGAAGGCACGTTATTCTTATAGGACTCGGAGATAGATCTCATAGTCTGGATAGACTCCTGTGTGGCACGTCTGGAGCTTGTGTGGACCTCAGATCTCTGGCGACTGTGGCCAGGGGTTGTGGATGAGAAGCTGGAAGGCATCGCAAGGTCTGAGTTTGTACGGGTGATGTATGAAGACCTCGTCGAGCTGCCTGCGATGGATATGCCGTTGCTTATTCTATCGCTCACGGACATCTGCGAGATGCCCTGAACCGTGGAGTTCTGGTACTCGTCTTGCAAGTTTGTCACCAGCTTGCGGATGCATGCCTCCCAGTTAGTGCGTGTTTCCTCGTTTTTGAACCTCATCAAGAAGCTACCAGTATCCTTGATTCCAGACCAAGAGATATTCAACTGGTGTGGGGTAACACTGCTGATGTTGTAGATGTTTGCAATCGAAATTCTGCCTTTCAGCTCAAACCCAAGCACTTCCGAGGCTGCAAAGAGGTTCGTTGTGGACTTCTTCTTCAAGCCAATGGCAGACTTTTTCTGCTGTGGCAGTAGCTCTTTGAAGAAGATGATTATGTTTTCGAAAAGGTACACCTGGAACTCTCTCTCGTCTGAGTTCTTTGAGTTGTCGTTCACGGCGACTTTGTCAAAGAACAGCAGCTCTCCAAAGCTGTGCACGTCGTATCCTTTCCAGTCTACAACTTTGTCAAACAGCTTCTTCAGCACCTCCACGTTCTCGACTCGTCTCTGATTTTCATTAATGTCGTTAGCAATCTTCTTGGAGATATCCAGAGCCAGCAGGAGCTCATTGTAGTTGGGCAGCTGCTGCTCAGAGTATTTGATCAGCTCCTTCAACAGCAGTGGGTATTTACAGAGTCTCTGGACCGGTTTGATCAAGAAACTCTGGAGCTCTAAATCGTTGGCAATGATCAGCTGGTTGTGTTTCTGTCTTAAGGGCGATGAGCTGATGAAGTCGATAGCTGCTTTTTGGCCAATTGACCAAGGCTCATACAGCTTGAAGAACGGCTGGGCATGGATGAAGATCGAGCCCATTCTCTGGTATTTCGTGTCAACCAAGCTGTTGATCTCCAGTGAAATGAGAACACGTCTCTGGAAGTCGAGAATATCGTCAATGTTCGGGAAGAGCATGTAGAGGTCTTCGGACGATATGATGTTGAACTCCAGCAGCTGTTCTTTGTACTTGACCAGCGTCTCCAGGTCGTTGACGTACTTTCTCTCCGTTTCAACCAGCTCGTTTATCACCTTGGACTTCGAGTCGGTGATCTTTATCTCCTCTTCCACCTCAACCTGCTTGAAGATCGCTGGCGCCAGGTCGATGACTCTGTTGATGACGTTGATGATCTTCATCAGATCGTCAGTCTCGTTGGAAAAGACATTGGAGATTGTGAATAAGTCGGTGTGCTCAAAGTTGAGGTAGTTCTTGCACGCCAGGATGAAGTCGTAGATCGACTTTTTGCACGTCTTGAGGTCATCTGACGACACCACCGGCAGCGTCTGTGAGGGCTTGATGAGGTTGAAGATGACACACAGCGGCGATCCCTGCTGGAAGAGCGCCCACAGCTGTGTGACCGGGTCACAGCTCACTGTTGCTGGCAGCACACCCGCGTGGAACGTTGTGAGCGAGGAGACTGCTGGCGACTGCACCCCCGAGCTGAGAGTGCCAGAGTCGTCGCTTAAGTTACTGAAGCTCGACATCCCGCTCATTCGCAGCCCCGTGCCGCTCGACGACTTGTAGCTGTTCGACGAGGAGTGTGATGACTTCTGTGAGAGCGCAAGCGCCTGGTTCTCAGAGAGAACCTCGGCGCTTGAGTACGCGAGGTTGAGGTACGGTTTGAGCTGCGGCGCCGTCTCGAGCCGCTTCTTGAGCTTCAGGCAGACGTAGTAGAGCGAGTCGTTGGACGTCACCTGCTTGTTCATGAGCATCAGCGTGTTGTTGCTTGCCATTGCCGCCATGCTCGCCGATGAGCCGTTCGTGATGGAAGTTGATCTCGACTTGGGCCCCACGTTGACCATCGGCGTCGACGCGCTCTTCATTGACAGCGCGGAGTTATTCATTGGCTAGAAAGTGGTCTTTGTGAATACCCGGTACTTTCTATCTTTCAAGGCGTAGCGACGCGTGTTTTCTGCTTCTTCCCTTGACGTTTAGCTGGAATGTTTTCTCGAAGCTTTTGGAGCGGAAAAAAAAGGGTATGTGACGGGCGGTTCGAGTGGAAATTGAACGTGCTTCTTCTGCCCAGTGGGATTTATATGAAAAGAGTGACAGAGGGGCTCAATGCGGCGTGTGCCTGTATTTGTGTCGTGCTGTTAGGTTGTGTTGTCTCCGCTCCCTTTCGTTTTAGCGAGGTCCTCTGGTCTTTTTTTGGTAGAGAAAACTGCCACATCCGTACACCCCTCGCAGCTACAGATCGGGGAGGGGCCGGGTAACCCTGGGGGTCGAGTGTAGCACGACACCCGGACACCACAGTGGATTGTATGGAAAATGGGTACCCCCGCAAAGGCCTTATGTAGAGCTAATTTATAGATAGAGGGAGCATATATACGATGTCCAGTACGGTACTAATAGAGCCTAAGGAGCTGGCAGACAACAATCTTCGAGTGCTTAAGCTTAAAAAGCAGGAGCAAAAACGCTCATTGACGAAGTATTTTGGAGTACTGGGCTATGTCTTCATCATCATACTTTACTACAAAAAGTAAGTTCTTTCTCTTTCTACACAATTGCATGCACTGACTCTGTACCAGTATTTCATTTATTCGATTTATATTACGATTTGCACTGCACAAGTTTGTCGCAAACCCTTTCCCTTCACATCTTCAACTAGAACAAAACGTTAAACGACAGTTAACAAAATCGTTCCTGCATCAAGTGATATTACTAAACGCCATTTTCCTTTTATTGGATCTGATAGTTGGTGTTCCAACGGATTCAAGCTCTGACTACTTTCACGGTAGTATCACATTACAAATCATTGGAGAGACAAAGCCATCGAGTAGACTTGTCTACATCTACTATAATATCATGATCTTTATTTGTCAATTCATAACAATCTACTTGTCAGCATTGCTTGATACAAATGCACAAGTTGAGAAACATAATGAGATACTACCGGGCTTCACGTACTCTTTGAATGAAGTTGAAGGTGATGGTTACACAGGTCTGTCAAACGTTGCCCATATACATCCAAGATCAATTTATAATGAAATCACAAGTTATGAGCTTTCTCGAGAGTCTCCAGACCATTACCGAGAATATGTCGGTAATAACTTTGGTACTATGATATAGAGCTATTAACTATTTGGAACTGCTCATCTTTTTTTCTTTTTTTTTTTTTGCTTTTACAGTTATACCTCATTTGTATAATTTTGCTTATCTTCATGCATTGCTGGTTATATACGCTTGCTCTACGAGTGACCGTTAGACGTTAGAAACAAATTTCTGTAGACACAAAATGCCTTTGATATCAAAGATTAATCCAATTTATATACAATTTAAGTATCTGTAATCTGAAAATTAACTGCTAAGTTCTTTTTAGAAGGTTGCCATCGGCCCCCTCCCCCGATCTACCCCTTATCGTTCATGCATCATCGATGCTACCCCCTCTACGGGAAGACGCAAGTCCTGGCAAATCTCCTCTATAGGAAAGGATATCCTGAAGCCTATCAAAAGTATAAAACATATCAACCGTGAAAGAGCTAAAAATCTTTATATATAAATGAGTTGAAGGCTCCTCTAATTCAGAGATGAGTCGGGATATGTCTCGGTGTGTAAGGTCAAATCATACACAATGAGTAAAGAACAACTTGTCGGAGAGAAACAGCAGATTGAGTCTACTGTTAGTAGTCACACATCTATTTCATCTGTTCTAGAGGGTGATAGTAATAAAGAGCTAGCAGATTTAACTTCACAAGACCCTGCACTGACAGCAAAGATCCATCTTATAAACGATGCATTAGATGAGATTGGATTCACTTGGTATCATTTCAAATTATTCTGTTTAAATGGTATGGGCTATGCAGTTGATTCTCAATTAACTTCAATTCAGTCTTCGGTGTCAATTTATGTTCGTTATCAATTCAATCAAGGGTTTTCATCAGATACGGTAGCAGCCTATGCTGGACTGTTAGTTGGTGCTCTATTTTGGGGGTTCGGTGCTGATTTAATTGGTCGTAAGGTTGCTTTCAACACTTCATTGTTCTTTAGTGCAATATTTGGTTTCTTAGCTGGTGGTATGGGAAATTTTGGCTCATATTGTTTCTTTGTGGCTTTATCATCTGCTGCATCTGGTGGTAATCTGGTATTGGATTCAACTGTGTTCTTAGAGTTCTTACCTTTCAAAAAACAATGGATGGTCACTTTTATGGCAGCTTGGTGGGGACTTGGTCAGGTGCTTGCAGTTTTAACTGCTTGGTTATTCTTTTCGATCCCAAAGTATTACTGTGCGGATCCAGACAATTGTACTAATGATCTGAACATGGGATGGAGATATGTTTGGATCGTCAATAGTGCATTTGTTCTTGTCCTTGCAGTTTTAAGAGTTACAGTTATTAGACTTCAAGAGACACCAAAGTTCCTTGTCAGTAACAAACGTGATGTTGAAGCTATTCACGTCTTGCATACTATCGCTAACAAATATAACAGAAAGTGTTCCTTGACTCTTGAAATGTTGGAAGAGTGTGGAGAGGTGACCTCAAATGATAACTATTTAGCAAATCCAACTCTTAAAGAGACATGGTACTTGGTAAGGCATCACACGGCAATTCTATTCTCTACTAAGAAGATGGCACTCTCTACAGCCTTAGTCTTCGCCTCATGGTTGCTACTCGGTCTTTCTTATCCACTTTATAGTTCTTTCCTCCCGCAGTTATTAGCTGCCCGCGGTGCTCAAACCTCAGCAACCACATTGGCAGGTGTGTATGGAGACTCCGTCATTGCCAATACTGCCTCGATTGGCGGTGGTCTCATTGGTGGTCTAATGCTCTTGTGGTGGCCATGGTGTGGTCGTCGTGGTGTTATGGTGATTGGCGGTGTTTCTTCCATGGCATTATTCTTTGGTTATACAACAGTTAAAACTCGTGCTGCTAACGTCGGCTTCTCGTCTGCAATCTATGTTACAATCTACATATATTACTCTTGTCTCTACGCTTATACTCCAGAAGTGATGCCAACATCAGCTAGGGCTACTGGTAATTCGATTGCAGTATCACTGACTCGCTTCACTGGTTGTTTAGTCCCGATAATTGCTTACTATGCAGATACCTCTTCCCCAGTGCCAGTGTGGATTTGTGGTGCTTTCGTTGGTGTTATTGGATGTTTTGCTCTTTTCATGCCCTTTGAACCATCTAAACAGAGGGTCGGTTGATTCGTTATGATAGCTTATAAATACATAAACCAGTATTACAGATAGTGAATAGCTAATACCCCTGGTGTTAGGGTGTCGCGCGCTCCTACGTCTCCGAGTACGGGGCAACGTCAACCCAGCTCTCTCTCTCTGTTTCTTCGATGTTTTAGTCTTTGAGTGCTAATCTAAATAAATTGAAAGTAAAACCATGCTTCGTCGACTCAGAACACCGAGACTCCATCGGTTTGCCAGTACCGTTGTCGGTATCGACTTGGGGACTACAAACTCCGCAGTTGCGGTGATGAGAGGCCAAACGCCCCAGATCATCGAGAACGAAGAAGGTGCAAGAACAACTCCGTCGATCGTTGCATTTGATAAATCTGATGGTACCAGGCTTGTTGGTGCTGCTGCTAAGAGACAGGCCATCGTGAACACTGAGAACACACTCTACGCTACAAAGAGATTGATGGGCAGAAGATTTGATGATGATGAGGTGCAGTTTGACATTGGTAGAGTCGGCTATAAAATAGTGGAATCACCAAATGGTGACGCTTGGGTAGAAGTGAAAGGGAAAGAGTACTCACCGGCACAGATTGGTGGTTTCATATTGGAGAAGATGAAACAGATAGCCGAACAGTCACTTGGTGACAAAGTCAAAAGGGCAGTTGTCACCGTGCCCGCCTACTTCAATGATGCACAGAGACAAGCGACGAAGAGTGCCGGTAGAATCGTGGGTTTGGACGTTTTGAGAGTTGTTAATGAACCTACTGCTGCTGCTTTGGCTTATGGTCTTGATAGAACAAAAGAAGGTGTTGTTGCGGTGTTCGATCTTGGTGGTGGTACGTTTGATATTTCTATCCTTGACATTGAGGATGGTGTCTTTGAAGTCCGTTCGACTAATGGAGACACACATCTCGGAGGTGAGGACTTTGATAATCTCTTGGTCAACTACATCCTTGAACAATTCAAATCTACAACGGGGATCGATTTGAGTGGTGATAAAGAGCGAATTCAAAGAATAAGAGAAGCTGCAGAACGTGCAAAGATTGAGTTATCGCATGTTAAGGAGACTACCATATCGCTACCTTTCCTCTATGAAGCACATCATCTTAATCTCAAACTGACAGAAGATGAACTTGACACCATGTCTGCTCACTTGATCAACCGTACAATAGAACCTGTAAAGCGTGCCATTAAAGACGCAGATCTTGAGGATCCTATCGATGAGGTTATATTGGTGGGTGGTATGACACGTATGCCAAAGATAAGAACAACTGTTGAAGAATTGTTCGGTCAAAAGCCATCTACAGCTGTTAATCCAGATGAGGCTGTTGCTTTAGGTGCTGCCATTCAAGCAGGTGTGTTGTCTGGTGCTGTGAAGAATGTGCTATTACTCGATGTCACACCATTGACTCTGGGAATTGAGACTTATGGTGGTGTCTTTTCCCCATTGATCCCTAGAAACACTTCTGTTCCGGTTAAACGTCAAGAAGTTTTCAGTACTGGTGTTGATAATCAAACAGGTGTTGAGATTAGAGTATTCCAAGGAGAAAGAGGTTTGGTCCGTGATAACAAGCTGATTGGCCACTTGAAACTCTCTGGTATCCCACCAATGCCTAAAGGTGCAGCCCAAGTTGAAGT
Organism: Petasospora americana; assembly: GCA_003708795.3. NCBI lineage: Eukaryota > Fungi > Ascomycota > Saccharomycetes > Phaffomycetales > Wickerhamomycetaceae > Petasospora > Petasospora americana. Next base: position 314,071 of record PPOA03000009.1, read on the forward strand.
CTCATTTGACATTGATGCTGATGGTATCATCAATGTGACTGCTAAGGAGAAAGTATCTGGAACAGAGACCAGCATCACAGTGGTACACGGAAGTACAGGACTCTCTGAGGAGGAAATCAAAAAAATGGTTGAAGACGCAGAGAAGCATAAGGCTGAAGATAACCAATTGAAACAATTAGCTCAGATGGCCACGAATATGGATCTCGTTGTCAGAGACACCGAGCGTGGAATTGTAGCATTTGAAGAAATCATCAAGCTGGATGGCCAATATGATCACTTGGTTGAAGAGATCAACAGGGCCAAGGACACAATGAAGCAAGTGAGAGATGATCCAAACACCAAATTGACGGTGCAAGATATCAGAAATCAATCACAAGAACTACAAGAATTGGCAATGGGCGTGTTTAAACGTGTTTCCCAAAGCCAACAAAAATGAACTTTTACTGTATATATAAAAATTTAATTTCATGACATTCATTAAAAATATTACATTCTTTTCCAACTCCTAGGCAAAAAATCACTACCTATTAATGGCTCTAATGCTAGTGGTAACCATTCAGCAGCATCACCTTCAAACCCATAACCACCATTCTTGTGAACATTTGCGATATCCTTTGCATCTGTATTGAAAACGGCAATGGAACCATTTTTCTCTTTGACTCTTTCAACGTATCCCATAGCTGGCCATACTGAGCCACTTGTCCCGATCACAAGACATAGGTCGACTTTATTATCAAGAAGAAATTTGTCAGCAGTGTCGAGTGTCGACAGGGGTAAAGACTCACCAAACCAAACTACACCGGGACGAAGCAGCCCATTTTTACATTTGGGACAGTGTGGTAAGTCATCTTCGGAGATCTTGTTCACTGTTTTATGGGTCTCAATTGATTCTTCTGTCTCAAGCTTCCTCCTTTTACTTGCTTGATCATCTTCGAGCTTCCTCTTCTTAGGATTAACAAACTCATCTTCACAGCCTTCCAGGGCCTTGCACAATGGGTGTTCTCTGTTATCATTCTCAACATAATTACAAAAGAAGCTAGTACATTTCACTGTAAAGAGACTTCCATGGATCTCTAAGCACGTCTCCTTGTCGTGGCCTGCCCTTGTACTTAGACCATCGACATTTTGTGTCAGCATCAAGAACTTCTTCTTTTGATCTTTCATTCTCCGGCTAAGCTCGGCCAACGCAAAATGGCCTTTATTCGGTCTTGCTTTCAGGGCAAGGTACCTCCTTGAGCTATAAAACTGCCATACCAAGCCTGGGTCCATTTGGAAAGCATCTGGTGTAGCGAGATCTATAGGGGAGTAATTTCGCCAGAGTCCACCTGATCCTCTAAAAGTCTCCAGTCCGGAAGATGCCGAGAGTCCAGCACCGACAACTACGAGAATTGTCTTTGAGTGGAGTAATTTCTTCTGGAAAGATTTTAAATGGTCAACTTCCTGAGATGAAAGATGTCGTGTCGGTAGCTTCGGTACCATTTTCTTACTTCTTGGTATAACTGGAGAGTTTTTGCCCCAGATTTTTTAGATTTTTTTTGTTGCATTTTTCAGAGCAGAAATGTCCCTGACGCGACCGTTCAGGGGTCCCTTGGATCGTACACTCTGAAGATATTTGGTACGACGGGTACCACCAATCTAAAATGTATAGCTCTTAACAATGCCTAATAATGAAGCTCGTTTGTTATCTCAGGTTCGCATGGTGAGAGGAAATAGCAACATTTTCGGATATCTGTCATTTTAGTTAGGTGTTGTCTTCCTTGGAGCCGAGAGGTGTGTTGCAGCAGTGCATCGGTCTCTCCAGGCCGATTTGAGATCAGCTTTACATTCGGCTTTATCAAGGGTAACCTAAAGGTCCGCTCATTCTACGTTTTAGTGGCAATTTCCTTTTTTGGTCCCGCATCTCTTTAATGCCCGTTACAGAAATGAAGCTTTTCCGACTCTTTGATAAAGGATCGGCAAAAGTTACGAAGAACTCCGAGTGCGTCCGACTGCGACGCTTTCTACGGTGTTATGGTAATAGAATACAGCATTCTCTTCTGTTATAATTTGCCAATTCATAATCTTTATTAGGTATTAAATTTTGTTTTTTGTCGTTCTCTATTGCAGAACCGTAAAGGACCCTTAAAAGACCCTTTTTACAGCTCCTTTCAATAATTTTTTGTAGCTCATCGCATCCACCTTCTTAGCCGTCTTAGTACTGCAAATCACCTTACATGGCCCATTATTTGTTCACGGATTTTTCATGCGGGTCTCATGACTATTTATATGAGATAACGTCCTGTTTTTTGCTTGTTGTTTATGATGCCTCCAGAAAGCAAAGATGGGTTTTCTTGACTTGATAGCTTTGAAAGAAGATGATAAACACATTAAAGTGAGCTCTACGCAGAACCCGGATTTGATTCCTATTCCACCAGAGAAGAGAAACTGGGATCTTTGGGGTTTTGCATCCTACTGGTTAATGCAGAATTTAGCTTTATCATCTTTCACTTCAGCTTCGACGATTATTGGTTACGGTTTATCCGTACCAAATGCTATGGCTGTTGTGGTTATTGGTAACTTCATGACTTTATGTCATACAATTCTTAATGGTCAGCCTGGTGCTGATCATCACATTTCATTCACTTCTTATTCTCGTATTTTATTTGGTTCAAAGGGTTTCTATTTGGCTATTTTGATTCGTGCTGCTTTAGGTGTTGTTTGGTATGCTTCCCAAGCTTGGTTGGGTGGATTAATGATTAATACTTGTATTTCTTGTTTATCAAAGCACTATCTTTATTGGGAGAATACTTTGCCAGATTCTGTTCCATTTACCTCTAAAGAGTTATGTGGATTTGTGTTATTCCAAATTCTTGTTGTTCCATTTTTGATTTCAAAACCTCATAAGTTTAAATGGGTTATGGCTATCAGTTCAGTTTGTGGTTATCTTGCTATTATTGCATTATGTTCAGCTGCTGTTGGTGATAACCACGGAAATGGTCCATTGATGAGTGCAAGTGCAAACACCGTCTCAGGTTCAGCATTCTCTTGGGCTTTTGTTAAATCATTATCACAATGGTATGGTTCTACTTGTGCTGGTACAATCAATAAGCCTGATTACACCAGATTCTCTAGAAACCGTTACGATCAAATTCCAGGTTCTATCCTTGGTAAGATGGTTGCATCAACCTTTATCCCATTCATGGGTATCGTCACAGCATCTGCTACAAAGGGTAAATGGGGAATCTTTATTTGGAAACCAAATCAAGTTCTTGATAACTGGTTAGAAAACTATTGGACTCCACCGGTTCGTGCTGGTGTCTTCTTCTGTTCATTGGCTTTAGCAAATGTTCAGATGGTTTTCAACACTGTTGGAAACTGTTGGTCATTTGCGATGGATTTCTCTGGTGTTTTACCAAGATTCATCAATATTAGACGTGGTGCTATTATTGCATGTTTGTTATCATGGGTTATTCAGCCATGGACAATGTATAACACCACTACCAATTTCGGTACTGTTATGAGTGGTTTCTCCGTTTTCATTTCACCATTGATCGCCATCTTAATTTGTGATTACTGGATCATTAGAAAAAGAAAATTGAAATTAACTGATCTTTTCACAAATTCACCAGATGGTGTTTATTATGGTTACAAAGGTTTTAATGTTCAGGGATTGGTGTCATTCTTTGTTTCGTTGGCACCTGGTCTTCCTGGTTTGATCAAATCCTCAAACTCAAGCATCAAATTGAACAATGAAGGTATTTTACATTACTACTACGGAAACTGTTTGTTTGGTTGGTTTATCGGATTTTTCCTCTACTGGTTCTTGTGCACCATCTGGAAACAAAAAGGACTTGGAGAAATGGATGATGCTGATTACTACGGAACTTACAGAGTAGAAGAGTGTGAGTACTGGGGTGTTATACCACAAGATCAAATTGATAGAGCAGTCTTAGCAAAGTACGTCAATTTACCAGAGGACTCAGACGTTGAGGTCATCAACTCTAATATCGAAGGTGAAAAATTATGAGATGATCAAATAGAGGGCCATCGATAGATCAACAATAGCAGATCTATTGCCGATCTGCGCCTTCTGCGTCTTCTGTGCAGTTATGTTTTTAGTTTTCTAGAATTTAATATGTTTTATGTATTTGACATAGCTTTGTAAGTTAAGTGGCTTTTATATGACGCATTTCCATCTAAATAGCAAATATAAAGAAAATGACAAAAGAGGAAATTTTCCGTGCAGACCCGTAAAAACCGATAACGCCTGCATCGATCATCTGCAGGTAATTAAAAAATGATCCATAGCCACCAATCGTTGCAGTAGCTGTTTGCTACTACTAAGGCCCTTTTGTATAACTTCCCAAGCCAAGCAACCAAGCTGAGTGATTGTGCTTGATTTGATTTGGTTTGTATGTAGCTTATTCTAGAACGTTCTATGCCAGCAATCCGAGATAACCAAAATTCTTCACCCGCAGGCACGCTCCCCCTTTTTTCGCCACTGTGTGTGACCTAAGACAAAAAGTATAAATTGTCAGCAATGTTCTCTTCCTTTCTCTCCTTTCTTCTTCCTCTGAACAAACGTACACTCAAAGAGAAAATCGTTGGATTTTAGATTAAAGAACACCGAAAATAATATGCTGATTACCACCACACCAATCAAACTTACCACCACTGAAGGCTACGAAGAGTTCGTTAAGAGTCCCGTTGCTGCTGACTCATCAACAGTCTTCCCAGATAACACCGATTACGGCTACATTTTAGATAACCGTAACGAGGTCATCGCTACGGTCGCACTGAATGTTAGACACTCGTTGGAGAACCCTACACCTTGCTACTCTCCGCTCGGCTCCCCAGAGGCCCCATCTCTGTTGAAGTTTTAATCTCTGGTTTCTTTTGCCCCCTTTCTTGATGACTCTTACGATAACGAACTTTCACTCGCTTTTTAATTCGTTTTAGACAGGCCTTTAACTCAAATTTCAGTTAAGCCTTTAGCTTTTTTAGATTTATAAATTTTGTTCTTTTCATTTCCGTTTGTAGCGGCTTCTACGCACGTATCAGTTTCGGATGTATGCGGGGTTAGGATGGAAGGGGTTTTTCACTTTCGTAAAGAAGGGTTTTCGCTTCGCTAAAAAAAAGGCATAAATAGCAACGAATTTCACTCTAAAGATCAAAAGAATTGGAAGACGGTAGGAAAGAGCTGTGAGAAGATGTCGTTGGAATTCACGCCATTGGACGAAATTCCAGTTCGTGTTAAGAAGCTGAATGACTCCTTCCACACACGTAAATTTGACGACGTTGAAGTGCGCATCAACTGCTTAAGAGACTTCTACTTTGCAATCAAGGACCATGAAGATCTTTTGATCAAGGCTATAAAGAGAGACTTGAATAAGTCGTCGGAGGAATTCCAGATTACCGAGTTGTCAACTGTGTATAGCGACTTGCTGTATATCATCTCCAATCTTCGTGAGTGGGTTAAGCCTTCAAAGCCAAGCAAGATCCCATTGATGTACAAATTCAGTAAGCCATCAATTGAATTCATTCCCCTCGGTACGGTCTTGGTGATTGGTGCTTTCAACTTCCCACTGTTGCTAACTTTGCAGCCTGTGATTGGTGCTATTGCTGCGGGTAACACCGTCGTTGTTAAGCAATCTGAGCAGGTTCCATACACAAGTGCAGTCATCTCGGAGATGCTAATGTCCTGCTTAGACAATGAGCTTGTTCAGTGCGTTGACGGTGGTGTTGAAGAAACAACTTTGTTACTGGAACAGCATTTTGATAAGGTGATATACACAGGCTCAGGTCAAGTTGGTAAGATCATCTCTAAGAAATGCAGTGAAACGCTGACTCCATGTTTGCTGGAATTAGGTGGAAAGTCGCCTGCTTTTATAACAAAGAATTGCCCAAATCTTGACATTGCCGCAAAGAGAATTGTCTATGTTACTTTTGCAAACGCTGGTCAGGTCTGTGTCACTGTTGACTACGCAATCGTTCATAAAGATATCTACGAGGATTTCATCAAATTGGTGCTGAAATGGGTCAAGAAACTTTATGGTGATTTCAATGCTGATACTTTCAATAAGTTGGTTAGTACTAGATCGGCTGAAAGAGTCTTAAAGTTAATTGAAGGAACAAAGGGTGAAGTTATTTATACCGGTGACCATGATTTGGCAAAAAGGTATATCCATCCAACGGTCGTCAGGGATGTCACTTTCAGCGACTGTTTAATGGAAGGTGAAATATTTGGCCCGATTTTACCAATCTTAAAGTACGATGACTTGAGTGAGGTTATAACCGAGGTTATAACTCACTGTGATACTCCACTGGCTTTATACGCTTTTACTAATTGCTCAAAAGAGATGAACTTGATTAGATCAAGAATAAGATCTGGTGGATTCGTTGCAAACGACGCAATGATCCACGTTGGTATGTCGCAATTACCGTTTGGTGGTGTTGGTAACTCTGGGTATGGTAACTACCATGGCTATCATTCGTTCAAGGCTTTCAGTCATGAAAGATCATTATTGAATCAACCTTATTGGATTGAGCCTTTGTTTGAAGCAAAATACCCACCAACTTCATCTTTGGAACTGATGATTGCCAAAACTGCAATGGTTCCACCTGCTTGGTTTGGTAGAACTGGCAAAGTGAGAAATTGGAAGAAAATATTCAAAAACACCTTTATTTCTCTATTCTTAGCAGCTGGTTTACTGATGGGTTATTACAGTAAGAAAGAAGATAAGTTCTTTGGTTTATAAACCTACAATACAATATATGTCATAATATTCATTATCCTAAAACGGTGTAGTTTTTACTCTAACAGTTTATCCAAAGTTTCTAGTTGACTTTGGAATTTCTCCTGTCCTGCCCATGTTGCTTTCTTATTTATATTTATAGGTAACATTGTTATACCATTGTTATCAGTTTTACCGACTCGATCATCTAAAGTTTTAATCTCTTTCTTCAGATGTATCGAGGCATATTCTAAATCGCCATAAAAACTTTCAATGTCATTTTGGAATTCTTTCTGAATCTCTTCCAATTGCTCTTTATTAGAAGCATTCTGTTTAAGATTTATAAGATTTGATAACGCAGAAGATGAATGATTTAATAAAGCAACAAGTTTCTATTTCAACTGTTAATTCAATTTCTTTATCCTGGTTAGGAGATTACTTACAGAATCAATTTCGTGTAACGATTGGAGACGCTCTTGTATAAAAGGATCCTGGTGATCCGCATTCTCATCACTCATTTTGTTGATTTGTGGTGTTTAAAAAGCACCCTTTATGTCTAGCTCTCTCCAACAGATAAACAAATTAGGCACAAAGCTAACGCCTGGGTGTGCTCCTACCAAACATTACATAATCCAAAATCATCTGCCACTTTATTACGTGCACGTGAAGTGTGCATTAACCATAAATGTCCGGGTGTTGTGAAGAAAGTTTCAAAAAAGCCAAATTTGTGAAAAAGTCGCAGTCACGGGAAATCGCGGATGCGGGATGAAAAGTACTGAAGCGCCATACATTCTCTTCAGTAAACGTGGTACCTAACAAATATTGCGTGCGTCAACCGATAATTTTTTTCGCTCGAGCACAGGCTCGATGCGGTGTGAGGGAAGCTGCAGGTTGAAAGTGGAAAACTTCAACCTTTCTTTTCAACACTTTGACTTGAGGAAGAAAAACATCAATTAATATTAACAAAATGTCTGGAAAGGAAGTTTTGGTTTTGAGAGGTTCCCTTGAGGGCCACAACGGTTGGGTCACTGCTTTGGCCACCTCCCCAGCTAAGCCAGACTTGCTCTTGTCTGCCTCCCGTGATAAGACTTTGATCACCTGGAAGTTGACCCGTGATGACCAGTCTTACGGTGTTGCCCAGAAGTCCCTTAAGGGTCACTCCCACATTGTCCAGGACGCTGTCATCTCTTCTGATGGTATGTTCGCTTTGTCCGCTTCTTGGGATAAGACTTTGAGATTGTGGAACTTGGAGACCGGTGAGACCTCCCAGAGATTCGTTGGTCACGATGGTGATGTTTTGTCCGTTTCCATTGCCAAGAACTCCAGACAGATTGTCTCTGCTTCCAGAGATAAGACTGTTAAGGTCTGGAACACCATTGGTATGTGTATGAAGACTTTGACCGGTCACTCCGACTGGGTCTCCTCTGTCAGATTCTCTCCAGACAACACCCCAACCGTCATCTCTGCTGGTTGGGATAAGTTGGTTAAGGTAAGTTATAATCATCCCTTTTTATTAACAATTGACTAGGATATTTTCCCACTCAAAATAATTGTGGTACGCTTTATCTTTTGATATGATGTTACACATATTTGCTACTTCGGACGTCGCTTGCCAGCTTCGAATGAGACATACCTAATCACCAAGATCTCTGATCAAACATTTGAAATTTACCATTTGAGACGGGGAATATCTTATTCAGTTATAAAAAGTCGAAAACAAAGTATACTAACAATTCATTTACAGTCTTGGGACTTGTCCACTTACTCCTTGACCGGTGACTACATTGGTCACGATGGTTACGTTTCCACCATCACCATCTCCCCAGATGGAACTTTGGTTGCTTCTGCCGGTAAGGACGGTCAGATCATCTTGTGGGACTTGAACCAGCAGAAGGTTTTGTACACCTTGCCAGCTGGTGATGAGGTCCACGCTTTGGCCTTCTCTCCAAACAGATACTGGTTGACTGCTGCTACCGCTTCCTCCATCAAGGTCTTCAACTTGCAGGAGCGTGAGTTGGTTGATGAGCTCAAGCCAGAGTTCGCTACCTCCGGTAAGGCTAGAGACCCAGAGGCTATCTCCCTTGCTTGGTCCGCTGATGGTCAGAACTTGTTCGCTGGTTACACTGACTCTGTCATCCGTGTCTGGCAGGTTATGACCTCTTCCTAAATTATTTAAAAAAGTTTAGTTGGTAGGTTATATGTACATTGTTAATGAGTAAAGATAATCAACCATGTAGAATCTTCGTTTTATTATAATCTAGCCCCAGCCAAACTACGTCCATAGTGAAACCAAACGTACCCATGTTATCTCCACATTCTTTTTCCACTTTGAATCTAAAATTGCTTGGATTCTGACGTCAGACATTCCCCCTGCCTCTCTCTTGGCCAATACAAAGAATGTATGTCGGGAATCCAAATGTCGGCTCATCTCCTGGTCCCCGTGCCCTTTCAAAACTAAGGGGGTTATAAGGAGGGGGCTCACACTTCTGGGTTTTCCATGAAGAGGTTCATCTCCATGGTAACCCTCCAGATATGAGCGCGTTTGATCCTCTTGCTTTCTTATATTCGTTATATAACGGTGCTAACTATTAGATTTGTAGTGTAGTTTTTCTATATAAGTATTGTCTACGATATCCTCGGTATCTGTCCCTTGCTGTGTGTTACCTCAAAGGACTTTTTACCTATTTGGAGGTTAATGAGATCCTTTCATGTTAGAGTGAATGTGTATGGGATTTGAGTTGCATAATGTTTGTTTACCATCGACCCCTTCTTACCTTTTCAGATCAAGTGGCTTATTGTCTCTCTCAGCCTCCCCCTACTGACCCCTTCATCCTTATAAGCCTTAGTCGGCTTATGAGCTTTGCCGTGATTCCAGTTGGCCCATACTAAGCTTTGTTGTTAGGAGGCTTCCAAGTCGGAAGGGGTTATGTTTTTTTCAAGGCTTTATTCATACGCCGAGACGCAAGGGGGCGTCTTGGGGCTCTTTTTCTGTGTTTTGTAATAACGATCTAAAGAGAATACTGCCGTATTGTCTTTCTTTAAAATCAACAATCTGACAAATAAGACCTCTTTGGGTTTGATAAAATGTAACTATAAAGGAGATGTAAATGTTCAAAACCGAAACAAATATCTCGCAGAAACGCGACACCAACGCGCTCGGTGACGCGTCACCGATGCACGAGACGCGTATGAGACATACACCCGCATGTGCCTTTCAAATGACCCCTTCTATCACAAGGGAAGCGTCTAGATTCACAGGGGGAAAAAGGTACACAGAATGTGGACAGATATAAATACTTCGGGATCTGCTCTTCATAATCGTTAGAATAAATCTCTCTAATCGTCATTGAATCCTTTTCAGTCCCAAAGTCAGTATACAGTACATATCTGACAGTCATTCCCTTATATAAACAGACACACACATTGAAATGAAATTCTCCTTACCGTTCCTTCTTGCCCTTGCAAGTGCCCAGCCACTTGTCCACGGTCACCACGACCATGAAAAGCGTGATGTTGTTACCGTTGTTGTGACACAGGTTGTTACCATTGGTGCTGATTCAAGCCCAACTACAGAACAGACAACATCTACACTTAGTGCCGAATCTGAAGTTGAGAGCTTCTACACATCTGCTGACGAGTCTGAATCAGAATCTCAAACTGAGGTCTCAACAACAACTTTGAGCTCTACTGCTACTCAAGCTTCTTCATCAACTTCTGTTCAGTCATCTTCAACCAGCACCTCTGCATCAGCTTCTGTTAAATCATCTTCAAAGACCAGCTCTTCCTCCACTTCTTCCTACTCTTCTACTTCTACTGCTGGTGTCTCTTATGCATCTGGTAAAGGTATCACTTACTCTCCATACACTGATTCCGGTTCTTGTAAGTCAGCAGATGTCATGACATCTGATATTGCCAAATTGACTCAATTCGAAATTATTCGTGTTTATGACACCGATTGTGACTGTGTCGCTACATTGTTCTCTGCCAAGGCATCTGCTCAGAAGTTGTTCTTGGGTATTTACTACTTGGATAAGATTGAAGACTCTGTTACTATCATCTCTGACGCTGTCTCTTCTTACGGTTCTTGGGATGATGTCTACACCGTCTCTGTCGGTAATGAATTGGTTAACTCTGGTGACAACACCCCAGCCGAGATTAAGACCGCTATTGCTTCTGCTAGATCTTACCTTACCGATGCTGGTTACTCTGGTTATGTTGTCTCCGTTGATACACTCGTTGCTGTCCAAAACAACCCAGAACTCTGTGACTACTCTGACTACGTTGCTGTCAACTCCCATCCATTCTGGGATGGTGGTGTCACTGCTAGTGAGTCTGGTACTTTCTTGAAGACTCAAATCGCCAACATTGGTGAGGTCTGCAGTGGTAAGACCGTCTTGATTACCGAGACCGGTTGGCCAACACAGGGTGACTCCTATGGTTCCGCTGTTCCATCTGCTGAGAACCAAGTTCTTGCCCTTGAAAGTATCGGTGATGAAGTCGCTGACCAGGTCATCTTGTTCACCACTTACAACGATTTGTGGAAGGATGCTGGTACTTACGGTGTTGAGAAGTACTGGGGTATCTTCTCTTCTTAATCCTTAACAAAGCATTAACAAAAAAAAAACCAATACCCACATTCCACCTTATGATTTTTTCTCCTTTGTTTAGTTATGTTATGATTTTCTGCATTGAGCTGAATCCTGTAGATAAGTAGTTTAATTACAAATTGAATAACATGGAAGTGTTTATTTTGTCTATATAATACAAACGGGTCATTTGAGCTCAGTCTCCAATTTACGTCTTTTCCACGCCAAATATTTGGCACTGTGACCCGTTCTAATAATTCCTCCAAATCCACTTCCAGGAAGCTCTTGATCAATATGTAAACGGCCATCTTCGTCTGCTTTGATATCTGCTCTGATTCCTTTCTTCTCGATTGCTAAACCCTCTGCGAGACGGTTTACCACTTTAACACCAGGGGCTCTGAACCAGATTATTGGACCATCTTCACTGGAGCTCATACCAGGCGCTCTACGCTTGTTATTTGTAGCATCCATCTTGCAAACACCTGCGATTCCGCTCTTCACAGGGATCGGAAGTGTAAAGGATGAAGCACCAGAGTGAGGGATGTATGTTGGAGCAGCGTGATAGATATTCGCCGTTGATACCTGTGAAGCTGTGACGTTTCTTGTATAGTTTGCCAATGACTGTGTCTGCTGCTGTACAGCTGAAACGTCACCTGGCGCAGGGTCGTTTGGACGAATGATATACTTTGGACATATACGTGACGTCGAATATTGTCCCAAGTCATCTGACTCGTCAATGTCTCTCAGATAAACTGCACCGTGGACAGGTGGTGCGTTTGGTGCGCCGATAGTTGGCTCTGGAATTGGCATGTTTGTTGTTGCGTTAGGTGGAAGCAACTGCTTCAATGGGGACTCGAACTTCTTGAAAACACGCATCTGAGGAAGCGGAGTGATTGGGTCTTCCACATCACGCACTTCATCTGGGAGACACGCTCTCCATGTTCTGATTTTGTTGAAGTTCTTATCGTTATCGTTGTATCTGTATTCACAGATGAACAGTGGTCCCTCGTAAGCGATAGCTGGGTCACCTCTTTGGTAACGAGTGAAGTAAGCGACATAGCACTTGCCCAAGATCTCATCGGCCAAATGGTCACGATACTGACCAGACTTGAAGACTTCGTTCTCGTAGAACAGTCTATCAACTCTGTGGACAGTCTGCTCTGGACGTAGATACCAGCAGACATTGATCCAACGCTGGCCGTCTTGTGTCTGCCAGATTCTAAACAGCTGTGCCACGATTGGCTTCTGCGGGTCATTTGGGTTGTTGATTAAGATCCAGTCACCAATCTTGAAGAGCTTACCTTGCAATTCAAGCTGCTCCAGTGGGATCTTCAGGTCGTCAGAGGAAATGAAGTCTGTGTCTGGTCTCTTCAACTCAAACTCCAAGAACTTGGTCAGGTACGATTCTAGGAGTAAAGTGTTACGGAACACCTGGCTGCTCTCGTCGTTGTAGTACTTGGCGTTGCCAATAATCATCTTCATATCCTGGACAAAAGCATCGACGTCTTTGTACTTTCTCTGTTTGATTTTCTTTCTGACCTCGTCAAGAGAAATAGGCTGGGAAATGGCCTTGTAGTAGTCTGGGTAGTCCCTTGAGTCTGGCAGACGGTCGAACATCGTCGTCAGGATCTCTCCAGTCTCGTCTTTCTCTTTTCTTAGAGATCTCAAAACGTTCTTGATTCTCTGCTCAAACGGCTTGTCAATGACAGGTGGTCTACCTCTCTTGAAGCTTTGCTCCCTGGCGTGGGATCTCTTTCTCATGTTGACGACGCTGTGGTCCTCCTCGGAGATGTACGCATCGTCCTCGTCGATGTCCCTGCCAGGCGTTGATCTTAGAGACTGTGACTGCTGGTCTCGCTGCTGTGGAACCACGGGGGACGGAGGAACAAGCGAGTCGTACGCCATCAGCGCACCTGCGATACCGTCGCCGATAGGCGAGGTGTCAGGGTACCCGACGTCAAAGCCCATCTTCTTCAGCTTGGGTATGACAGTCTCGTTGATGTACTTATCAATGATATCAGCGTAACGGTACACGAACGATCCTCTTTCGTTGTAGGTCTTTGCGTTCCACACAATCTGTGCAAGGTCCTTGATGAACTCGTTTGGGGTTGTGTAGTGCGTTAGCCTCTTTCTAATGGAGTTCAGCGAAGTTGGTGCCCTGATGAAGTCGTAGTAATCAGGGTAGATCTTCTTGTCCGGTACAACGTTAAATATCTCGTAGATAACATCGTTGGTCTCGTCGTCGCGCAGCTCAAAGATGGCGTCGTACAAGGGACGGAGCTTCTTTGCTATTTGCATTGGGTCTCGGCTCATCTTTTCTGTCAGCAGGCCCCTTCAGTCTAAATCAATCAAAATGACTAAAAGTCCGTTTGTTTACGTGCAATTTCCATGAGAAACGCGCGCTTCTACGTACGTTTTTTTTTCCTTGGAAAGAAATGTCTGGGTGTTCCCCCCCCCCTTCAACGTTTCGCGATGATCTCGCGAGCTGTTGCGCGTACCAAGTGGTTTATATGGGCATAATGGCCCATAATCTCTGTTCTCTTATAACTGCGCAATTACTTTAGTTTCTTCTTTCTGGTTTCCGTGCTTTATAATGTGGTGGGTTTTGTGTGACTTCACGTCAAACTACGATAGTTTCTACTTTTTAATATCAATAAAAGTATGTATAAACTCGACGGTAGCATTTTCGGAATTCCGTTAGAGTGATTTCTCCTCGACAACAACACCACCTTCTTTAGATAAGCTGCCAGCTTCCACTTCTTCACTGGACTCATCTTCAACACCCAAAGTAACATACTGCTCCAAGACAGACTTCTCCACTTGGTCCTGTGGCATAACACCCCAATATTTACACTCATCTGGCCAATAAGTTCCATAGTAATCTGCGTCATCCATCTCCCCTAAACCTTTAGGTTTCCAGATTGTACAAAGGACATAATACATGACAAATGCAATACTGAACCCAAACACGGTATTACCGTAGTAGTAATGAGTGATACCAACGTTATGTAAGTTGATTGAAGTATTGGATGCTTGTGCTAAACCTGGGAGTCCTGGTACTGATGATATAAAGAAAGTGGTTAATGCTTGGACATTAAAACCTTTATAACCATAATAGATACCATCCGGTGAGTTTGTGTATAGATCTGTCAATTTCAGTTTGCGTCTTCTAATAACCCAATAATCACAGATAATAATGGCCACCATTGGTGATAACACCACAGAGAATCCACTAATAACGGTACCGAAATTGGTATTAGTGTTATACATAGTCCATGGTTGAATAATCCAAATTAACAACAAAGCAATGAGTCCACCACGTCTAATGTTAATATATTGAGGACAGATACCAGAGAAATCCATTCCAAATGACCAAGCATTACCAACTGTACTGAAAACTACCTGTCCAAACCAAAGGGAAACAGAAGCAAAGAAACAACCAGCACGGACTTTTGGTGTATAATAATGCTCTAACCAGTTATCCAAGACTGAGTTTAAAGTCCAACTTGTTGTATCCCATTTACCTTCTACTGCAGAGATGGTGACAATACCCATAAATGGGATGAATGTGGCTAAGAATAACTTTCCAATGATGGATCCAAGGACTTGGGAGTACTTATGAGTAGAGAATCTAGTGAAATCAGGTTTGTTAACCACACCAACACAACTACCACCATACCAAGAAGAGAATGATTTCATGAAAATCCAACTGAAAGTTGATCCGTGAACTGTGTTAGACTTAACAGACATCAATGGACCATTACCACCATTGTCAACCACAGCTGCGATTGTGATACCTATCATGGCCACATAACCACAAAAGGAGGATAACAACATGATTATTCTAAATTTGTGTGGTTTGAAAAGTATAAATGGCAAGATGACGACTTGGAACATTATGAATCCACAAAGTTCTTTAGATGTGAAAGGCACAGAATCTGGCAAAGTGTTTTCCCAAGTCAAGTATGAATAAGACCAGCATGAGATAGTTGTGTTAATCATCATACCACCTAGCCAACTCTGAGAAGCAAACCAAACAACAGCCAATGCTGCACGCATTAACATTGCCAAGTAACAACCCCATGTTCCAAACAAAATTCTGGTATAAGTGGTAAAAGAGATATGATGATCAGCTCCAGGCTGACCATTCAATATCGTTGTTACCAAGATTGCAAAATTACCCAATATAACAACAGCCATCGCAGATGGTAAAGATAACCCATAACCAATGATAGCAGCAGCAGAGGTGAACCCTGAAAGAGACATGTTATTCAGCAACCAATAAGTCGTGAACCCCCACCAATTCCATGTTCTTCTATAAGGCGGAAGTGGAGTTAGGTCGGGGTTCTGTAACATCGACACTTTGATGTGTGTGTTTTTGTCCTCATTGAGGGCCAGCCTCTGTAAGAACGTCATCTCAAGTTGCTTCTAGCTCGATCTACCTCGATCGTATGATCATACCGTACTTTCTGGGGAAATCGTACATTATTTATTTGGATAAGAAATATTCCAAACTCGGTTGCAAATGCACAAAGATAACAAACTGCAGCATGTGAAAGATATTAATTCATTATCTTGGAAGAAATAATCAAAAAGCGGAGCCCCGATACCATGCATGATCCTTCCCAAAGGGGTAAATAGCGGCGACCTGAGTTGATCTATTCTATAAAGCACTGGGGCTTCTATATAGGAGATCCGAATAAGCCCATCTGGAAGTAATAGATAACAGGGATCTACACTGGAAGGTCCTAAAACCGTCGGTTCTAATATATTTTATTGGTAGATTAACCAACAATATCTAATCTATAGACACATTTTTCTTACCCCTTAAAATGCTTATCGCAGTACTGATTAATATTATCAATTAGTATGGGGGTTTATAGACTTTTAAACGGATTGGCACATTTAGTAGATTGGCTATCAGTATCGTATGACTTTATTTACATTTTCATGAAGAGTTACCGCTATTAATTATCATTTAATATTCATAAGTTGGGAACGGGCCTCCACCCAAAACGGTGGAGTGCGCTCAATCAGGAAGTTACCCCGTAAAAGCGCTGATAAGGAAATAACAGCGGCCCTCTCGGTTGATATATAAAACCGTAAAATGTAGCAGTGTGGGTTCTCTTCCCATTATTACTATCTGGGTGTCCAGAAGATGATTTCCACAAAGACTGCTAATCCGCTTTCACTAACTTTAGAGAATGGTACAAAGATTGAGTTATCAACCTCGGATATTGGAGAGTTAGATGACTTTGATAAGATCCCCGTTTTGGATCTGACCGATTTGAACTCTGATGACTTCGAGAGGCGTAAGCAGCTTGCAAATGAGTTGAGACACGTTGCATCCACTGTTGGATTCTTTTACATCAAGAACCATTCAATCCCACAAGACGTTGTTGATGGATCGTTTGAAGTTGGTAAGAAGTACTTTGCCTTGCCATTAGAAGAAAAGATGAAGCTGTGGACCGAGACTTTCCCTGCGGGAGAGTACTTGGGCTACCACCCATTAGGGAAATATAATAAAGCAGGAAACAAGTATAACGATCTCTATGAAGCTTTCAATGTCAACTATGACCCTGCCTATGATCCTATCGAGCCACCTGAAGAGAAGGCTAAAAGCTTCTACCCAAACAAATGGCCGGAGAAAGTTCCAGAGATGGAAGATATCTTAATGAAGTATCAAAGAGAGTGTCTTAAGATGGGCCGTAGAATGATGAGTCTCCTGGCTCTCAGTTTCGACTTAGAGGAAGATTATTTCGATGATGCTATTCAAGCTCCAAGTGGTGGACTTAGAGTCATTCATTACCCAATCCAAGAACACACTGCAAATGAACAAAATGGTATTGGTCCACATACAGACTTCCAGGTCTTAACTTTTGTGAACCCGGGTGAGGTTTCAGGTTTGCAGGTAATAAACAAGCGTGGTCAATGGATTGAAGTACCACCAATTCCTGGTCATTTGATTGTTAATGTCGCTGACTGTTTACAGAGAGTATCTAACGGTCGTTTAGTATCAACAGTCCATCGTGTTGTCAACAACAGGGAAGGTAGAGACCGTTACTCTTTACCATATTTCCTGGGATTTGATAATAATTACTTGATGAAGCCTTTGCCAGGTGTTGTCACCGAGGAAAGTCCATTGAAATACCCAGAGATTGTAACATCAATGGAGTATTGTGCTTGGAGATCTAAAATGGCAAAGTCTGGAAAGATGGAGAAGTTGTTAATTACAGGTAATTAAAATAAATATATGTATATGTATATGTTATTCTCTCTATACACTCAGGTTAGTTTCACCGATGATCTCCATTGCTCTTTGGTCACCTTTAGCAATCTCAGGGGTATCAAGGACATCAGCGACACATAACCAAGCGTCTCTCGAACCACCCCATTTCAGGACACTGTTCTTGAACTTTTCACCGTTCTGACGACTCAGAGGGTTCTCATTGAACAAATGGTCCCAAACTTTAGAGGCAATGGCTCTATCCAATAAATATGAATAATAGGATGCACCGTATCCGAATAAATGGCCAAACTTACCTTGCCAGTTGGATTCTGTATCTGCGAATACTCTTAATTTTGCTTCGAGTCCATGATATAAAGTTGTAGAGTCAAATTGTTCACTCAACACCACTTCGCTGTGTAACAATTGATCCAATAATGCCATCTTAATCTGAGAATAAGACTCAGTATGCATCAAGAATTGTGACTCTTCTTTAAATTTGGTAAGCAATGACATAGGGATAGGCTCATCTGTCAAATAATGACGAGCAAAAGTACGTATGACTCTTGGATCTTTAGCAAAATGCTCCATCAAAATTGATGGCAATTCAACAAAATCAGTGGCACATCTTGTTCCACTTGTGTTGTGTAACGTAGTACGTCCTAACATAGAATGCATAGCATGTCCCATCTCATGGAATATTGTCTCAACTTCACTTAGTGTTAAGAGACATTTACCAACTCCACCGTGACGTTCAAAATTGCAAACTAGTGAAATAACAGGCAACTGGAATTTTTCATTTGTCAAAGGTGAAACCCCGGTTTGTATAAGTTTCAGCTCTTCTGGTGCTTCATCTTCATAGATCTTTCTTGAACAACAGACGGTGAAATGTGCAGGGTTTGGTGTCTTACCACGACGTTGGAATAAGTCACAGTAAACTACACCAATCAATCCTTCGGATTCTGAAATGACGTCCAGACGACGAACGTCATTTGACCAACATTCGCCTGGTAAAAGTTTCGCTGGGACCAATTGAATACCATAAATCTTGGAGAAAAGGTTAGAAAGTCCCTGCATCACTGAACCCAATGAGAAGTAAGATGAAAGTTGCTCTTGGTTAGAAGATCTTTGAGACGAGGTGTAAACCGTTGAGTAATAGTCTCTATCCCAAGGTTTCAAGAACTCTGCAACTTCTTCATCACTTAGAGGATGATTATGTTGACCCAATTGACGTTGTTTTAAGGTCGCTAATGAACGTAACTCCGAAACTGCATGCTTTTTAGTCTCTTGTGCAAGTTTTGTTAAGAAGTTAAGAACATGCTCAGGATCCTTTGCCATCTTTTCGTCTAATTGATAAGAAGCATAAGACTCTTTACCTAGGACATGTGCAAGGATACCACGATGACGTAGCATATCTTCAAGCACGTTCACCTGCTCCACAGAGGTCGAATGCATACCGATCCACACTTTCTTACGAACACTTTCATTTGGTGATGATCTTAAGATTGCGTGGGTCAAATAGCCACCAGTAGGAATCTTGTAATGGCTCCTTGTTAAGTCCATGGATAATTGTGACAGTAACTGTCTATCCATACCTTTCATCTCTGCCACGGGGATGGTAATGTAGTCTTCTCCAGGTTCACCGACGTTTGTACTAAATCTTTGTCCCATCAATGCTATACGTTGCGATAAGGTGATGAAATCATTTCTGGTTTCATCATCCATGGTAATTCCAGACTTGACAAAATCTGCCAATAAAATCTGACCAACTTGGAGTTCCTCTTCTGTTAGTGAATCTCTGATTCTTTTATCAGTAAGCACGATACTCAAATTGGAGTGAAGTTCTTGTGTGGTGTTCAAAACGTTCATAAACTCAAATAGTTCTTCATGACACTCTTGAGCTGCGTTGATGAATGACCTTGAAGGGTGTGCTACCCTGATGAACTCTGCCAAATCAATAACACGGCATAGAATATCACTAAGACGATCCAAGGTAACAATGTAATTCTTTAAGCCCTCCTCGGTTTGTGGTTTCATCAAATCTTGAACAATCTCTTGAGCTTTTGCAAGTGAGTCTTTCGAGAACTGTCTTAGCCCCGAAGGTGAAGTTAAGTAAGGGTTTCTGAAAAGCCCAGTCTCTTTCTGCTCAATCCCTAACAATGACCAGGGACTCTTTGACTGTTTATGGAAATTTTGCCAAAAGATATCGTCATCAAAGACTTTTCTAATGGTCTCATTGGTGTAATCCACGGGATCTTCGTGATGGTAAATTGACGGTTTGGACGTCACAGGCTGCAGTTGATAAATCCTCGAGAAGGATGAAAACTGCCGTAGAACGACAGGAGATCGACGCATAAAACTCATCTTTTACACCCCTTAGTTCAAAGTTATAGAAGTGTTTTTGTGTGGAGTACTGAACGTTTTTTGGTTTTTCATGACTTTCCCTCTCTCGAGGCCCCCTCTCCCCCGGGTTAAATGAAAAAATCGATTTTCGAGGTTGTCATAGCAACCCATTTTTCTATCTTTCTATGCAAATCGCCCGCAAAGATATTTAGTAATATTTGATATTTATTATATGAATATCCCTAAGGCTTATATACAAGTTTTCTGTTCATTCGATTCTTTTACCCAATTGAATAGTGAAATCTATTGATTTTGGCTCAACGTCTTCCAACATTTTCTTTATCTTTTCAGTCTCATCCTCATTGTCCTCTACTGATTTTTCTTCAATAGCCTTTGTGACTTTCTGCAATTCTTCCTCTGCTTGTACTACTAAGTCATCAAAACCAGAGCCTTTAGCTCTAAGTCTTGCCTCCCTTAATAACGTTCTAGCACGCACCAAATCACCAGAGTGTAATCTGACAACACCCAACCCATAAGTAGCCAGTGCAATGGATTCTTCTAGTCTGTCACCACGACGAAGATTCACAGGTAACTTCTTTGCAAAGTCTAAAACGGATTCATAACATTTTATAGCCAAATTTAAAGATTGTTCCAATGAAGTTTGATCATATAATAACTCCTCTTCGGTAGCACCGGTCTTCTTTCCTCTGCTTATCTTATCTTCATATGCCTGGGCATTTAAGTACATAATCGAACCCAAGTTTGTCTGTGACATTAAGATCTCTCCAGGGTGACGATCAGCATTTAACATCCATTCTGTTGATGCAGTCTTTGCACGAGCAGCTGAGGCAATATCACCACCTGCTAAGCAAATAGCAACGTACATATCACGGGCATTGAACAATTCATCTGCGAATGGTTCCCAGGCTTCACGGTTATGTTGTAATTCAATTACACCATCTTTCCCCGTAGAATCTGCCTTGATGGAGCTCGATGTCAACAATTGTGGATCATGGGCTTCAATGGTAACTGAGCTGTGTTCTTCTTCTTCATCTTCGACACCCTGATGTGGATGGTCTTTACTGATCAATTCAGCAGCTCTTGCACTTCTCTTTGACACTTCTTCTTGAGCAACCAAAAGATGTGTTAAGAGTACCATTTTACACATCTGCGGGTTCTGTACATTTAATTCAACACTCTTAATCACCACCCTAAGGTCTTTTTGAATCAAATGTGGTCTCAAATCCGCTGGAACCACGTTTGGCTGTGTAAGGGCATTTAAATAGGCTGCAGAGATTTCAGAATAAACCATGAGAGCATCATGATTCATTGACATTCTCTCGTACATTTCACCAACTTTCAATTGAATACCTGTGAATTCATCGCTCAAAGGGTCCAATTCTTGCTTTCTAGCCAACTCAAGAGCTTCAAGGTAATAGGACAGTGCCTTTTGATAGTCACGGCCACCACGCTCAGACTCTGACCATAATCCCTTTCTCAATATTACGGCAACCTCCGAGGAGAACGTGTGGTGTGGCCAATAAACCCACCAGAGACCACCAATTACAACACCACAACCGGCAAAGACCGATAATAGCAACTTTGTATATGAACGACGGGGTCTGTATGGCTGACCAAACTGAGAGCGAGGGTACCGAGATGCTAGCGATCTTTGTGCCACTAAAGGCTGTAAAGCCCTCTTTGGGAAACAAGCCGGTTTCAACGGCCGTATAAAACGAAACATCTTTTCTCTTCCTTTATACTTTATTAGTTATTAGATGTTATAGAGCTTATAGAACTTTTGAAGAGTGAAAGCTGCGAGGCTACTGAAAATAAATTTAATGGCACGCATAAAAATGACAGTCTCTTCCTCAACCCCATACTTCATACTTTTCATTATTGTATAAATAGCTATTAAACAATGTGTGGCAGATATGCGATGACAATGGTAAGTTGCTAGTATAAATAGAACGACTGCTGTACTAACGCATCAAAATTTTGAAGGATGCTAAAGAGCTCCAAATGGCACTTAATCGACAGTATCAAATGGAGCAAACAGCAATGCAGCAAGGACAGCCAGATGGGCCGAGTTATAACGTTTCGCCTACAAACAATGCACCTACATTACGTATGAATAATGATAATTTGACTATTGAATCCATGTCGTGGGGTGTTATCCCCTTCTGGAGTAAACAGAGGACCACTAGTGACCAATACAAGACCTTTAATGCTCGTCTCGAGTCTATCGATGAATCAAAGATGTGGAAATCCACTAGAGGCAAAAGGTGTGTGATTCCTATGGAAGGTTACTATGAATGGCTGCATAAGGCAATTGGACAGAGTAAAAAAATTGATAAGATCCCATACTACATCAAGAGGAAAGATGGTAAGCTAATGTTTATGGCTGGGATGTTATCTCATGTTCAATTTGAAGGTGACGATAAGCCACTATGGACATTCACAATGGTCACAGGGCCAGCTCCAGAGGATATGAAATGGCTACACCCAAGGATGCCAATCGTATTGGAACCTGGCACTAAAGCCTGGGACCGTTGGTTGGGGAAAGAGGAATGGTCTGAAGAATTGGGTAAAGCCTGTTTAAAGAGTTATTCCCATGCAAAGGAGAAGTTAGAATGGCACGAAGTTAGTCGAGACGTTGGTAGGCCACAAGCCGAAGGTGAGTATTTAACAAAGAAGGTACAAAAAGGTGGTATAACGTCGTTCTTTAATAAGAGCGTCAAATTACAGGAAGTTAAGCAGGAGGTAAAGCAGGAAGTAAAACAGGAAGTAAAGCAGGAGGCCAAGCAGGAAGTAAAACAGGAAGTTAAGAAAGAAACCAAACAGAACAAAAGCTCCCCAATCAAAAGCCCCAAAAAGGGAATCCAAAGTCTACTACCGTTGAAAAGGGAAAGACCCGCATAGAATAAATACATTTCTTGATTAGCCACTTCTAAATATTTGTAAATCTCCGAAATCCAGCTTCTTTGAACTTGAAATATCCCCTTCAGTAGGGTCATTCCCATGTAGTTTGATTGGACTTGGAATAGCATATTTGATCTGAGAATAATGGGTTTTGAGTGCATCGATCCTTCTACGTCTAATACGTTCACTTCCAGGAATAGATGACCCTCTCGTATTTGTAATACCATATGGTTCCAATATTGCTTTTTGTGGTGTTTGCAGTGCCAAAAATGGTGATCTATTTCTTAGAAGAGCCTTATGCTTCGTAGGTGAATCGTCATCTTCCTCAAATTCACTCTTAATTGGACTAAATCCATCAAATCTTAAGGAATCATCGACATCCATTGACTCGTATTGTTCCTCTTCCTCTAGTATTAATTTTTTGGTAACAGAGTCCATACTTTTACCCTGCCATAGCAACAGGATAGCCCTCATATGTGCTCTATTCCATCTTGATTGGAACTTTGCCACAATTTCGTTATCACGACGACGTTTCATAAGCTGCAAACTCCACAAATTCAAGTGCTTTAAAAGTGATTTAAGGGCAATATCTTCCTGTTGCTCTAACAGCATCTGGTCTAGCTCCTGGACACGGAAATGTGATAATTGGAACTTGGCAAACCCTGTAGATAATAAGTTCATGTTGTTGACAGCATCCGCTTGTTGTAACATTTGTTCAATGACATCAAACTTAGTTAGCCATTGGTTGAATATTGGACGGACGTATAACTCGTGGAGCTGGTTTTGTCTAAACTGCTGTTCTCTCACCAAGAGATCATCAAGCGTTGCTTTCCATGTTTGGAATGCCGAACGTGTAATCTTCTTTTGTGAAGACTCTTCAAATTGTGGTAACCTCCTCAGGAGTTGTTTCTCTTTGTTGGCATCAAGCTTTTGAGTCCATTTATTAAAGAAAATCCTGGTTCTAAGAGCAGATGATCCAATATCATTAAATGCCTTTGACTCCTTGTTCATATCATCAACATTACACATTTTCCTTTTCCATTTACCCAAAAACTTCCCCAGATGATGATTATTTGCCTTTTTCTCGTTGACTTTAACGTTCAAAACACAAGATTTCCAGCTTTTAAAGTAAATCACCTGTGTATATGATTCAAACGCTGATGTACTCAGCTCTAGCGAGTTTTGTCGTTTCATTAGCTCAACGCACCATTTTTCCCAGTGAGCTCCTTGAATGGACAATTGATGTTCTTTTGACTTAACGTTCAAATCGTGTCTCTTTCTCCATTGGTCAAACACTTTTAGTTGTAAAAACCGTTCATGATCCTTTAGGTGTAGTTCTCTGTTCCACTTCTTAAACATCGATTGTAAGAGTTTGAGATCTCTAGAATCCTGTAGTATACCTACTTTGTTGTCATGTATAAATCTCTTCTTGAACTGTTGCATGACGAATCTTTTCAAGAAGAAATCCCTTCTCTGCAGTACTTCATTTTCGATTTTTTTGAATTTGAGTTGCTCTGACCATAGTTGAAGATACTTGTCCTGCTTATAGCCTTTCAGGATAACATTGAGATTGTATTCCTTGGAGCTTACTTCCTTGTGGATCTTCCTCCATTTCGTAAAGAAAAACCCTACGTGCAGTGCCATCTCTAAGTCTTTTGCATCCGTTACCATCTCCAACGTGGCTTGATATTTATTTATCCATTTCTTCAGGATCATCTTCTTCTTAATTTTAGATGATTGCTTAGCAGTTGCCTTCAGTCTCCATTGACTGAAGTTCTTCTTCAATAAGTTTGTAGCATAGAACTGTTCGTGCTTTAAATCGGTGTTTTCAAGCTTAGACTTCCATCTTTTGAAAAGCTTAGATTCAAATTGTAAGTCAGCCATATCTTCCAGTGATATCTTCTCTTCCAAATTTGATTGCCATATATCCCAAATCTTCATTAGACTTTTCACACGTTTGAAAAGATCAGCATTATCTTCCAAGTCTTCAGTGTAGACCTTATACTTGAATATCCACTTCGCAACGAACTTCTTCTTTGTGTAAATGTTCCAGATCTCTTGTGACTTACCCAGCTCTGAAAATTTACGTCTCTTAATCAGCCAAAGTTTGAAGAGCTTAGCCTTGTTGTTATACTCTTTGAAGTGTAAAAAGTTCGATAGTCTCATGGCCTCGTTACACGGCGAATCGACAAAGATGTCAATAACACGGGATATCTTAGCATGGTCCAACGAGTACGATCTCAGCTGGTTATATATCGTGATAATGAACTTATCGTTGCTAGGGTCAAGCTCATGTTCCTGTAGGATACCAAAATAGTACGATAATATCCCTTTAAAATGGATGTTTCGAATAGTTCTCGGCAGCAATGAAAGCTGTGAATAGAAAACGTCGTAATCAATCACAACTGAAGGCTCAGGTGCACTGACAACCCTCTTGGTGAAGGGATCAGAAGTTTCAGTGTCTTTGAACAGCTCCATAGAACTCCCACTCATTGACCGTCTGATCGGCGTCACCGGCTGCTGATTACCGTCAAAGAACACCGTCGACTCGGAAACATTGAGTCTCTTCTTCTGTAAGTCGTCAAAGTCCGCCCCGAGGTAGCTCATCGTGGATTCCCACTGCGGCGATACGTTATCCTTTATATGTAGGTGCGATACCTTGCTGATTAGGTCGGCCGTGCTCTGCGACTCAACGGGCAGCTTCTCTGGAGACTTCACGGGCGAGCCACCACGTAGTGAATTGCGTCTGTCCATTGGTTGTCCTGTCCAATTTCCTGGTTCTGTGTGTTTCTGAGTACGCCGGTGCTATGCTGATGCGATGTGTTGATGTTATGAGAACCGCGTTTGGGGATTTTTCAGTGTACGCGTTTTTTGTACTGAGAGATCAGCAACTTCTACAATTTGGGCAGGCAATAGAAACATTTATATATTCACTGTGCTTTCTTCTGCTTCTCTTCCGGGGTTGGGAAGATCACAGCTGTCTCGCCTTGCGTAGAGCCGTAGACCAGCGCACCGACATAAGGCTGGATGTTCCACTCTAGCTTAACAATGGCTTCTCTATTTCTAAAGCTCTCTTCAACGTCCCAAACGGAGTATTTGGAGCGCTCATTGTGCAATGACAGCAGTGCCTTATCGCTCTGTGTTATGATCTTATCCCAGTATGTCACTTTGTTGGAAGACTCGTCTGATTTACCAGGGTATTCTGCCGTCAAGTACACAAATACTTGCTTTGTATTCCAGTTGAACAGTGGTGTCAAATCCGCATCAAGATCAAACACCAGCTTGTTATTCTCCTTGGCCGCACCTTTACTGGAGCCAAACCGTCTGCTGAACTTAACAGTTGCGTGTCTGTAGAGTTAGTATTCCCCTTACTTTCTATCTTAAAGACCAAGACTCACGGTTGTACGTTACTGATCAATCCTGTTGTACCCCAAACATCATCATAATGGAGTTGGCCAAATGAGGTGAGAGCGACAAAAACCGCAATGAAACCGACTAGCGTCAATGAGAAATTGAGAATATGTTGACCCCTCTGAACAATTGAAAACATCTCCCCTTTTTGAATGATTTATTTGAGCTAAATTACCACTTTCTCTTGGTACGTGTTCTCACGGTTTAAAACCTCACGAAAATAAATCGAGTTCGCGCAACAACCAGCGCTCATAACACATCTGGTCATCTCTTATATTTTTTTCATCGGTTACGGGCCACAAGGGGTCCTGTTTCCTTAAACGAAGCTTTTTCACTAAACGAAAAGTAAACGGGGATTGTTTATTTATTAATAATTCGTATATATCAGGTTATCTCATAAGAAAGTCATAGAGCAAAGTAATAAAAATCAAACAAATAAAAGCAGCCAGTGCAAATATTTAGGAGACGGGGATGGGTCATTAAAAATCATTGAACGTCATGATAGCTTGTAGCTTCGCTCCCGTGTGTTAAATGCTTTTGTAGTGGAATTGTGAGTAGTATTGAGTCATCAAACCCATTAAACGTGTGTCTTGTCATTAGTTGTGTATCAATCTTATCATCTCTTGTTCTTTTATCAGTATTATCAATTTCTTCATTCATGTTATTATTCATATTAGTATTCAGGCTTGTTGGTCTAGCAGTTTCGTGTTTATGGCGACGATGCGATTTTTTCAATCGCTTATTATTGTTATCTGTTGGTGACGATGGCTCACGGTCCAAGTCGTATTTACCATTGATGATGTCTTGACGTGTTATGACTTTGACGTGTTTCGTTTGGAGTTGCGGTTTACTATGGCTCAGCACCTCGTCATTTTTCTTTGTATCCAGTTTGTACCTTTTTGTACTACTCCCTAGCAAATTTCGAAGACCGTACGGGATAGGATGTACGATGCCTTTTATCACTCTTGCCTGTGCAGATAATATCCGTTGCAAAGTCCCTTGATTATCAGTCCTTGTAGCAAGCATTTTGTCTGTGGTCATTCAAAGGTATTGGTCCATAGAATATATCGGTACTGTTGTACTTTTATAATAAAACTTTCATCTAAGCAATCAAAACCTTAAAAGAACTCGCCTTCGATGGGGTGGCAAAATTTGGCGGATCTCCCACTCAATAAATATACATAAAGCAATATTTTTTTTGCCCTTAAAAAGAAGTTCACTTGCATCGGATGCATCTCGGAACAGAGAAATCACACACGCTACAAAAGAGCCGAGGCTTCATTGTCTCAGTATTCCACAGGCTCGCTCCATACATAAATTTATATCATTTCGCTTTTATGTAGACCGTGGCTATCTATCATAGTATCATGGCACTACTGGCTAATTCTTCCATCTGATTCATCTCTGCCCCTCGTTGTGGAATCTTCGAGGGAAGCTGTTCAAACCTTAGTTGGAGCGCGGCGTTTGAACTTATTTCCGTATTCCGTAAAACTGCGTTAAAGCCGTTTGGTACTAAGAGGGAGACTAATCATTGGACCCTTTCGGACCCTATTTAAAAAGATAAAAACATGTCACTCTCATGAAATATCACACAAGTCGCAAAATGGGAGAAAACTAATGAAATCTTTCAATATAAACGTAGATGTTATGTACTGGGAATCGGGAAACGAAAAACAAACAGACTGTGGAGTCCGAGCTCCGGCCGAGAACGGCCGGAGATATGCGGGTATAGCCGAGTTAAGCCTCTCAGGAATCCATTCTTACCAAAGAGTATAACAATTCAACTCCTAACTTGACACTATCAACTACTTTAACACCCTGTAATTCTTGCATTAGTTTATTCTCCATGCCCGAGAGACCAGCGCAGCCAAGCAAAACTGTGCTTGCACCGTAATCAACGCATTTATTTGCCTTCTTAACAAGTTTATCGAAATTCTCTGGATTGCCTAAACCGAGGACGTTAACGTTTGATGCGACGGTACCGGTGAATAAAGGAACTTGGATACCGAAGAACTCATTAACCGAATTATCCAGCAAAGGTTCCCATGGCTTTGTAGACGTTAAGATTCCAAACTTATCAGGCGATCTTGTCATGGCATATGTAACACTCGCTTGAAAGATACCTAAAACTGGCTGTCTTGTCAATTTACGCAATTCGTGGATTAATGGATGATCAGAGTAACAACAAATTAAATAGCCATCAAAGTTAATCATTTTTTGCTCCTGGAGGTCTCTTAAACAAGCAACACACGATGAATTAGAAGTTTTAGGTCCATCAATCTCTGCTGGTGCATCACTTGGACCTGTATAAAAAGTTAAGTTGCACTGCGGAGGCACAGGTAAGATTTCTTGTAAATTATCAGTTACGGATTTAGAACTGTTGGGATTTATAATCAATAAATTCATAACTCTCATCCTTTTATTCATTTTTATTCATGATAAAATGAAAGGTCTTGGGTATTTATGATTGTTGCTATCAAAACTTTCCAGTTATACAGTCTTGAAGGTAAGCTCGGAGATTGCCGGGGCAACCCCACATTCCAGTGGAAAGACAAAATGATCTACAAAGATAACTACTATAATCCTTAATTCAAAATGATCTGTGTTTATATACAAAAATTAACAGGTCATATGAAAGTATATGCAATTTAATATATGTCATTAATTCATCAGTCTTTCTTTCTTCATCTTTCTCTTCAATCTTTGGTTCAATTCATTCAAATTTTTCATAGTCTTTGGATATAAACTCTTGTAGTGATCGACAACTTCAGGTATGTCCTTTTGGCGTCTTCTTGCACTATTCAAGATATGAATATATAGAATACCACTCAATTCACGTTTTCTCAAGAGACCAAGAGCCAAATATGGTTTTAATACACGTCCTTTATAGTGATATGGTATAACTTTTTGACCTAATCTTCTCAACTTTGTCTTTTCACTTCTAACCAAAGATTTAGCTATACGACCACCAATCAATTTCCTCTCGACAATAGTCAAACCATCATGTAAAGTTGAAGCCCTTCTGAACAGTTGTTTAACAACCCAGTTCATTCTATTTGAATCAAAAGTAAATTTATGAACAAATATCAAATCTTGGAAAGTTTGTGAGAATCCACTAATATCCTTTTTAACAACATGATATTGATAAATAGATTTGATGATCGTATTATAAATTTTCTTCAATTTCAGTGGTGCTTCATTATCTTCAACCAAATATTCTTTAACTTTGCCTTGGAAGTTTGTGTAGACGAGTTCAAACGATTTCCATTTCTTTTGAGAAGCAAATAGAATCATCTCCTGTTTCATGAAATTCAAATTGTTATTAATATCAAATGTCTCTTCAACTTCTGTAAATTCTTGCATGATTCTAAATGCCTCATCGATATCGGATTTCTTGATTAATTTGTTAACCAAAGGTTTGATAGATTTGAAACTCAATTTGCCTAAGATAGGTAAATCCTTAGTTCTATAACGGTTCAAAATCTCATCAACAGTTTGAGTAGTTCTGGTTAATTCTTTATTCATCGTACCGGTTTTAACCATTGTGATAATGAATTCTCTGTATAATCCAGAATCAATCTTGGAACAGTTGTTAAGGGCCATTTGGAAAACCGTCACGGCATCATCATATTTCTTATATCTGTTATAAGATTTCATCAATACTCTATAATGTCTTGAGTCGATCTTTATATGACGCATTTGCATATCTTTGATAACTTTAAGAGCTTCGAAGAACTTTCCTTGGAAAGTAAAGAATTCCAATTTAGCTAAAGATATCTCTCCAGTTGTAGTTTTCAATCTTATGATCTTATTATAAATGTCTCTGGCTTTTGTGTAATCACGTCTCATCAAATAAGATCTCATCAACAATATAAGTGATTTAGAGTCATTTGTAAAAGATTGTGGTGACAATTGGAAAAGTTTTTCAATTTCTTCGTAATCCTTTAGCTCATAATGCAATGATAGTAAAGCACGTTCAAATTTAGCATCAGGTTCGATATTTAATCTTTTCATAACATTTATGATCTTACCCAATTGGCTAACATTCTGTGATTTCTCACAAACTTGAACTAAAACGGTGAAGTGATGTACTGTGAGTTTTTTACCTCTTTGGACCAATACTTCCAACAATGACATGGCATCTTCAATTTGACCTTGTTGAGCAAACTGCTCGAATAATAGTCTAAAAGTCTTGGTTGTAGGCTTTAATTTCTCTGTATAAAGTTCTCTCAAATGCTCATAAAACTGATTTGGCTCCGAAGCTTTCAGTTGTCTTTCCATCAACATGTTGTAAAAGATCGGTCCATGTTTTGTTTTATTCTTAGAATATAACTTAACAATCAGGTCAAAGTCTTTCAAACGGTTATCGTATAGCAAAGTACCCAAAATACGATTGATTTTCTCCTCTTCAATGTTTCCTTCTCTCACTACCAATTGTAGAAGCTCAAATGCTCTTCCTCTATACCGAAGTGCTGTTGCAGAGGCAATGAGATCTCTTTGCATCTTCTCTTTCCATAAAGAACGATTTTCAAAGAAAATAGTCAGTGAATTATCGTATTTCTTCAATGAGGTATAGGCTTGGATGGTATTTGATAAAGTACTTGAAGTTCTCAGTTCCTTTGGTGTGGATTCCCATACTTTCACTATATCAGTAGGACGTAAGAGCATGTAGTATGAATATGATAAGTTGTGTAGCATGCCCATTTTTTCTTCTGGGGTCCCTAAAATCTCAAATGAATATTGAATAATCTCCTTAGGTTCTTTGATCTTATTCAAGATTGTTAGAAGAATGGCCATTAAACCTCTGGTGTTTGGTTGATGGGCAACCTTCATCGTGGGTAACTGTAACTTCGCAGCACGGATCCAAAGTAGTAATGCAGTCTTTGAACGGCCAATTATCTCGGTGAGATCATGAACAGACTCATTTAGAATACGGTCTCTTGTCTTCAGATCAAAATTTTCCAAAAATAGCTGAATCTCATTGGCCTTGTTCAAGATGGCTAGAGTAGATAGAAATATGCTCTTTTCTCTTTCGTTGCGAATATCGTTTTCTAGTATGGAATATACCCAATCACTCTTCTTGAACCTCAGCAATAAGATCAATGCTTCCTCTCTGTCTTGTGGAAGGAGATTCATTGTCACCGAAGAATTGATGAGAATGGATCGTAGAGTCTCAATGTCAAGCTTCGTCTTTGAGGGTTTCTCAAGAATTGCCCTCAGGTTATTAGGTCTTGCTGGTGACGACACTATTACCGGCTGCTCTGTGAACGTTGAAGAGAATCTGTTATACTTTGGCTTTCTGTTGTCTTTCAATAACCAGTCCAATGTGGGCCTTGTTGTCTTGGGTATAATTGACGCTTTCAAGAGGCGCCGGCTCAGTGTTCCGTGGTTATCCGCAGCCCATTGGAGCATTTCATGGCGACTGGCAAAGCTAGCCTCTCGGAGAATGAAGGACATGTGGTAAGAGAGCCCGCTTTTGGAATGGATGTGATCTTTCTTGAAGTAACGGGGTTTGTCTTTGTCGGGGTCTCTATGGTATGGTTTCTGTTCGGTTGCTTATTCTGTGTTTTTTGGCCAATGACCGGAAAGATCCTTCGGGTTTCTTCTTCGCCTGATCTCCAGAAACTGTTTCTCCACCTCTTTTAAAGTCTGTTAAACCTGAATCTTTAACTATTCAGAATACACAGAGTCGGCCCATCGCTCAATATTTTTCACTTTCCCTCAACCCTCGGTATTCCTCGGTGATTTCACCTCGGAAATCCGACTTTGGTTTGGGACACATGGAGATAATCTTAAAAAATTTGTGAGAGGCGATGAGGCCATATATCCTGACTAAAAATCTTGGTTTATTAGAAATTTAAGATGGCTTTCAACGATAAGAAGGGCAGATTTGCCAGCAAGAACCCTTACATTGACAGAAGGGAGTCGAAGAGTAAGTGAATAAGCAGTAAAGAGAGGAGAAAAAGACCTTCAGGACTAACATGTGTGAAAAAAGATAGAGAGATCAAGCAGGCACTTGTACATAAAGCAAGACTTAAAAAGAAATATTTCAAGGAGCTTGAAAAGGCCGGTGAATCACTGCCTGAGAGAAGTAACAAGAGGGAAGAAGAAGCAGAGAAGAAGAAAACACAGCTAACATTTCAGGATCGTCAGAAGCTTGCAAAGGACAGAAAGAAAGCAGCCAGGGAGCAGAGAGAGAAAGAGAAGGAGGAAAGAGTAGAGACGATTGAGCAAAAGCGTAAAGAAAGAGAAAGAAAGAAAGAAAGGCTCTCAAAAACAACAAGATCGGGACAACCAAAGATGGGCCCAAGAATTACCAATTTACTCGATAAGATCAAACTACAATATGGTGATAAATGAGAGGTGTACATTCAGATAGATATGGCTTCAAGTAGTTGCTCCACATCTTCTGGCAATTTGTCTTGGAATCTATCGTGCTCAAATACATTAACGTCTCTATATTCAAACCATGGTCCACCATCCAACTGCCATAAGCCTTTCTTTGTGACCGGCTTAGGTAAGATGCTATCTCCACCAAGGTAGTACTTTGAGAGCTTCTCCTTTTGATGTTTATCCAACATCGTGTATAATTGGACATCACCACCCAACCCAAATGCTATGAACCTTTGTAATGATTTTCCAGAGTCGTACCAATTAGGAATAAAATCGCACCGTTTCAGCTTAGGAACAAACCTTGGGTATGCCTTAAACATACTCTTGCCATTGATCATAGATGAGATGCTGCAGTGTAGCTTATCTGTAGTTATGGCAGTGTCATCAGTTAGTAGTAAAGTGTTTGTGACTTTTCTCTCAAACCCATTCTCCTCTACTATCTTCAAGAGACCATCTTCATAGTTGAACTTTGTCACTGCGAAATCCTTTGTAGACACCAATACCGTTTTGCCCTTGGTGTCCATGCTGGTGATAAGGGAATTGAAGGAGTACAACTGCTTAGACTCGTTCATCTTTTGCTCCACGATGTTATATGAACAGATAAATAAATCGCAGCCACTAGAATACAAAATGGAGTGGTCATACATCTGAACAATAGCTAGCACTGCACCTGATGTCTTTAAGTTGTGTAGCTCAAAGACATCAACAATTGGCTCTTCGCCCTTTTGGGTTATACATTTTACATGGATGACTTTCATACAGCCACCAGACTTATTGGAACAGCCAACCAGTAGGTTTCTAAATTTCTTTTGGCCAGAAGGCACTGTCCAGTCTGATAAGCACAGTGGTCTATCGGAGCTGAACAACTCGGAGCTTCTCTTAGAATACTGCCTGTCCTCCAACTTGGTATATTTGTTTGTAAATAGTAATTCCTTCTCTGTGATGATGGCGAATACACCGAGGTGTGGTATATATTTCATCCTTCTAGGAATCACACCGAGTTTTATGTTCTTGAAAACAGGTTGGACGTGTTTAGAGATCTCTAAAAAGCTTAGTCCGTCTTCACGGATCATCGCATAGCTGTTTTCACCAACGTAAGCAACCGAAAGAATCTCCTTATCACTCGTTGGACCATTAAACACAATAGGTGTAGCGTATTTACAGCCAAATTTCAACTTCCAAATGGTCTTACACACCAAGATAACATGATCCATGCCCAATGTGAATTCTATAGGAGAATCACATAATGCAAATGAAAACTTCTTCTCTAAGGTAATATTCGGGAGTTTGCCTGTTATGGAATAACCAGAGTATTCTCCTGTTCGTGAGCTTAGATAAATGACATTATGTGCAGCCACTAAATCATGTGGCTCTCTAATGTCTAATGGGAAATCACAAAGGTACTCTAACTGAGTATCACCGTTTTTATAGAACTTCAGGCAAGACTCACAGCCCACGATAGCCAATAACGTATCCTCATAGATGACCAGTTTAACAAAGTTTACAATATCGTCAAGAATCACTAAATCACAAGCTTGGGTTATCTCACCAGACGCAATATAAAGCCCTAGAACGCACTCTGCTTTCTGGTCACTAGACCTCTCCATCAAAACAGCAATGACATTCTCAAAGCAATCTGCATATATCAAATTCTCGTCAAATTGTTTAGTCATCACCATCTCTTCCCCTTGAAAAGCAGAAACAACGATGGAGTCCTCAGTGACCTGGAAGCATATCTCCTCGAGACTTGATGCATAGATAGTACGTCTATTGAGCTCCAGCCCAGTCTCTGTTTCTTCAACTAACGTGTCATTTTCCATTCTTAGCACAAGAGTTTTCTCCAAAAAGACAACTATAACGTAGAGTGTATCACCGACTGTATGGTGATACACGTTGATAGCAGATTTCAATAAAAGGCTTGGTTCCTTCCAGGCTACTAATCCACGTTTGAGCCTCGAGATCGATCGGCCATGGACTAGCCAGAGCTCTTGGCCTTCAGATCTTGTATCTATAACTTCAACATCCCAAACTGGTGCCCAATTGTCCCAGCGTGTAATTCTCTCTCCGGAGCTGATATCGAGTGAGTCTGTTGCGAGCCCATCATGAATAATATCCTTAAAGATGATGTACCCACTCTTGGTAACGTTACTGCTATAAATGAAATGATACCCATCATCTTTCTTTTCCAAAGAAAATTTGTTCACTTTGGGCACTTTCAAAATAGGTCTGATGTGAATTATTGTATCATACACGACAATAGAATAAATGGTGCCGTCTTCAGAGGCAATCAGCACTTCATTGTCTGGTGAGTCCGCTATGATGGCTGTTGTTGATCTATAATAACTCACTGGGAACTCACCAGGGTACTCTTTATACGCAAAGTTATAGTCTGCAGATAGAATGTTATTGACGCTGACAAGAACTATCATTTTCTCCATCATCATGAAGATCGATTGCTTGAATGGTAATGAAAAAACTGGAACTTCAAAATGGTTTGGAAATAGCAGAGGAGTGTGCTCAGTGATACGGTTCTCTTCCATCCACCATTCAAATAGTCTGATAACATACCTCCTGCCTGAAGTTACCATCATAGAAGCTATCATAGCATGTGAAAAACTCGGTACACCGTCTAATGGGTCCAAGAAACAAGTTGAAAGTATTGTTCCATCAAAGTGCAAGTTGTGTAACCTGTCGAGCATTGTTCCACGAGGACTATCTGAACAATAATACAAACGAATGACATTTTGCATGGCACACACAGCAATGGCCTTCCCTGACTTGTGTGTCACTATCTGCCTCCCTACGTCTGAAAGCTTCGGTATTTGTTTCTCCAAGTGTGATGTTCTCCACCATTGGACCACATATGGCCTCACCTCGCCTTCTACTTGAAAGAATCGAATCAGCAATAAAAGTCGTGAACTTAGTGTCAATAAAAGACTATCTTCGTCTTCTATGCCGTCATTCATCATGATTCCCTTTAGCACTGCCGAAGATCTGATTCCACTTGGTAACTGGAAGGTTGAGCCATCTACAACGGTGATTGATGATTCGTGGACAAATACTGTAATTTCCTCGATCTCAGGAACGTATGAGTCCAATGTGTCGTCATCTTTGCTTATTACAGCTTCTTCTCCTTCTTTAGTCGTCAATCTGATCAGCTCATCATCAAAGTCATCCAAATCATCATCATCCATCTCCGAACCAAATGAGTTTGGGTCCTGAGGTTGAAGTTCCATAAGCATCTCTTTCGTTAGAAAATATCCATCATTTACATTGGCTTGATCATCAAGTCCCTTCAATGGCTTATTAACAGACATCTTTAGACGGTGAATCTCCTTCAATATGGGACTAGATGTGATCTTATTCCTGAGTACTGCAAAGTCGCTAGAGAACCGGTCACTATTCGTGCTGTCAGACTCATTTGAAGGGTCCCATTCAAACAGACTCTCCTCAGATAGGTCAATTGGTCGTACGAGGTCATCCTCGGTGATCTCCATGATTGGCTGATTCACTGCTTTTATTATTCATTTTATATATAAAGAGGTGTCAAGGCGATGTTGAAGCGCGGGATACGTAGACCGAGGAGTTATGCGGCCCTGTCAAAATTCCCCGATTTGGAAATAATGTCCGGTACTCCCTACAAAAGTTATTAATCATAAACAAAAATCATTTAACAATAAAAATTGGGGAATTTCTATAAAAGAAGTGAGCTATGTACAAGGTTTGTATTTACAAAAGTTTTCACTTCTTCTCTTCTTGCAACTTCTTTTGGTGCTCGGCCATCAACTCCTTCTGGAGATGAGCTGGGGCCTGAGCGTAGTGCTTGAACTCCAAGGAGAACTCACCCTTACCTTGAGTAGCAGCTCTCAATGAAGTAGCGAAACCGAACATCTGGTTCAATGGACACTCGGCGGTGATGGTGAATTCCTCTGGACCGTTCTCAGTGTCCTGGATAATGGCAGTGACCTTGTTCAAAAGGGCAATGGCAGAACCTTGGAATTCATTTGGAGCAGTGACATCAACACTCATGATTGGCTCCAAGATAACTGGGTTAGCCTTCATGAAACCTTGCTTGAAAGCAGCCAAAGTGGCAGTTCTGAAAGCCAACTCGTTAGAGTCGACAACGTGGACCTGACCATCATTGATAAGCATGGAGACACCGAGAACCTTGTGTCCAATAAGAGGACCCTTCTCAACAGCTTCTTCGAAACCTTTACGACAAGCGAGCAAGAACTTCTCTGGAATCTTACCACCGACAATCTGGGTCTCAAAGTGGTTCTCACCCTCAATTGGAGTCATTGTACCGGCAACCTTGGCAAACTGACCAGCACCACCAGATTGTTTCTTGTGTGCGTAATCAAAGTCAGCTGGCATGGTAACGGCCTCACGGTAAGAAACTTGTGGCTTACCGGTAGTACAGTCAACATTATACTCACGCTTCATACGCTCAACGTAAATCTCCAAGTGTAATTCACCCATACCTGAAATGACAGTTTCCTTAGACTCGGCATCGTAGTTAACTCTGAAGGTTGGATCCTCCTTTTGGAAACGGTTCACAGCCTTAGAGAAGTTGGTGACATCCTTAGTGTTCTTTGGAGTAATAGAAAGAGAGATGACAGCATCTGGGACATACATAGAAGACATAGCGATCTGTGTTGTACCATCAGAGAAGGTGTCACCAGAGGCACAATCGATACCGAAAGTGGCACAGATTTCACCAGGACCAATCTCATCGACATCTTCCATCTCTTCAGAGTGCATACGAACCAATCTAGCAACTTTAACCTTCTTACCAGTCTTAACGTTAGTGATGTAACCACCCTTCTTCAAACGACCTTGGTAAACACGCAAATATGTAAGCTGACCGTATTTACCTTCTTCCAACTTGAAGGCAAGACCGACGAATGGCTCCTTAGAAGATGGGATCAATTCAACAGGAGCTTCATCATTCTTGATATCTAAACCTTTGTTCAAAATCTCAGATGGGTTTGGCAAGTAGTCACAAACGGCATCCAAAACTGGCTGGACACCCTTGTTAGCCAAAGCGGAACCCATAAGAACTGGGGTGAACTTTCTAGCAATAGTGGCTCTTCTAATAGCAGCCTTGATCTGTTCAGTGGTTGGTTCAACCTCGTCCAAGAACAATTCAGCAATTTCATCATCAACATCAGCAAGAGTTTCAATCAACAAAGCTCTCTTCTCTTCAACTAAGTCAACAAGGTCAGCTGGAATCTCATCAATTCTAATAGTTTCACCCTGAGGACCTTCATTGTAAACAGCAACTCTGTCAATAATGTTAACGGTACCCTTAAGCTCAGACTCGGCACCAATTGGAACCTGGATAGCAGCAGCTGGAGTTTTCAACTTCTCGTTGATCTGTTGGATAGCTTTGAAAGGATCAGCACCCATTCTGTCCATCTTGTTAATGAAGGTAACTCTTGGAACGTTGTAACGACGCATTTGACGGTCAACAGTCACGGTTTGGGACTGAACACCAGAAACAGCACAAACGACAAGAACGGCACCGTCCAAGACTCTCAAGGCTCTCTCGACTTCAATGGTGAAGTCAATGTGACCTGGTGTGTCAATCAAGTTGAAATGGTAGTCCTCGTTGTTTCTGTTCCAAGAACAATAAGTAGCAGCAGACTGGATAGTAATACCCTTTTCTCTCTCCAAATCCATGGAATCCATCTTAGCACCAACACCATCACGACCTCTAACGTCGTGGATGGCATTGATTCTACCAGTATAGAACAAGACACGCTCTGTGAAAGTTGTCTTACCGGAGTCAATATGAGCAGAGATACCAATGTTACGCATTCTAGAAGCCTTAAGGGAATCCTCAGCAGGTAAGTTGGCCATGATCTTATCGATGGAGACCTTCTCTTCCTCATACGAGTGTCTCACAGCAGATTGGTGGATAAGTCTCTTTTGGGAGACAGTCCAACCAAGCTGGCGAGCACCCTTCGTCCAGAGATTGTTCAAAACTCTCGACATATCCGGTGATGTTCTCGGTCAAAAAAAAGAAGAAGTACCCAATCAAAGGAAGTTCGATGTTTTAGTGGCCTTTTTTTTTTCAGTTGGAGGATCAAAAAACCGGTTCAACCTTCTCGGGGGCATAGAACGCATTCGCGGCCGGCGGCTTTCCCGCCGGCTGTTATGTCACCGAGATGTGACACAAAAACGAAATGAGCTAGAATCCAATTTAGAAAGTTCCCTTTCTGTTTCTCTTTCTTACCCTTAACGATGTAGTTCTGACACAGTAGCACGTAACTTGTAAATCTGATCGGCAATGGCTTGGAAGATATACAACAACACCTTAATTTTATGTACTATTGCCCTTGGTGGGCTTATGTTGGGTCTCGAGACCACCTCAATGGCAGTTTTCCTCTCTTCTGATATCTTCATGGATTACTTCGATTATCCTGGCCCGCTTCTCCAGGGTGTTATCAGTGGATCGAGTCCTGCTTCTGCGTTTTTTGGTTGCTGGCTTGCCGGTTACATCTCAGATCTGCATGGCAGAATTCCATGCATTAAGACCGCTTCGTTCTTGTGGTGCGTTGGTTCGTTTATCTCGGTGTTCACTTGGGAGTTGATCTCTCTTATTGTTGGTCGTGTTATTAAAGGTTTATCTCTCGGTTGCTTTTCGGCTGTGTTATCTGTTTACCTCTTGGAGGTGATGCCTATTGAGAAGAGAGGGTTATCGAGCTCAGTGATTCAGTGGTGTCTTACCTGGGGTATTCTGCTCATGTTTTACTTGTCGTTTCTGTGTGATTACAGCTTACAGGATGACTGGTCTTTCAGAGCTGCTTGGTCTGTTGAGAGCTTGCCTGGTGTTTTGTTGTTCATCTTTTCCTTCTTCTTACCTGAGTCTCCTAAATGGCTTGCCTATAGAGGGAAAATGGATGAGTCTCGCTTGATCTTTCAAAAGTTGAATTCACCAGTGGCTCCATTACAAGAGTCCCACTCTCCTCAGATAACCGAAGATCAAAATTCAGTCTCTCAGGGTGCATTAACCACAAGACAGCAATTGGATGCAGTGGAAAAGATTATCGATCGCTTTGAAGCTGAATCACAAGCTTGCTCGTATCTTGATTTATTCCGTTCAGCTTTGAGATATCATTTATTTGCAGGGATCTTGACCCAAGCTGCTGTTCAATTGAGTGGTATTGGTATATTGATGTACTACATGGTTTTCATCTGTGAAATGATTGGAATGCAAGGAGACACAAAGATCATGGCAGCTTCTCTTCAGTATGTTATCAACATCATCTTCACTATTCCACTGATATTCTTGATTAATAAAATGAGAAGAAAGGACATTCTTGTTTATGGTACCAGTTGTTTGGGTCTTTGCATCTGCGCTATTGGTTCTGTTATGGGATACTTTGGTCATCAAGTTCCTCCTATCGGTGGTAATGAAAGTGTCGTTTGGGAAGTCTCTGGTACAGCTGGTTCATGGACACTTGCGCTCTGTTTTCTCTTTGTTGCAATATTTGCATCAACGTTATCGTGTGTTTCCTGGTTATATACAAATGAGATCTTTCCTTTGAGGGCCAAGGCAAAAGGTTCTGCTATTTGCATGTCGGTGTCATGGATTCTAAGCTTCATTTTAACATTTTTAGCACCTTTGTCGCTTAGTTCTATTAAATGGGGCACATTCATAGTCTTTGGAGGCTGTGGGTTGATTTCTTCTCTCGTTATG
This sequence comes from Petasospora americana, assembly GCA_003708795.3. Classification (NCBI taxonomy): domain Eukaryota; kingdom Fungi; phylum Ascomycota; class Saccharomycetes; order Phaffomycetales; family Wickerhamomycetaceae; genus Petasospora; species Petasospora americana. The sequence goes on from PPOA03000009.1 coordinate 354,370, forward strand.
GGGGTGTGGTTCCCTGAGACTTTTGGCAAGGATGATTATGACATTGAAAATATATTTGGCTCTACATTAAGTAAGGATATTGAGTCTAAAGGTGAATCCCATGAGAGCAAGTCTGTTCAGAATGCCTCTACGGGCTCTAACAAAGACTGTGAAAGCGAAAAAGGATCGAGACAAAGCACAATGAGACTTCAGCTTGATAAGACTATAAAGTTATCACCACCGTTAAATGACTCCACTACTCCAGCTAAATCCTTCACTGCACTGTCGTCCCCGTTCCTCAAAAAGATGGGTGCTCCTTTTGACGTGCAAGAAGATGACAAACACGAAGAAGAGGGCAGTTCTAGTGGAACTCCTGGCTACTACAACGTGAGTGTTTCCTCGTTTTTAGGTGGGTATCAGTGAGAGAGAGAAGTTCATAATAGCACAGCTGCCATCTTTGAGTGTTGATTGTAGAAATCGCGACAAAGCCGGGGCGGACGGACAGGACATGAAAAATGACACCTACGCTTTTATTAGCGGAAGAACTGAGGACGGAAAAACAAAAATAAACAAAGCAAAATGGCAAAGGATAGCGACAATTTGATGGAAGTGAGTGACTGCGTGTGGTATATTTATAGCTTATGAGGAGACTAACAGCGTGAAGGAGCCCAATTGGCTGGAAAACGATGATGTAACGAGTGAGTTTTGAGTGCTTAAAACACGGGTTATCAAGATGTACTAACAGCTTTAAAAGATATGGGCACACAGGCGTATATCCCGCCTGATGACTTTGAGATTTCCAATGAGGCCACTGAGCCATTAGAGCCCGACACCTCAACGCAGAGCAAGCCAAAGATGTCGACCAACTTTGAGGGTGGTATCCTGTCCATCAACCACTACAGACGTTACTTCAATATCAGTACTGGTGATTTCTTTATGAATGTTATTAATTCGCTTAATATTTTGAAGAGTGTGCAAGACCAAGATGAACTGGGAGATATGTATGGGCCAATTTGGGTCACTGCGACTGTTATATTCTGTCTTTTCTTCTCCAATACTTGCTCAAGCTTATTGGTTAGCTGGTTCCAAGGTGGTGATGAAAAATACCAATACAACTTCACTTTACTAACAGGTGCTATCACGTTGCTATACGGTTATACATTTTTGATCCCATTGGCATTCCATCTGATCTCTGTTTACTATTTCAAGATGACTGGTCTGCTACCATTGAGTCAGTTGATTTCCATTTATGGCTATGCCAACTCCAGTTGGGTCCCTGCTGCAATTTTAAGTATCCTGAGAGGATTCTTAAATGGCCACTCAATTTTAAGTAATACTCTGAAATGGGTTAGTGTCTTGATTGGTGGTGCTCTGAGTGGGGCTGCTATCTTAGCGAAGATTTATCCAGTTGTTAAGAACTCTTCACTAGCAATTGGTCACGAAAAATTGGGTGTGATATTATGTGGTGTATTGGCAATTGCTCATATTGGACTGATCATTGCGGTTAAGGTTTCCTTCTTCGGTGATTTGAGCGTTGTTTAAGTTTATAGACAGACACAATTTGATAAAACTGATTAGTGATAACAAGCTAGACCAACGATAAGCATCTATCGTATCATTTCATATGATACCGAGCGCACTCTACAGAGGATCAGAGAAATATGCAGGATTTTAAAGTCAAATTTCACCTGGATGCTGTGTTTCTGTAAGTCCATGCTTCCATTGCTTCGAGAACCTTTTTCAGAAGTGTCAAGAAAGATTTTCAGGGGCTTCCAAGGGGCAGTGATAAGTAAAATGGCTGCCTTTTTCTAAGAAAAAATGGCTTTAGATAAGGCATCAAGGCCTAAACACACCCAGCAGAAGGTGAGTACCTTCACATTCGACAGAGACTTCTCGGGCTTTTGCTTATCGGAGGGTGTCATGCTCATAGAGCCTACGTGTTTGTGTGGTGTGTTCTACGTTTTTAAAAGCCGTTTACTGAGGAGTCAAAGTCGAAGTCCAACCCAAAACGAGTCACCTTCGCAAAGACCCTTCTTTTCCCTTTGACGTAGTTCCGAAGTCACAGAAACCTCCGCGTTCAACCGCGTTTAATAGTGGGATCCCAAGCTACTTAGAGTTTTGGATCCTCACGAGGGCACGTTAGGGCCCGAGCAATTGACTCGGCTGAACCAAGCAAAACACCTTTTCACACCTATATAAAAGACCCTCAATCCTCTTGGTAGTTCAGCTGTTCATATTCATCGTTTAGTAAATCACCATAGAGAAAAACTTACGGTTTTTGAAAGCGAAAAAAGGATTATAAGCTACGGTACACTACTCAATTGGGGTCGTCGCCGCCAGTTAACTTCCAGCTCCTCCTTCGGGTTTACTCCTTTCTGGATATCCCGACACCCCTTTTTTCACTAACTGAGGCCAGCAGAAACCTCATTGTAATGCATAAAGCTCTAGAAACTTTTTACCGAGCTTTCATTTCAACTACGCTTTCTCTTTTGTGCCGTCCTCTCAGCCTTGCGTCAGGTGCCTGTGCGCTAACCAGTGAAATTTTCCTGACACAAAAAAGGTTCTTGACAGACATCCACAAACACACAGCTCAGTGGAACTGCAACTGAAGAAATCAATTCTACAATATCCTACTTTCTTTCTGATGCTCTAAGAAGATTTATTGCTAGATAACACTTCCTAGCACTTTTTCAGTTCTAGCCATTAGTGCCGTCTTTATTAGGTGATGCCTCGCACCTAAACCTCTGTGCCGTTAGTAGTGCGCGTATCGACGCACAAAGTTGCCGTCAAGGCACCAAGTGCGTCTCTCTCTCAGGAAGAAACAATCCGTTAAACATCAAAGCCTTAGAAGGCACTATGCTAGTCATTATGATTGGACCTCAATTATTGCCCTTTGGAGATAATGCAAAACGTCATTGATAAGACGCTTCTCCTCCTATTTTCCCATACTAAATTTCTAAGAGAAAAAAAAGAAAGAAAACGCCCCACTCCGAAGCCAGGTAGCATGTAAGATGCTCTCACAGGCGGAATTCCACGTCCGCCCACTTGGGCCTTACAGAACCCATCCCCTCTCTCTTTCTTTTTTCTGTCTCTCTCTGTCTCTGATGGTCCTCTGCGCCGTATTACACATACCGTGCATTTTTATGATATGGGCCATATACGTACGTAATCCGCCGATATGTCGATGATCGTTTAAATGATATATAGCCACGGCAGTTCGCACTTTCCACCTTCCGGTTCTCAGTATATCTCACTATTGTGCTTTATACATAATGGGTAATAAAGAAGAACTCAACGCCATTACCTCGGGTAGTGGTAGTGGTATGAAGTCTGATGAGACTTCATCGATTGAAAATGCCGCTTATACTGAAACTAAAATAAATGGAACAACTTCAAATTCTGTATGGGCTAGAATGGTTAACTCCACAAAGAGAATGGAGGATGCTATTGACCCTAACTTATCTGATGCTGAGAAGGCTGAGATTATGAAAGTTCATAACGAAGGTGAGAAATTGAAGAAGGGTATTAAACTCCGTCATTTGATCCTTATTGCCGTTGCCACTGGTATCGGTACCGGTTTACTTGTTGGTTCCGGTTCTTCATTACACAAGGGTGGTCCAGCTGGTTTGATCATTGGTGTTATCATTGTCGGTTCTATGTTGATCCCGGTTATGGAAGCTGCTGGTGAGTTGGCTGTTACTTACGGTGATTTGACCGGTGGTTTCAACGCTTACAACGCTATCCTTATTGATTCTTCTATGTGTTTCGCCGTCTCTTGGAACTACTGTATTCAATGGCTTTGTGTTATGCCATTAGAATTGGTTACTGCTTCTATGACTATTAAATACTGGACCACTACAATTAACCCTGATGCCTTTGTTTGTATTTTCTACGTTGTCATTGTCATCGCTAACTTTATTGGTTCTGATGGTTACGCTGAGTTTGAATTCTTCTTGAACTTCTGTAAGACCCTCATGATTATCGGTTTCTCCATCTGTTGTGTTGTTATCGTCAACGGTGGTGCTGGTAACGGTGGTTACCTCGGTGCTCACACTTGGCACGATCCTGGTGCTTTTGCCCACTCCTTCAAGGGTGTTTGTGCAGTCTTTGTCTCTGCTGCTTTCTCCCTTGGTTGTACTGAGTTCTTGGCCTTCTCTGCTGCCGAGCAACCAAACCCACGTCGTTCTATTCCATCTGCTACCAAGCAAGTCTTCTACAGAATTGTCTTTTTGTTCGTCTTGCCACTCTTCTTGATTGGTTTGATTGTTCCATACAACAACTCTGACTTGCTCGGTAACTCTGGTGCCCAGACTGCTGCTTCTCCATTCGTCATTGCCGTTTCCACTTTGAACGTTGTTCCACACATTGTCAACGCTGTTATCTTGATGGCCGTTTTGTCTGTCGGTAACTCTGCTTTGTTCTGTGCTTCCCGTACTCTTCAGTCTTTGGCTGAGCAAGGTTTCGCTCCACAGTACTTCAACTACATTGACAGAACCGGTAGACCATTCAGAGCTTTGGTCTTCTCTGCTATCTGTGGTTTGTTCTCTTTCGTTGCCGCTTGTGACAAGGAGGCTACCATCTTCAACTGGTTGTTGTCTATCTCTGGTCTTTCTACTATCTTATCCTGGTCTGGTATTGTCTTGTCCCATATCAGATTCAGAGCTGCTATGAAAGTTCAAGGTTTCTCCACTAACGAGCTTGGTTACTTGTCAAAGACTGGTGTTCTCGGTTCATGGTACGCCTTCGTCATTAACGTTTTGATCTTGATTGCCCAGTTCTGGATTGCTCTCTGGCCAGTCAACGGTGACGGTAGCGCAAACGCTACTAACTTCTTCCAGAACTACCTTGGTATCGTCGTTGCCTTGGTCTTCTACGTTGCTCATAAAGTCTGGACTAGAAACTGGAGATTCTTCATCCCAGCCGAGGAGGTTGACCTTACAAAGGGTAGAAAGATCTTTGACGCTGATGTTCTTGCCCAAGAGGATGCTGAAGAAGCTGAGAAGCTTAGAAACTCTCCATTATACGTTAGAGTCGTCAGATTCCTCTGTTAAAGTCTTGAAACTCTCTCACACCCCACCTTCGCATTATTTTTGCATGTTATGTCTGTTTTTTTGATGATCTGTTTTCCACATACTAGAGCATAGCTTTTCTGTATATTACAAATGTTTAAAGCGTTGCTTCTTGACTAATTGTAGAATTATCATGTTTCGAGTCTCTATAGTCCCTAAAGTCCCGAGCCTCCAAACCTCGAGACGCGAAAAAAAGTAGCGCCCCTGGAAACAAATCTGCGGAAACGCGCTTTTTATCGACGGGCGCGTTTCGTAGGTAAAAATTGATTGATTTCACAACCTCCAAACTTTTCATTTCACAAGAGAAAGGCCACTGAACCAAATAGTGAAGAGGATATGGCACTGCTGGGGGGTCCTGGGAGCATGACACTCCGGAAGAATGTGCTGAAACTGCTAGTTATAGTTCTGCTGTTCCATATCATCTCCAGATACTTCCTGCCTTCAACGGACCAAATTCAACAATCATCTACGGATGCTTCAGAGAAGACCGATGGAACAGCTTTGACGGAAAATGATGAGTCCTGGAGAGACTGGATCTACAGCCGGATGCAGCAGCAGCAGGCTGTCGAGGCAGCTGAGCAAGCTCAGCTTGACCCTGAACACCAGAAATTGATCAACAAAGATCCACAAGCTGAACTCGCAACTGAAAAGGAAGCCACTAAGCAGGACGCTATTGCTGAGCCGGATGACACTATCACTCCGGTGAAGGGTGCTACCTCCACAGAGGGGACTGTGACAAAGGGAAAGACCCTTATCCCAGAGGCAAAGAAATCGGATAGTAAGACTTACTTTAGAAAAGCAGTTGACATGTTCCTCAAGAACAAACCAGAGTGTGAGCAACTCACTCTCAAGGATAAAGCTCCATCCTACTTCTATGTTGACTTACCTAATCCTACTTTCACAATTGACTTCTTGAAAGGGTTCCTCAATATGGAAGATAGCCAACTTCAGGATTTAAAGAGTAAGCATGACCAGCTTAAGGTTGATATCAACAACTTTGCATACCCAGCAGATACTTTCTCTGGCAAGGGTGTTGTTATGATTGGTGGTGGTGCATTCCTTGGTACTGCTTTAACTGCGATCAGAGCCCTTAGAGAAACCGGTTCTGAGCTCCCACTCCAGCTGATGCTCACTACTACAGATGAGTACGACGCGGACGTCTGTGAGAAACTCTTGCCAAAGATGAATGCTAAATGTATGATCATGGAGGAGATCGTTGGCTCTGAGACCTTCAAGAGCATGAACCTCCAAAAGTACGAATTGAAAGTTCTTGGTCTCTTCCTTTCAACATTCGAAGAAGCACTCCTTTTGGACGCTGATAATCTTGCCGTGAAGAACCCAGACTACATTTTGGAGTCCAAGCCATATAAGGAGACTGGTTATATCATTTGGCCAGACTTCTGGAGACAGACCATCTCTCCACACTTCTATGATATTGCTGGTGTTCGTATCGGTGAGCCTGTTAAGAAGGATGGTGTCCCACCTGAAGAGGCAAACCCACCTCGTGAAAAGTCTCAGCTCTCCGATTTGGAAGGTACAATCCCAGATTCCACTTGTGAGGCAGGTCAATTGGCAATTAATAAGAAATTACACCACAGATCACTCTTGGTGACTGTTTACTATAATCTCTTTGGATTCAAGTACTACTACTGGCTCCTAGGACAAGGTGCTGTTGGTATTGGTGACAAGGACACTTTCATTGCGGGATTGACTGTTTTCCAAGAGCCTTACTACTTTGTCAAGCAGCGTCCTTTGCTTTACGGTTACATGCACGAAGGAGGATTCCAGGATACCACAATGGTTCAATACGACCCAGAACAAGATTATGAATACTACACTGCTGCTAAGGACTACTTGATCGCTAAGGGAATTGATTCCAGAGTTAATTTATTCTTAAACTGGGAATACACCAACAGCTTGAGAGATGATATTCAGAAGAGTATTGGTAAGACTAAACCAGAGGTTCAATTCTTACATATTCACTCTCCGAAGTTCAATGCTAAGAAGAACTTTGAGAATAAGGACTATGAAATTGATGGACATGAGAGAAGACAGTTTGGTGATAGAGAAAACATCAAAGATGCCTTGCCATTGGACTGGGAGCTTAAGGTTTCTAGAATCTCTCAGTGGCTGGCTTGCGACTCAGAGATCATTCCAGCAGACTGGAAAGAAATCGATAGATCAGAGATTTGTAACAGAATTAAGAAGCATGTTGATTGGTTGATTGAGACTAGTGATTCTCCAGAGATGGCAGAATTGAAAGATATTGGAGTTTAAACGTATATATACCTTTTTGACTACACTTAAATAAAGTGGTGAAAGCAATGTACATTTTGTGATTTTTCTATACCTTTTATTAATCGTAGATATTCATAGTTTTTATATTACCACCATCTCTGTCCCTCCAGTTCATTCACTTAGCTTGAATTAGTTGTACTTGAAAAGGGGGACTCTGCACTAAATGTGAAACTGAACTTCATCGGCTCAACTTTTGGTAATGGAGAATTTGATCCAAAGCTTGGTGAGAATGAAAACTTGGACGGTTGCGTCTTTGGTAATGAAGACTTCATTTGATCAAAATTGAATGATGAGGAATTGAAATTAAAAGAAGTTGATGATGGAATATCATCACTCATTGGAGGAGGAGGTGGCGGTGGTGGAGGTGTACAATGTGATGAGTTCATCTTCGTAGATCTTGAAGAATTCTTGTGTCTCTCGGGTGTATAGATTCTCGATGAATCATTCCTTGGCTTCTGTGGAGTGTCATTGCTTGAATCATCATCAATGGAGCCTTCCGGGGCTCCATAAATGTCACTGTATTTATCGACGAATGAGTCGTATTGGAATTGGAGGCTTTCTAATTTTGTCTCAAGCTTTGTCGACTTAGCAGTCTTCTTTTCAGATTCTTTAAGCTTATCTTGAGCACGTTTCATCTTCTCTTCATACTTCTTTTGAGCTTGCTCAAGGGCCCTCTTCGCACTGATCTCAATTCTTTCAGCCATCTCTTTAAGCTCAACAGACTCGTCGTCAATCTTATCCTTCTTTTCATGGGATTTCTGGTATTCTTGTTGCAACTCAGATATGATCTTATGGTATTCTTCTTTGCTGACTATCTCAGGAGTATCCTTCTCATTTTTAGGTGAAGAGCTTGATGCTTCGGCTCTCTGCTGTCGACGTTCTCTTAGCTTTGCTCTATCCCTGATGATCTTCTCTTTTAAGCTTCGGGTCATTCTCTCCCTTTCACTCTTGGAAGTATCTGCTGACTCATTAGCAGATGAATTTCTCGATTTTTCACTGTTGATCGAAGTCTTAAGATCTTCTGTAGCTTTCTTGATCTTTTCATGAATCTCATCGAATGATGCCTCTCTACGACGCTCCTCGGCTCTTCTCCTTTCTTCTAAACGACGCTTCTCAAAGACTGCCTGTTCTCTTAATTGAGCTTCTGCGATCTTTTGTAGCCTTTCACGTTCCTTTCTCTCCATTTCTATTCTCTGTCGTTCTCGAAGTTCTTCCTGTCTTGCTCGTTGTTTCTCTTCTTTTCTTTTCTTCTCTTCGGCTCGGCGTCTTCTCTCCTCTTCTTTCTTCTGTTGAAGCTTCCTTTTAGCCTCTGCTTCTTCCTGTTCTCTCTGTTTCCTTAAAGGTTCATCCTTTTGGTATAGGAACTCAGCAGTCAACCGTTCTCGTGCTTTTGCCTCTTTTTCAATGGCCTTCTGTGTCACTGTGTGTCTCTTAAAATGTGACACATACCATGAATCATAGTTTCTCTTTTCAGATTCATCATTCAAAACTTCATATGACTGCTGTATCCTTTTAAAGAGAACGCTTCCAGCGACGTGCCCTTTATCGGGATGAAACTTTAATGCAACCTTACGGTAAGCCTTCTTCAAGGCATTTGAGTCCACCGACTTCACACTTGTGCCAATTTCAAACTCCAGGACAGCATAATGGTCATCTTGGGATGATTTAGACATCTACCCTATCAAAGTTAATTGCAACCGATTTAATACTCCGAGATCATGTTAAGTTGTAATGTTTTGATTTCGCGCGAAGAGCTTTCTCTGTGCACGTTAAGGAATTTTGTTATAGTGCAAAATAAATAGGTATAAAAAGATGGTTTCTCCCTGATTTCTGCAGAATTTACGTTAGTTTTTAGTAATTATTTCAATAAGTCAATTATATAACTGTTTTTATCAATTTTGAATTAAATTCTTAGTTATCATGATATATTTCTAAATGGAAGATATAAAATGCTAGAAGTGACTTCATTCTCGTAGTTAAGTATGTGCTTTTGATAATATTCTCTTAAAAAGTAGTCTAATATCCTAAATTTTATTTTCATAGTCTCAATAAGAACGTTATATACTGAGCTGTTAAATTTAATTCCCACAATATACCTGTTTTAATTGAATTATATTAATTTAATACCATCTAAAGGCTTAAACCTGGACACCACTTGTCGCGCTTCTTATAAACATCCGAACATTTCTAAGACATCCGGACACCGTGGTGTTTAGGTTTTAGTATTATAGACTAGTACTATAAAAATGAGTTTGATTTAATGAGATCTTGACATATATCAATAGTTTATATAAGAGTAGATTGTAATTCATATCTTAAGTATGATACAGCCTATGTTACTAGGTGAATGGTAAGATATCCCTTTAATGGTTGTGATGGTTGTATATAAGGTCTTGTTGCATGATGGTCTTCTTGTAAGAACTTTGTCCTTGAGGCACACTATGAAATAGAGAGACACATTAGAGGGGGAAAGCTCAAATGGTATTGGGTGATTCATTATTTGAATGTACACCAAACCAAAGAATAACACCGATGACCACCAAAACTAAGATTGTCGTATGAGAATCCCCTGAATTCTCTACTAATTCATCAGGAATTAAAATTCGTGAATGTTTAGTACGTGTCATCTTGTTCAAAATTATCGTACGATTTATCGTACTATTTAAAAGTTATCCGATCATTTTCCGTTCTCTATTGTTTAATTGCTCCACCCTCGTTAAAGTGACACAAAGACAGGTAACAGCAGTGAAAGTGAGGGGACCTGACCTCCCTCTACCGACTACCTCGGGAAATCACCGTAGTCAGTGGGTTGTGAAGATCCTTTGGTGTGTTTTGATTTCAAACATCTTTTTCAATGTCAACGACTCTCAGAGGTTTCATTATGCAAATTCACAATATGGGGTTGACAGAACGAGACTTTCCGTATTGGGAAGACACCTCACTGCTCATCTGGAGGTCTACAAAGGTATTTCAAGCACAAAAAAACACGATGAACTCATGGAACTAAATAAAATCCCAATAACTAAGACCTAAACTTAGTATCAATAGGATAAAACGCTAAAACAAGAAGATATCGTACCATTGCAAGATTGAAAAATTTACCTCTTACCCCGGAAAATTCTTATCGCGGGGCAGAAGCAGGGCAGAAGCCTCGGCATAAAAAGGCAGAACTTCGCTTCAGGGGAGCCGCGGTTCGATGCTCCACTTTTTTTTCACAGCGTGACATCTTTTTGTGGGGCATCGTTATATAAACAGCAACGGTTTCTGCCGGTTTTACGTTTTTTCCAAACTTTGTATGTCTAAAACTTTGCAAACATAAAGATGGCCAATTTACTTCAAAAAGAGCGTGCGTCGCAGACTATCAGCGTTGATAAGATCAACGCATTCCTTGACCCGGATCACGAGAATACTCAGAGGATCTTTAAACAAATTGTTAGTGACCCTATACTTGTGACACCAAGAAACTACTACGACCTCACCAAACCCGAATTGAGAGAACTCGCTGCCAGAAAGATCCAGAGACTCGCCAATTACATTGAGAATGAAAATGCGGACGACTTTGAGAACAGACTCTCTTTAGTTGCTATCGCTGATCCTGCCGTTGCCACAAGAGTTGGTATCAACTTGGCTTTGTTCTGCAATGCCATTAGAGGTAATGGTTCAGATGAACAGGTTAACTATTGGCTTAACGAAAGAGGCACCACTAAGCTTAGAGATGTCTACGGTTGCTTTGCAATGACAGAGTTGGGTCATGGCTCTAACGTTGCAGGACTTCAAACCACTGCAACTTACAACCCAGAGAGACAAACTTTTACCATCAACACCCCAGAGCTCAGTGCTACAAAATGGTGGATTGGTGGTGCTGCTCACAGTTCTAACCATGCTGCTGTCTATGCCAGATTAATCTCTGGTGGTAAGGATTTTGGTGTTAAGGTGTTTGTTGTACAGTTGAGAGACTCAAACTTTGACTTGTTACCAGGTATTTCTATTGGTGACATCGGTTCAAAGATGGGAAGAGACGCTATCGATAACGGTTGGATTCAATTCAACCAAGTGGAGATCCCAAGAGAATACATGCTACAAAAATTCACCACCATCGACCCTGATGGAACTGTCAACCTGACCCCATTGGAGCAGATCTCCTACAGTGCATTGATCCAAGGTCGTGTCTCTATGGTTAGTGACTCTTTCAAACACGGTGCAAGATACATCACAATTGCATTGAGATATGCTATTGGCAGACAGCAGTTTGGTAAACCTGAAGAGGAGAATCAGATCATTAACTATTCATTGCATCAGTACCGTTTGGTTCCATACTTGGCTTTAATTTATATGCTTGGTCCCGGTTCTCAGAAGCTTTTGGCTGATTATAAGATTATCTTGGATGATCTATACGCTGCAAAGAACATTAAGAAGTCTATCTTTGATTTGAAGAACTTGTTTGTCTCCTCTGCTTCTTTGAAAGCTACAAATACTTGGTTGATCTCTCAGTTGATTGATGAGGCCAGACAGTCTTGTGGTGGCCACGGTTATCATGCTTATTCAGGTTTGGGACGTGCATTCCAAGATTGGTCTGTTCAGCAGACCTGGGAAGGTGACAACAACGTTTTATCCATCAATGCTGGTAGATCCATCATTAAATATTACGAGGCTGCTAAGAAGGGGAAGAAACAAGGTGATGACTTTGCATACTTGTCTGAAAAGGTTACAGGTTTCGATATCAATGATGTTAGTACTTATACCACCGTTTGGGCTTCTATTATTCAGAAAGTTGCTCAACATGCTTTGAACATCTATAAAGGCAACTGGGAAGTTGTTTCTCAAGAACGTTTGCTGTTATCAAAGTTCCATTCCAACCACTATTTATTGTCTGAATTCTCCAAACGTATTGAATCAATTGACGGCGAGGAGAAGCAAGTTTTAACACTCTTGATGAAGCTTTACTCATTGTTCTTTATCGAGAAGTTCTCTGGTGCTTTCTTACAATTTAAGATTATTGATTCTACTCAGTTGGGTGCTGTTCAAGCTGAAGTCAAGAAGTTGTTTGCCAGTATCAGACCTCACTTGGTTGCATTGACTGATTCTTTCAAGTACCCAGATGAGATCATCAACTCATCCCTCGGTAAATTTAATGGTGACTTCTACAACAACTACTTCACTGACGTTGTTAACAATTACGGAAAGGGTGATAAAGCTCCATATCTCAGTGTATTGACTGATACCTTGAATAGAGCTCCATTGGATGAGAGACTGTCCGGCTCCAGATCAAAAGCTGTCTTGGAGAAGCTAGGAGAGTGACCAAAATATTTATTTATAAAATTCGATACTTCTATATATTTTCTTTTCATTTGATATGAATATTTGATACTTTAAGCCTTTGCACGTAGAATTTCTGGGTGTGTACGAGCAAATATTTTCAAATTCAAAGGATGAGTATATAAATCTGGGGAAATCCTTTTATTTATAAACACGTTACACACAAAAGCTCGAAATGAGAAGTACAAAAGGAAGAATGAAACGTCAATTAAAGCAAAGTGAAAGAGCCACCTGCAACATTGCCAAATAGCGTAATTTTCGCTAAACAAAAGAGGTGTAAATGCGCGGGGGGTAGAACCGATCCTCACCCTTAAAAGACCCTTTTTCAACCACTTTCTCCATTTAGTTGCTTAACCAACGGGCGCTTCATTGGGAATTTATATTAACTGTACCAGTGGAAACCTTGTGGGAAGAAGATGGGCTTTCTAGGGAAAATCGTGTCGCTAGCGGTACTGCTACCCTTAGCGCTCTCAAAGACACACGTTTTCAACTATACCGCCGAGTATATCAGGGCAAACCCCGATGGAGTCCACGAAAAGGACGTCATTGGATTCAACGGCGAGTGGCCGTTGCCTGCGATCGAGGTCAACAGGGGAGACCGTGTTGAGCTCTACCTGACCAACGGGTTGAAAGACAGGAACACCTCTTTGCACTTCCACGGTCTCTTCATGGAGGGCCAGAGCTACATGGATGGCCCACAGATGGTGACACAGTGCCCGATCCCGCCAGGCGAGACTTTCCTCTACAACTTCACTGTGAACGACCAGGTTGGTACGTTCTGGTACCACTCGCACACGGGGTCTCAGTACGGCGACGGGCTAAGGGGCCCATTCATCATCCACGACGATAAAGCGCCGTTTGACTACGACGAGGAGAGGTTGATCACCATTGCAGACACCTACCACAGCCAGTACTACGAGCTGGCGCCTGAGTTCTTGAACAGGTACAATCCAACGGGGAGCGAGCCAATCCCACAGAACTTGCTACTCAACGAGTCGCAGAATGTGACAATAAAGTTCGAGGCTGGAAAGACGTACTTGGTAAGGATCGTCAACATGGGCCTCTTTGTCTCGCAGTATTTGTACTTGGAAGACCACGAAATGACCATTGTGGAGGTTGACGGTGTCTACGTCGAGCCCTACACGGTGGACTACTTGTACATGTCTGTTGCGCAGAGATACTCTGTTCTCATAACAGCAAAGACAGACCCTAAAAAGAACTATGCCTTGATGCAAAAGTTCGACAATACCATGTTGGATTCCATCCCAACGGACCTGAAGCTAGAAGCCACGAGCTATATCATCTACGATGAATCATTGCCTAAGCCAGAGCCATATCACTTCCAGTCCGAGGAGATCTTCAACGAGTTTAACCTTAGACCGCTAGAGGAGATTGAGGTCCTAGATGAGCCGGATTTCAGAATCACTTTGGACGTTGTGATGGAAAACTTGGGCGACGGTGTTAACTATGCTTTCTTCAATAACATCACGTATGTTGAGCCAAGAGTTCCAACACTTTTGACGGTGATGAGTTCAGGCGAACAGGCTGTCAATAGAGAGATTTATGGCTCAAACACAGGCTCATACGTATTGCAACCGGACGACATCGTTGAAATTGTTGTTAACAACAAGGACTCAGGTAGACACCCATTCCATCTACACGGCCATGTCTTCCAGGTCGTGATGAAGTCTGAAGCATTTGAAGACGACGATCCAGTATCATACGATCCTGAGAACCACGAGCCGTTCCCTAAATACCCATTAATTAGAGACACTGCGATTTTAGAACCAAATGGATTCTTGGTGCTAAGATTTAAAGCCGATAACCCAGGTGTTTGGTTCTTCCACTGCCATGTTGATTGGCACTTGGAGCAGGGTTTAGCCATCACATTGATTGAAGATCCACTATCTGTTCAAAAGCAAACGTTACCAGAAGGCTTCACGGATATTTGTTTGGCTAATGGAATCCCAACTAAAGGTAATGCAGCTGGTAACTCTGACGATTTCCTTGATCTTAGTGGAGAGCGTGTTCAGTCTCAGCCATTGCCGGAAGGGTTCACCATGAAAGGATACATTGCGTTTATCATATCCTCCCTAATGGGGTTGTATGGTATTTACTCGATTATTCAATATGGGCTAGAAGACTCAATTCAGGATGACAAAGAAGTCTTCAAGAACTTGGAAAGTATCTTGAAAGAGAACAACCTATTGGACACCCGTGCTAACGTTGACGAGACAACCCATCTGTGAAAGAAGAATTAACGAAACAATTAATGAATTTGCTTAATTTTAATGCTTATATAACAAAGTTGTAGCTACACCAAAAAACCCAAACCCGGACACCACCACCGATAAAGTGAAAAATGCGCCGGGTGAGCCGCTCCGCAAGAAGCGATGTGACACATTTTTTCAATGATTTCTATTTAAATAGCGAAGTTCCCACTTTTAAAGAGACCAAAGACACACACAGAGAGGCACAGAGAGAGAGAGACAAAGAGAGCGATAGATGAAGCTGCTACTTCTCATAACTGCACTTTTTGCTCTACGAGCAGACAGCCTGCCAGCAAACGACACTTTAAGAGACCCATTGTTAGAGTACACAGCTAAAGATGAGCCGACACTGTCGTACCTTCGGTCAAAATTTGGTGATGAAGGCTTGAACCTGCCACCGATAAAATCATTCCCATTGAAACGGGAAGAAATGACGCTACAGAAAGGTGAAATTCCAAGCTATGTAATGGAATACTGTCCAATGGTACACCTCTATACCGAGGAGAGATATTTACCTTATGATATCTTTAAGTTTGTTAACAACTTCCACTTGGAAGACAAGGATAAGAACACTGTTATCAATGGCAGTTTGACACTTGATGACTTATCACTAATATCGCAAGATGCCAAAGTCTCAGATTCTGAGACGTTTCTAACCTGTAATGACGCACAGTTTGAAGATGATCCCAGTTGGCTAACCGGTAAGTACAATAAGCCCGACTTGCAGTCAGGCAAGATTGAAGATGCTCCTGCGGTTTTGGTCGTTGTTGACAAAGGCAACGGCTGGGTTGATGCCTATTGGTTCTATTTCTATTCTTTCAATTTAGGTCCCTTTGTGATGGGCCATGGCCCATACGGTAACCATCTTGGTGACTGGGAACACTCACTAACGAGGTTCTATAAAGGCAGCCCGGTCTTTGTGTGGATGTCTGCACACGGTGGTGGTGGTGCTTATTACTACGAAGCACTAGAAAAATTGGAATTCGATAGGAGAAGACCAGTCATTTTCAGTGCTAGAGGGACACATGCCAACTACCCAAGCACAGGACAGCACTCACATGATCTACCATTTGGTATACTAAGTGATTTCACAGACCGTGGTCCTCTATGGGACCCATCCAAGAATTATCTAGGCTATACTTGGGACGGGTCTGAGATTTCGATTGTTAATAACGCAAGTAAGCAAGACGTATCAAAAGAGGTAAAATATGGAACGGGCTGGTTGTCGTTTAAAGGACACTGGGGAGACGATAAGCTCAAACCAAATGATCCAAGGCAAAGATGGTCTCCGTGGGAGTGGAAGTACATCGAGGGACCAACTGGGCCAATGACAAAGCATTTAAGTAGATCAGGACTGTGCCAAAGGGCAAAATGGTATAATTTTTCACAAAGATGCGAACCAAAGCATTTCAAGACTTTGGGGAAAGGCTATGAGAGTGAGAGTGGCATTGTATGTGCCAATTTATGGGGGTGGGTAAAACCACCCCCATTGAAATGGGCACTAGAGCAGGTCACGTGGGGTGGTGGTTTATGTTATCTAATGAATATGATTTGGGGTTAGAGTAAAATTAATGAACTGAATGAATGAGTATGACTTTGATCACGTGCAGATGACAAATGTAGTGCTGCTGGCTGTAATGCAGCTAATAAAATATGCTAATAGA
Source organism: Petasospora americana (assembly GCA_003708795.3). Taxonomy (NCBI): domain Eukaryota; kingdom Fungi; phylum Ascomycota; class Saccharomycetes; order Phaffomycetales; family Wickerhamomycetaceae; genus Petasospora; species Petasospora americana. The sequence continues at coordinate 370,966 of PPOA03000009.1, forward strand.
TAGCTATAAATACCTAATTTGTATGTAATTTATATGTAATTTATACGATCTATACGACCTATACGATTTATATGATGTAGATATCATTATATATTTATAGCAGAAGATAATAAAGCAACTGAATTAAAGACCCTGCGCCGGGCCGTTTCACACCCGAGCACCAAACACCGCCCTCTCTTCCTCGAGGCTCGAACTTCCTTTCGCTCCTCGGGAGGGAAGTGTAAGCGGACTTAACCCAAAATTTTCCTTAGTAATGATAAATTCGTGTTATTTGTTATAAGAGTGTTTTGATACGAAAGTTACTGTTAGATAGTTTGTTAGGTTATATAGCAAGTCTTTGAAGGTGAAATTTTACAAAATTGGTTGAACTAAGTGATAAGGAACATTTCCATTAAGGGAACAGAGGTGTGAGTGTGTGGCAAAAAAGCAAAGTTAATTTCACACCTCATCGAAACAAAAAATTCCTGGTATAAGAGCTGGCTAAAAGATGTCAGAGTATCACCATGAAGAGCACCTGGAGAGTGCTCTGAAGACTTTTGGTACGATTCTTCGAAGCCAAACAAGAGCAATTCACCATCTTGTTAATCAGTACCAGCACTCTAAGTTTTCAAAAGACCAACTAACAAAGTCACTCAATTTGATAAATTCGTGTCTTTTGAAGAATGGTAAAGTTGTTATCTGTGGAATCGGTAAATCGCACAAGATTGGTTCAAAAGTCGTTGCTACTTTGAATTCACTGGGAATTCAATCTTCACTATTACACCCATCGGAGGCATTACACGGTGACTTGGGAATTTTAAGAAAAGAAGACTGTATGATTCTAATCTCCTCATCGGGGAAATCACCTGAGCTGTTACAACTACTACCACATATTCCCCTAGAGATACCAATTGTCTTGCTAACAAATAAGAAAGTTTCAAATCTATCACAGCACTTCCAAATAAAGTCTCTACTGTACGCTGAATTGCCAGCTTCATTTGCAGAGGAGTCGATCTACGGATTGAATGCTCCAACGATATCAACCACCCTTTGCTTAACCTTAGCAGATGCCGTTTCAATAGCATTAGCAGAGCTGTACATTTCAGATATAACAGAGAGGAAGAAAATCTTTGGTGAGAGACACCCTGGTGGTGCCATTGGTGAAGCCTACGGTAAATCAGTTTCACAGTTGAACAGTCTTGTTAACACTCCGAATTACAGCTTCACTTCTATTTCATCAGTGGACAATAATTGGAAAGACAATGATGAGCCTCCATTGCCTATTAAAAATGTTACGTTTGAACTAGGATTTGATATGGAAGAGATCGACGATGAAATGGTTAAACTAATCAATGAATCCAAGAGAATATTCAAAACTGATTCATTGGAATTCAATGAATCTGAGTTATTCAAAATCATAGTTTATTATGATTTCATCCTAATTCAAGAGTCAATGGTAATCTCAAGTGAGAGAATGAAAGAGATTTTAAGAACCATCCAAGAAGATGGTTATAATGAGAATGAGAAGTCAAAAGAATTAGAATGGAGAATCAAGCAAAATTTGGTTAGAATTAAGTAAACTTAAAGGTACAAGATTCTTTATCTTATTAATATCTGTAAGGAAATTAAAAAGCCTTTCATTCATGAGTGAAGTGAACGATATAAAATGAATGACTTGGATCGTAAAGGGTTTGTAACGGTGCTTATAACGGCTTTATAAAGGGTTAATAAAGAGCTTATTTGTACCAGACACAAACAAAAGAATAGACGGGAAGCCAACTCCGCCCTTTCTTAATTGTTGATTGATACGGGAAGCGAATCCCGCATTTTTCAACCCCGAGATGGGGGCCTCCCCGCCAATGCCCGACCTCCGTTTTTTCCCATTTAAATAGTTCAAACTTCCCATTCTTTCCTTCCCATCTCCTTCTTCCTCTTCTATCTTTAAGCTTCAAACATGTCAAAGCCTGTTTACCAACCTAAAGAGAACCCAACCCCTGCTTATCTACCAACCAAGGGCTCCATCCTTGATGTCAACAAAGAATTTTACGATGGTATTGCTAACACCAAAGATCGTGAATTGATTTACAAGGAGATTTGCCCAATTAGATCAGGTAAAGCCTGGAAGGTTAAAGCTGGCTCAATTGTCAGAATCACAACACCTGAAGGACCTCAAGTTTGTGATTTCAACGTTTGGAATGCTGATAACTTCAGAGAACACCTCTGGGCAGCAAGAACAAGACAATTACAAAGTTCTCATGTTAGAAAATACGATCGTCTTTGGTCCAACTTACCATATTTAAGACCATTATTAACCGTTACAGGTGACTCCATCAGAGATCGTTTGGAGATTGATAAGATCCATGATTTGTTAGGAACAAGATGTGACCCATATGTCGATAAGATCTTATCAGGCGAAGATAACGATTACCATTGCCACTCTAACTTATACAGATCAATTATTCCATATGGTGGTACCGAATATGACGTTCACGACGTTTTAAACATCTTCCAAGTCACAGGCTTAGACGATAAAGGAAGATATTTCATGGAGACATGTCCAGCTGTTAAGGGTGATTATTTCGAGTTCTTTGCAGAGGTTGATTTATTATGTGCTATCTCAGCTTGTCCAGGTGGTGATTTGTCCCTCTGGGATTGGGGTGAAGGTGATGACGAAAACCCAGTTGATATGGTTGACTGTTGTAGACCATTAGGTATTGAGGTTTATCAAATCACAGACGATGAGGTCTTGAAAGATTGGAAAAAGCCTGAAATTGCTCACTACAAGGGTGCACACGGTTTCGAATTCCCAGTTTTCAAGAGAGAGAACTAATTGTATATAACATCCAAAAAAAAAAGTATAGAATTAAAGATTATAAAATGTCATCAGGAGTATTGTAGATAATCGAGGTATTTGACCTCTCAACGGCCAAGAAGCTGAAAAATAACAATTGCTAGGGAGAACCTTTAATATTAAAATGGATTCAGTGTAAAAAACAATCTGATATAAGACAAATAAATGCAATAAAATAGAGACCTATTTTCGTAGAACTATGAAATTGTGCCCAAACCGATAGGATATCTGACTCTGGTGGGGTCAGCGGAGTTTTTACCTAGACATCGAAAAGGGCGAGTGGCGTAGTTGGTAGCGCGCCTGCCTTGCAAGCAGGAGGTCATCGGTTCGACTCCGGTCTCGTCCACTCTTCTCGATTATTTTTTTGCATTTACTTTATACTGCTTAATTTTTTTTACGTTCTCTTTTGAAAAAAAAGAAATGTAGATTATTACAAGAAGTCAATTCGCATTTTTGTAGCGGTGTTACAACTATTAATGTTTACAATTTGGAAGAATGAATGGTGGTGTTCAAAGAATTTAAGAAAAGTTTAGGATATGACAAGTTCTGGGGATAAGTTGACTATGTAGCGTCATTACACTTATTGCCAAGAACTAATTCAGACAACTGTATACTTTTGAAGAGACATGCGCCATTTTCTGATACAGCATAACCCTCCTTCATACCGAGATGACGCGTGATGTCTTAATCTTACTAACCACAACACCATTAATGCGCTGAATATATCATGATAATTACTATTTAGTCAATATCGAATTAATAATGACAAAAGTGGAAATATTAGTACAAGGGGAAAAAGAAAAAAAAACAAAAGAAATTGTAAATGTTGACCCCTGAGCACTGATCATGCGGGCGAGATCTGAACAAACGCAGACCTATACATATCATTACATATGGTTGTTAAACCGGGAGCGCAGATCTACTCCTTTAATCAAGGTTACAGCAAGTAATGAGCAGACCATTGTGTTTCTAGGCTTAGCTTTTTCTAAAGAATAAGCTACATAAGATGGGCACCATACATTGCATTGCACAACGCACCCACCCCTTAAAACATAACATGGATAAAATAAAACGTCTCAACTCTCATCGTGATATGAACGTGATCTCCGCATCTATTTGTAAGTCTTACAAGAATGTTTTATATCTCGATGTAGCCTTGGGAAGTTAGAACAAAAATCAAATGATATGCATTTCGATGAACTATATAAAGTATCAATGATTCCCACTTTTTCTTACAAGCTACCAATCTCTTTCTGAACACCAGGCCTAGAGATATCAATCGGTCACTCTTTCAGAAAAATATGATCTCAGCTGCTCTCATCCCCTTCCTTGTCCTTGCCGTCAAGGGTGAATTGGTTGGTATGTACTCACAGTGTGGTGGTGAAAACTGGACTGGTGCCACTGAATGTTCATCCCCGGCTACCTGTTACTCTCAAAACCCATACTACTACCAATGTACCACTTTGACTAACTCTGCTGAAGCTACAACAGCCTCTGCTACCACCACATCCACCAGTGCTACCACATCTGCTACTGGTCTTGCTGCAATGTGGGGACAATGTGGTGGTGAGAATTGGACAGGTGCTACTGAGTGCTCTGCTCCAGCTACTTGTCATTCCCTAAACCCATATTACTACCAATGCACTACTGATGATTCCACTACTAGCAAGACATCTTCTACTGCTACTTCTTCTTCCAAGAAATCTTCTGCTGCTACTTCTACCAAGACCACTTCAACCACAGCATCTTCAAACGTTAAATCTTCCACTTCCACTTCCACCACTTCATTGAAGCCAAGCACTCTTTCTACAGTTGTTTCATCTTCTACCTCATCTTCTGCCTCCTCTTCCACTTCCTCTGCCAGTGAGGAAATAACAACTATTAGCGGTGGTTGGTCAGGTACCGGTGTTACCACCAGATACTGGGACTGTTGTAAGCCATCATGTGCCTGGAGTGGTAAGTCATCATCTGTTGATTCCCCAGTCCAGGCCTGTGATGCTTCAGGAAACGTCCTGACCGATTCCAACGTCCAATCTGGGTGTGTTGGTGGTACAGCTTATATGTGTAATGATCAATCTCCATGGGCTGTTTCCGACACTTTGGCCTACGGTTTTGCAGCTGCTTCCATTGTGGGTGGTACCGACGACTCCATGTGCTGTTCCTGTGTTAAGCTGACCTTCACCGACCAGCTTGTTGGAAAGTCCATGATCGTCCAAATCACCAACACCGGTTCCGATTTGTCTTCCAATCACTTTGACATTGCACTCCCAGGTGGTGGTGTCGGTTACTACGCGGACGGCTGCACCTCTGAGTTTGGTTCTGGCTACTCTTGGGGTGACCAGTACGGTGGTGTCAGCTCTGAGTCTGACTGTTCAGCTCTGCCAACTGCCTTGTACTCTGGCTGCGAGTTCAGATTCGGTGATTGGTGGGAGGGTGCTGACAACCCAGGTGTTACCTTCGAGCAAGTCGTTTGCCCAGCAGAGCTTATTGCTAAGACTGGCTGTGGCAGAACAGACCAGTAAAAAGCTCAATGGCTTTATATATGAGCAACTTCATCAACCGATTTATAGTAAAACTCAATAAAACATTTTTCTTCAAATGTGGATGTAACCATAATAGATCTTCTACAAGCATGCTCATTAAAAAGTTCATGAATTGTTCTAACTGTTTTGAGCCAAAGTACTGACAATCTTCTCGTGGAAGTAGTCAATTACATACTCCAATCCAACCTCATCGCACATAACACCGTTGCCCAGAGGCACCAGCTGGAACTGGCCTTTCTTTATCGTGAATAAGTCACCTTTAATTGTGAAGTCAGATCTCAAAAATTCAATATTAACCAGAGGCTCAAACCCAACAAAGTAGACAAATTTACCCTTTTTCTGCTTGATCTCAATGTTCATCTCAAGAACCTGGCGAGACTTGGTCTGATTTCTGTAGTAAATAATTGAGAACAGCGAAGAGCTCTTCGTAACAACTTCATATCTCAGCTTGTTTATGTCGTAGCTCTTCATGTTCTCCTCTTGCGCCTTAACGGAGATGCCATTGAGCTTAGTCACAAGCTTACTGGAATCCTGCAAGTACTTAAAGAGGTGTCCAATACCCTTGGTGCTTAAGTAGCTCTTGATGGAAACCAAGCACAGGTTATGTGGATTTGAAGCAGGCAGCTCGAGATCGAGATTTTCCTTGAGCGTACATGTCTGGTCGCCGTATTTGAAGACAACTTGGTCCAGTCTAACCTTCATGAGGTTCATCTTCTCCAATTTCAGGTAGTTAATCAGCTCAATTATCTTCGACAGTCTTTCTAACTTGAATATTATATTCGCCAGGATGGAAGATCTTTTAAACTCAACCGTTTCAAAGATCTCAAACACCCCGTTCGGGTCAATCGCAAAGTCTTCCAACGCGAATGTCGTCTTCAGCTTACCCTTAAGCTTGACAAGCATGGTAGTGCTATTTGGATCAACTTTAAACGTTAAGTACAGCACCGAGGAGGTATCTGGGATCTTAATGAACGTATCTGTCTTGATGACGATTGTATCGTCTTTAGTTACCTCATACGTAGAGCCCTGTAGCTCTTGCGTAATTAAGTGAATTATGATTTTCTTTGAAACGTAGTCGATCAAAGCTTTAGAGGTTTTATAGTCAAACGAGTCGATGCTGAGCTCCGACGGCGTTGTAATTGACCACTGTCCCAGCACCGACTTGATATTACCTATGAATGACTTAATCTGAGTGTCAACAAACAAGATCAAAAACCAGTTCGAGGGCCACTCCCTTCTTGTGTAGAACTTGAAGCTTTTAGTCATAACGTAGTTTTGGTCTTGCTCGAACAGAGGCGATGGCAGTTTCTTCAGCTCGTGTGGATTCAATTTGATCAACTCATTCTGGATCCAGCCAGTCACAGAGAGGATTGTAGAGATGTCTCCAAACTCGATATCAAGTCTAATCGACTTCAAATTCTCGTTGATGTTCTTGAAGTCGTCAACGTTCAGCTTTTTCAAGACGTTGTTCAGCGTTGGCGTGGAGTTCTTGAAGTAAAAGAGCCCCGTGAGCTCATTTATCTGCAACAAGGAGTTGCCAACGGTGAGATCGTCAATCTTTCGCAAGATGGAAGTCGCATGTCTATGGTAGATGTCTCTCAGGAAAACACCAAAGTCCTGGATCTCTTCAAACGTCTCAATGTACTCACCCTGCTTAAACCACTTGAAAACCACTTTATTCTGCTTATTCAGCCCAATTTCGATGTATGAGTACTTGAAAACAAAGCTGTTAACCCAGTAATGCACCATGATCTGGAACTTGTCGGCCTGGTAAACGTGCTTGATGTTCTTCATTTGGTTCAGCTTTTGGTGTATGAGGTACAGTTTCATTGTGTTTGTGTACTTTGTGAGGATACGGTGCAGCTCCATAAACCCTGAGTTCCTCAGAGCGTCATTACATGCCCTCATCAAGTGCCGACTCGATGTCATCTCGCCAAAATTCAATTGGAAATCAATCAAGAAGAACGGCGAGCTCTCATCAGTCGCAGAGACCTGGATGTTGTAGTTCTCTGTTCCAATGTAAATTCTGCCGTCTTTGATGTCGTAGTTTGTAAATTCTTCAGGAAGGTCCTCAACCAGCGCAAATTTCATCGAGAGCAGTATGTTGAGGTCTTTCAGTGTCTGCAAGATTCTCTTGCTTGAGATCTTGGAGCTGATGAAGTTGTGTGTGGGTAATGTTGGTCTTCCAGAGGTGAAAACTTCTAAGGCTGTGATCAGGTCAGGGTTTGGCAGTTTTGCACTCAGTAGCCCCTGATTCAGTGACTTCGTAGCCCAGATCAGGTTGGAGAAGTGAATTGTCTGCTCTTTCAGCCACACTAGGATGTCAATGAACTTTGTGAAGTCATGAGCAGACGTCTTTGACCACTTCGTCAAGACGTAGAGCCTTACAAACTCCTGGCGGAGCCTGACAATCAGCTCCAGCAGCCTCTTCTTCTTGGCCTCATTGTTGGGCTGGGTCTGGATAGCTTGCTGAAGCTCTGCGAACGAGGCCTCTGCAAACTTTCGTAGAATGTGGGACAATGGGATGATGTTCTGTGTGATGTGCGGGATAGGCGGCGGCTCCTGCTTTGCCACTTGGCTCTGCTTCAGCGAGGCGGCATCCATCTTTTCTGGCTATTAATGAGACGAAAGGTGTAATCTGTCAGCAACAATGAAGTTCTAACCCTTTGTATCTTCTCTTCGGGGCTGGTGGTAGTTATAGATATAGCGCCGTGGTGCAAATGCGGGGAAACGAAGGTATACACAGCTTCCGATATAGCGCTGTGACCGTGCAATTGGCTATACGTTCTCCAGTGCCCAGGTGACTGAAGCGCCGTTGATTTCTGGCTTCTCTGTGCTTGGAGAAGTTGATGTTTTAAAATCGGTTTGAGTTCGCGACTTTTTTTCTGGCTGCTTAGCGACACGGCGAAAAATGGCAGTCACCATCAGAGATCCAAGAGGCGGGCTCTGTGCATTTTGCTCCTCCTCTTTCCCCTTTTGGCTGTTAGTTTTAAGAATTCGCCAATTGGCGTTAGTTAGCAGGTTCATGCTTAGATAAGAAAATTGACACTGAAAGCACCGATAAAGCGTGCTAAATTTTAGTTCGCAAACCCGCGCTCTCCATGTTTTGTTTTGCTTTTTAACGAAAACAAAGGCCATTGACCCTCGTGCAAGCCCCATTCGTTCTCTGTTTGTATATAAAGAAGGGCGATGACACCAATGGACAAGGAGGGTGCCTCGTCACCCACGAGGAAGATGTTCCACAGGGCCTTGGAGCTCTCCAACCAGCGCCACTCGTACCGCTCCTCTCCAGAACGTAATGGTACAACCCCGTTAGAGCTTCAGCCTGTTGATTGCAACTCTTCACTACACTCGATTGAGTCGCCTGCTTCGCCTGAGTTTGATTCCATAACATCGTTACCGACCCCGGTGGTTGGCGATGCCCCTGCGACGTTATCTCCCGAGAGATTCAAGTCTACGCCGTCAAAGAAGTCCTACGGCGCTCTGATGACTCGTGGCTCAGTGATAGACACCCACACGAACCGTAACGTCTCGGAGTATGGCCCGATGAAGACTATGAACACGAGATTCGCTGCCCAGAGATCGCCACAAAAGAGAACCGTTTCAACACCGCTACAGGAAGAGCCCGAGGGCCTGGAGAGGGAGGACCCATGCTTAGATAACGAGCCCTCGTCACAGAGTGATGAGTTGTACCCGGGGATCGATAAGAAGGGAAACAAGTACACGTGGAGACGTGTCAAGCAGCTAGGCCGAGGAACTTTTAGTACAGTCGTCTTGGGCCGTTCCATTGATAGGGATACCCCTAACCAGCTGAAAGACGTTGCTATAAAAGTCATTGAGCTTCCAAAGCAGAGCGACACAAGGCAGAGAGTTGAGAATGCGCTTCGAAGGGAATTGGAAGTATTGGAGACTTTGGACCACCCTTCAATCATACAATTGCTAGCACTGAGCTCTCGTGATGATAAGTATTGTATAATAACACCACTATGCGAAGGTGGTGATCTCTTCGAATTGGCTGCAAAGCACAGGGAGCAATTGAGACCTTTCACTATCAGACGGATATTCGCAGAGACAGCTTGTGCAGTTGCTTATTTACACAGGAACAACATCGTCCACAGAGACATCAAGCTAGAGAATATTCTTATCAACATACCATTTGAACGATTGGTCTTGATGGAGCAGTTTGGATCAACGCCAATCGTGACACTTACAGACTTTGGGCTATCGAGGACAATCGACCCTGAGAGTCCACTACTCACAACACGGTGCGGGTCAGAGGACTATGTGCCCCCTGAATTACTCATTGGGTTGCCTTATGACGGTAGACAAAGTGATAGCTGGGCTCTCGGTGTTCTACTATACGCAATTATGGAGTCAAGACTACCGTTCGACCCTCCGCCAACGAAATCTATAAGGGCCAGATCACGAGTAGCACACAGAATTGCCCGTATAGAATGGTCATGGTCAGTGTTTGATGACGAGAATAAAGGAATGAACTGGAGTGGTAAAGACTGGGATGACGCTAAGTGGATCGTGGAGAATCTTTTGGTGAGAAGAGAGAAGCGAATCACATCACGGCAGGTGTACGAGACTGAGTGGGTGCAAACGGCGCTTCCGATGACTTTTAAGAGTGCTTAATAGCAATATATAACTACACAGCGTATGGCTTCAGCACGTACTGAGCTTGAGAGGAAGATCTCGCAATGATCTCCATGTCTGGAACAATCACTATGGGCGGGTATATTACTAAACAGATGAGAGGCTCAGAGTGTACAGAGCCTTCAATACAGCGTCACATCTTTCTTGTTTAAAGCGTAGATTTCCTTGCAATTTATATAGAGAGGTAACCAGTAAGAAGTTCCTGTAATTATCTGGCTCAATTGTGGTTTATAAGTCGTAAGAAACCGCCCCTCCGGACCATTTTTTGTGTCACTTTCCCGACACTTAGCACACTACGGAAGGGGGTAAACGCTTTAAAGCAACGGAATATCCACCTTTACAGAAGGGCGGCTAATCTGAAATTGTTTGTTTGTGCCTGAGCTACCTTTGGTATTCATAGGGTGAATGATTTTGACTCACTTGCTTGGCTTCCTCTGGGAAGGACTGTCCTACTGGTGGGCGGCTATGGTGACAGAGTTGAAGCACTCAAGTAAGTGATAGCTTGCCAGTTATACATTCCTATTACTAACGAGGACTCGCTTAGAACCCAAACTGATCGATTCATCCCAATATCAAAATGAAGCGCCCGTTGAAACTGTGCCATCCTTTGAAGAGTACGGGGTTGACGATCTCTTTGAAGATCCAGAACTTGCACCATTCGATGTTAAAGCCCCTGAATGCGAGCAATCAGCTGGCTGCTCTGTCCCAGATCATGAGATGTTTGCAACTCATTATAACATTTTAGCCGCCGAGGGCTTGGACTTCATTTATAAGTTTAACTTGTCATCAAGCGATAGCAGCGTCAACAGCGAAGAACAGTTGATGTCCAAGATAGCAGCTTTCACGCTTGTTGCAATTGTTTTATTAATTCTCTACAGAAAGTTTGGACCCTGTGTTATTGAACCAGTTGAATACTTTACGACCGCCGTGAAGGACGACAGTAAGCTCACTACTCAGATTGAGCTGTCTCCTCTACATTCAACTGTCAGCCTTGAAAGCTTACAAGGCTCAGAAGTTCTAAAATACAATGGGATTCCTCTTGAGCCTGGTCAAGCCGAGATTGATCTCATTAACAGAAGTACCATTTTGGAGTCCTCTCCAGCAATGACCACTTTTTATAGCACAGATGAGCGGATGAGCAAGTCACAAGACTCATCACCCGAACCGGAGTTTTCTAGGTTATCAGATGAGTTAGAAGAATCTCTGGGCTCTAATGGAATGGCAGATTTCATCGGTCCTTTGACTTTGGATTCTGGCAATGACTTAGAGTTGGAGGCAACAACTCAGAAAGAGCATGAAGGAGATGAATCCAACGCTAATAACGTGAAAGTTATTTTCAGAATAAGAAAAGTACCCAAGTCAAATAAGAAAGACATCACCGGTATACGCGATATCGATACTTGTGAGCTCGAAGAGTGTCCCAGTGAACCTTTGTCAAACGATTGCCTCTCTTTGAGCTCCATAGCTGGTGATATGAAGGCTGGTAAAAGTCAGTTTACAATTCATGAGGATATTCCAACAGTCCCAACCTCTAACTTGGATAACAGCGATGCCACAGCTCCTGCTTTTGTTCAGTGCTCCCCAGATGAGAATGATGGTTCGATATGGACAAGTTCTGGAACATTGAAGACGAGCATTGAGCCCAATGAATCAGAAATCACCGAAACCACACCTTCAAAGTATTTCTCTTCACCGCCCGCTTCACGGATCCCGCTCATGAGTCCTACGAAGAATGTCCACCCATTTAAGTCATCACCAATTCCAAAGATAACAAACCTGAAAGTATACTGTATCTCTAAGCCAGTTGAAGACCACTTCTTTGGAGATCTTCATGATCTCGGTGACGGATTGAGATTTCTTAGTGAAGTTTTTGGCTCTGACCCTGAAGTGTGCATTGATGAAGCAAAACTCGAGTGTTTAACTCCAGAGAGTTTTGACGAATTGATGCAATCATTTATAGGTAAAGAGACATCACAAAATTGGAGTTTGAGAAATGAAAGTCTTGACATTTTGATTGGCCATTTAAGACTTCATTTGCCTGAGAAGTACTATGAGATTTTCCAGCAAAAGATGAGTTCATACTTAGAAGATATCTTACTATTGGTGAACACAACAAGGAGTAAGCTATTGGGAAAAATAATCATATTCACTCGTGATTTAGTGTTTTTTGGGAATGATATTGCGCTGTCAAAGGAGAACTATGCCATTTTAGTTCATTTACTTATCCCCTTAACTCGCTCATCGCTGGCATCTAGACATATACAAAATTTGACCATAAAATCACTATGTCTTATGCTACAGGCAATCACAACAAGGAGCTTAATTTCCAACTTTGATCTGATTTTCAAATGCATTTTAAACGAGAAGAAGATGAAAGGTGAGAAGTATGCGTGTCTCGTGATGTTGAAGTTTTACATCCTTTGCAATAAGGAGAAGATGCTTCCTGGGGAACTACAGACGCTAATAGAAAAGCTCATACCATTTGTCCCTGGCCTTAGCATTGATTCATACCAGAGGACTAGAAGCGAGGTTGTAGAGATATATTTGATCCTATTGAAGATAGCTCCAGATATGGAAGGTCTCCAGAGGTATTACGACGGATTAGGTTCCTTCCTGAGATCACAAGTGCCTAATCTGGAATCTGCAGGTCATCTAAACAAAGTTTGACCAAGAGGATTGATCTCTATCACGTGCTTATTATGCTTATTATCACCCCACATTATTTCCCATTTGCTATTGTCTACTGCCCCACGCCGGACTGCTTCGCGGGGGACGGAGTCTGCGGCCGGCTAAATCTTTTACCCCAGATATTTCCCAGCTCCGGTAGTTTTCTCGCTTTCTAATAATCGCTGCGAGAATTGCAGCAATCGAGCCTAACAAAGTCGCGGGCCGTTTGTGATCTTTATATATAAACAGTGGGTGAGGCCGCTTTTCTCTTTTCCCCTTTCACTTTCTCCCCAAATCAGTTTGATAAAAAGAAAATAAGCAATATGAACAACCCATCTGTCGTGTTGAAGAAGGTTGGAGAGATCGTTCAGGAGGATAGACCTATCCCGGAGATCACTGACGATCGCTACGTTAAAATCGCAGTGAAGAAGACTGGTATTTGTGGCTCTGATGTCCATTACTATACACACGGTAAGATTGGCTCATTTGTCCTCGAGCAGCCAATGGTCTTGGGACACGAATCGGCCGGTGTTGTTGTTGAAATTGGTAAGAAGGTCACGAGAGTTAAGGTCGGCGATAGAGTCGCTATCGAGCCTGGTGTTCCTTCAAGATACTCTGACGAGTACAAGACCGGAAAGTACAACCTGTGCCCATGCATGGCTTTTGCTGCAACACCACCTATCAACGGTACAATGGCAAGATACTACTTGTCTCCAGAGGACTTCTTGGTTGTGCTCCCAGATAACGTCTCTTTAGAGGAGGGTGCCCTTGTCGAGCCGTTATCTGTCGCCGTTCACGCATCTAAGTTGGCAGATGTTAAATTTAACTCAAAAGTTGCCGTCTTCGGTGCTGGACCAGTTGGTTTGCTCACAGCTGGCTGTGTCAGGGCACTCGGTGCTACACAGGTATTAGTCTTGGATATCTTTGATTCCAAGCTAGAGATGGCAAAGGATATTGGTGCCACCCATACTTTAAACTCATTAAAAGTCAAAGATTTCACCAAAGAGGTCGAAGAGTTGCTCGGTGGTTTACCAAATATTGTAATTGAGTGTTCAGGTGCCGAGATTGCTGTTAGAAACGGTATTGACATCTTGAAAGCTGGTGGTACCTTTGTTCAGGTCGGTATGGGTAAAGACGATGTCAACTTCCCATTGGGTAAACTGACCGAGAAGGAATTGACCGTCAAGGGTAACTTCAGATACTGCTGGGGTGACTACCAGGATGCCGTTGACTTGATTGCGACTGGTAAGATTAATGTCAAGTCTGTTGTTTCCCATAGATACAAATTCAAAGACGCTAAAGAGGCATACGATAACATCTTAAAGAATGGTAAAGACGTTGTCAAGACCATCATTGACGGTCCAGAAGACGACGAGTAAAGCAAAAGTGTATATATCCCTCTTTAGCCCGCAAACTGCATTATAATATAACCTGTTATAGAGAGTGTCATGTCGTAGCTATAAATCTCGCGGAAATGTATCTTACGCTGCTTCTGCTTTCGTATAGAGACATATATAAATAGGGTATGATCCAATAAGGACCAACAAAATAAATAATAAATAATAAATAATAAATAGGAATATCCTCAGTAGTTGTAAGGCAATGGCTTGTCCAACGAAGGAGGGACATATCTTTCAAACTTGGTACCACCTGGTCTTGTTGGTGGAATGAATGGGTCTGGGTGCTTGTACTTTAGGAGCATCTCCTCTGTCTTCTCAATCAGCTCACGCACTTCTTTAGGGTTACCAACGTTTTTGTACAGTTCGAATTGAGATCTAATCTCCATGGCTTTAACACGGTAGTGGTCTCGTCTATTGATCCAGTCCCTGGCGAGCTTCAGAGAGCGACGATACAACGTCATAACAACATGTCTGTTCTGAGGTGAGAATGGGACAACAGACATCTTTTGCTTGCTTGCTTGTCTCCTTTGTCCTTTCTTAGTTTGTGTTCCTGTTCTGCCCAATAACAGTCGTGTTAAGTCTTTTGATTTTTTCCCTGTCCTTCCCCCACTCCCAGGGAGCGCGACCGTGTGAAAAATGGCAGATGGAAGTTACCGGCTTGGGAAAAGTCCAGCAGAAAATACCGAAACAGGAAAATTACTGCAAAGAGGAATATTCGTGAAATCTCACCTCAAACTTCAAAGTTCAAACTGACAACCACAGACCGTGTTTTTTGTTATCTTTGCTATCTGTTTGAGATAAAACATCGAAATAAAATGCCAGTTGAAGATCTCGAAGACAGAGTTGTCTTAACACACCCTTCAAACCCAAAGACCCAGGTGTCAATTCTCAAATTTGGTGCTAATGTGTTGTCATGGACCGTTGATGGTGAGGAACAGCTTTGGTTGAGTGAAGGTGCCAAGTTAGATGGAACAAAAGCTGTTCGTGGAGGTATTCCATTGGTTTTCCCAGTGTTTGGTAAGAAAGACAGCGGTCCTACTTCCAAATTGCCACAGCACGGATTTGCTAGAAACTCTACATGGGAGTTTTTAGGTCAAACTAAAGAGACACCTTTAACAATTCAATTTGGCTTAGGACCAGAGAATGTTGACCCTGAGTTATTGTCCAAGTGGCCAGGTAATGACTTCACATTGATTTACTCTATTGAGTTGACCGAGGAGTCCTTGAAGACAACAATTGAGATTGAAAACACCGATAATCACCCATGGGACTTCAATTGGTTATTCCATACATATTTGAAGATTAATGACATTGAAGATACTTTGGTTTCAAACCTACCAGGTGAGATCTGCTATGATCAGTTACTTGCGCAGACATACGAGGAAAGATTGCCAGTTGTTACATTCATTGAAGAAGTTGATAGAATTTACCAGAAGATTCCAGAGAACAAATTGATCCAAGTTGTTGCATTGGGCCATCCTGTTCATACTTTAAAGAGAGAAGGCTTGCCAGACGTTGTTGTCTGGAATCCATGGGTTAAGAAATCTGATGGTATGGCCGATTTCTTACCAAAGGATGGTTATAAAAACATGGTTTGTATTGAGCCGGGCTACGTTCATGATTTCAAGACTTTAGAAGCAGGTGCCAAGTGGACAGCTTCTCAGTTGTTATACAAAGACGAATTGAAATACCAAGCTGTTTAATAACTATATATAAGTTTACTCTTCTTCATCAGATGAGCTGAAGTCACCTTCTGTAGCTTGAGAGGTATTAATTGAGTTTGAGCCGTTACCGGCAATAGCAGCCAGTTTATCAAAGTCAAATTGGCCATTTGCATCTTTCAGCTTATTAAGCTGGGGGTTTTCTTTTGCCATTTCTTCTAGGTTGAAGCCGTCCATGCCGGGGATATTACCCATGCCACCGCCCATTAAGCTTGCCATGTCGTTCATGTCAGGCATAGAGTCCATGTTTGGCATGCCAAACTGCTCGTCCTCTTCATGCTCATCCTGCTCATCCTCGTCAACCCACTTACCAAAATCGGTTTTAATGTAGTGATATTTAAGTTTTTCCTTTGTTAATCTTGGCCAGTACTCTTCTTGTTTTTCAGATTTACGCAATACAAATGTTATTGAGTTACCGTTTGCTGACTGGTGAGAGTTATCAACATCAATCTTGGCATAAAACTCGATCAAAAGCTTATAATGGTCTGATGAATCATCACTATCACTTTCAATTTTTAGGGAATCACTGGTTAGATCAATCTTGGTATTGATAGCATCAAGGATTCTTACAGACAAGTAAATGACGTTCTTTGTAGCGTCGTCTTTGTTCGATCTCTGGGCCCAAAGGACTTCTGGTGAAATTGCCATTTTTGAATTGAATTGAATTGGAAAAGTAAAATGAAAGAAAGAGTGGAAAGTTGCCCGTGTCTTTGCCTTTTTGCCCCTCAATCTGAAGACATAGGACAGTCACGTGACTGAAAAATAATCACGAAGGTCTTTCCCCGGGGCACGCGCCCGGCCCACGTGAACTGAAGTCACGTGCCGCAGCACGTGATCAGACTTATCTTGGTTTGCGCACGCTCTGTTTACCTTTCCGCTTTTTCTGCCTTTTGTCACTTCTTATCTTCTTATCTTCACCATCTTTTCAGCTTCTTTAACAGACAAAGAATGATCGGTGACTTACCTGTTGAGATTCTTCTAACGATCATTGATTTATCACCGGAGCTTAGGTTTGCCTCACGGAAGTTTTATTTGGTATATAATCAGTTATGTAAACACCGATTACTTCAATTAATACCGTTTAACTCTTTGAAGAAATTGGAGTTACACTTTAAAAGATACTTAGAGACACTGGAATTTTGGAATGACCCATTGCAGAGGTTAGCTGAGCCTGATTTATTATGGTCAGTACCATTGTCGTTTTTATATAATAGGAAGATATTCTTCGAAAATCGTAATAGCTCAATTCAAATTGACAGCTCAAAAGACTTGTCATTTCAGGATTTTAAAGATATAAGAGTCTTCAAGGCAAATACGTTTCATTATCAGCAGGAAATTTATTTACCAGCTGGAGGTTTTTCCTTTCAGCTGGCTTTGACAAACCATCAAAACACCAGAGGTTTGGGCACAATGAGATTCAGTTTAATTGGGCCAGATTTATCACTAAATCAGTATCCACCAAGCTATATAACGGAGATGCTACCACCTGATGAGTTAAGCATACTGAACTTGGGTACTTTCACTGTTCTTGGAGATGGTAACAATAAGCTAACTAAGTACCTAATGACAATTGAAGAACAGGGAATGTACCCTAAGGTTGATTTACAGTTCCAATACATCGACTTCAAACCGTGTACCAATAATAAAGGTGACGACTTCCTTTACTACACCACGAACGATTGGGATCCAGCGAAATATGAGCTGGAAAACTCAATTCACATTTCCATTGAGCTTGTTCTTCAAGGTAAAGAGCCACTGGATTGTCCACAGCTACAAGACTTAGAGAGTTTTTATACCTCTGGACAGAGAACCGTCAAGATGATGAACCCCAATGCCCAGAGACACTTCACAGAGAGGGAAACAGCTTTCAAGCACTGGAAAGTTCCATTTTAAGCGTATTTATTGTATAAGTAAAAAAATATAATGGCGATGACTAAGCGATGACATAATCCTGAAATTTTTTTTCTTTGCTTTAAATTTTTATTTTTCAATTTTAAACCGTTTTTACCATACAAAAAAAACTACACACAAAAATTTATTCTAAACACTAAAGAAAGGAAAACCACGCAAACAGAGAGAAAGAGAGAGAAAAAGAAACACACCTTCACTTTTTTCTTAATTTTCACCATCCCACCATCTCCACTTACACATCTATAAAAAGACTTTCTTAAGACAAAATGAGTGCTCCAGAGACATCTGCTTCAGAGTCTCTCTTTGATACAAACTTCACCTCTGCTGATTCATCTGCCATTGACACATCTGTTCTCCCAACTGCTACATTGTCATCTGCTATAATAGCCTTCCGTGTATTAGTCTCCGTGAAGGAGGCTGGTATAATTATTGGTAAGAACGGCTCTGTTATTGCTGATATTAGAGATCGCACAAATGTCAAGGCTGGTGTTTCCCAAGTTGTCCCTGGTACACCTGACCGTATCCTGACCGTAACAGGTCCTTTAGACTCCACTGCCAATGCCCTTGGATTGATCTCCCAGGCGATGGTGAGTGCCCCATTGGATGAGCTGAATTTCCAATACTTCCCACTCAAAAGGCTATTACCACCAGGTGCCGAGGGCACAACGAGCTTAAGATTATTGATTCCAAACTCACAAATGGGTACAATAATCGGTAGACAAGGTGCTAGAATCAAAGCTTTACAACAGGAATACGACGTTAAGATTGTTGCCTCAAAGGACTTCTTACATAACTCATCAGAGAGACTTGTTGAACTACAAGGTTTACCTGAATCAATCGATGCTGCTTGCAGAATTCTTGCTCGTTGTTTAATGGAGGACTTCCACAGCTCTACAGGTACAACTTACTACGTTCCTTCTCCAAGAAACAACAGACGCTCAAATAACAACTTCACAAACTCTGCCATTCCAAACGGTGGTCATATCACAAGATCTGTCAATTTCCCAAGTGACATGGTTGGTTGTTTAATTGGTAAAGCTGGTACCAGAATTCAGGAGATCCGTAAGGTCTCTGGTGCTCAGATCACCATTGCCACAGAAGATGATGCTCAGGGACAAAGAGCTTTCAATTTGGTTGGTCCTTTAAAATCAGTGGAGAAGGCATTGTCTTTCTTGACTCAAAACATGGAGAGGGAACAACAGCGTCGTGAAAGATTGGCTCAAGAGTCTCAAGAGTCTCAAGAGTGAATTTCTTTAAAAAGAAACATTCTTAAAAAGAATATGGAAATGAAATGTTAGTGCTTTTCTTCTTTCTTCTTCTTCTTCCTCTTTTTCTTTCCCTTTTTTTTCTTCCTGGTTATGCCCCACCTTATTTGTTTGTATATCTTTTTCCCCTATCTCTTGCTATATTTAATGACTCCCCGGTTCTCCACAATAAACCGGGTCGTATGACGTGAAATTTGTACTATTAAATCCCAATGGCTTTTTTTTTTTTCAGTAATCCCCTGTAGCCAGCCCAGTCGTTTTAATTACGTCCCAGAGCTTATGATAGCCGGAGGCCGGGTAACGCCTCCCTTCTTCGCGAACTCGTTTGTTCCGCGAACTCGTTTTTTCTGCGCTATCAGCCGTGTGTTTACTTTTTGTACGCTTTGGGTCAAAGATCTTTAATACTCATCTGATTCTTTTCACTGATCTAAAAAACACCACAAAAAAGGAAGACAAAGAAGGAGTTGACAATCAGGAAGCTGCTGTTAACCTCTCTCTTCAATTTAATCATTCTCCACCTGCCATTTTTCCTTCCTTTCCCTTTCGGTTCCCGTCATTCCCGTACATAAAAAGGGAGCATACATTCCACTGGAACCACAGAGAATGAGCGTCAACATGCCCGGAGGGTTCCCAGGGATCCCAGAGGAGCCCGAGCAGAACATCTTCAGCGATTTCAGGTCGCCATCCAAGTTCAATTTCTCGACGATGGGCAGCACGGGCCGTCAGCCGTTGTATCCAAGCATCGACCATCTTATGCCTCAGTCATCATCGCTAGAACAAGAATGCAGCAAGTTAGGCTATAGCAAGAAGCTCAGTAACAACGTTTTAGAGGAATTGGATAAGAGAGCAGCCACGAAAGTACGCCTGGCCAGTAGTAAAGCTGCTTTGAGTCCAAGAAGTTCAAGATACAACTCATCACATCGCTCAAGATTTAAAAAGATGGAGTCAATCTCCAGCCACTACTCCACGATAAGATCCAAGCCCTCGTCGTCAAGTCTAAGACGGGAGGAGGTTGAGATGGAGAAAGAGAACGTTTCGAGCTATGACCCAAACACAAAGCGTTCGGGTGTCTCTATCCTCGGTAGTGCTACCAAGAGAAGAAAAACATCAACGGGCAAGCAAGAGATTGTAAGCCATGCTCCAATAGCGAGATCGCCATCCAAGCCTGTGATTGCCGAGCCTAGAGCGTCGCAGAGGATGGCAATCCCACACTCACGGACCGTTTCACAGAACATCTCGAGCCTAACAACGGCCAAGAAGCTACCGAGATCTTCAACTCTCCAGAACTTAACCAGGCCTACACAGTCAAGCATCCAGAGATCAACGTCGAACAAGAACTTCGCACAGACACTCAGGCCACAGCCCTCCATCTCCAGCATATCGTCATCGACCCTCTCACGGTCAAAGTCCAACATGAACCTGAAGGCAGCCAAGCCTGCGTGGAGGTGAGCTACATTAATATACCCTTGTAATATACACATTTATTGCTTAGCCAACAACGTTGTTGAAGGAGCCCTCCTGTTCTTTGATCTCATAGAAAGTTGGGCCAACGTCGTGGTTTCCGTGGTAGACCCAACCGTCCTCGGTGATGTGGTACAGATTGATAGAACCACCAGAGTAGGCATCTCTGTGGGCAGCCGCAAGGATCGAACGCTTACCCAGGTATAGGGCCTCCTCAACTGTGAGGTCCCACTTCAAATTTGAGTCTAAAACACCGTAGGCAAACGTCTGACCTGAACCGACACAGAACACGTCACCTTTCAGTCTTGTACCGTCCGAGTCCACGTAGTAGATGGTTGGGCCCTCCTTCTTGGTGTAACCACAGATCATTGTACCCATAGATAGACCCATGCCCTTATACTGATACACCAAATTACTTAGAATCTTGGAGGCCGAGGCCACGGAGATACGCTCCTTCTCTCTCAGCTCGTGTAGACGGCACTGGGTACCGAGCCATGTCTCCCAGTACTGGCAGTCAGCAGCACCACCGGCCATGGTTCCGAGTAAAAATGGGTTGATTTCAATCACTTTCTTAACTGTCTGAGAGGCAATCCACTGGCCAGCAGTCGCACGGGAGTCAACAGCAACGACAATACCACCCTTGAACCTGAAAGCTAACGTCGTTGTACCGTGGGCAATTTTAATCTTA
The DNA here is from genome assembly GCA_003708795.3 of Petasospora americana. Lineage (NCBI taxonomy): Eukaryota > Fungi > Ascomycota > Saccharomycetes > Phaffomycetales > Wickerhamomycetaceae > Petasospora > Petasospora americana. The sequence continues at coordinate 392,111 of PPOA03000009.1, forward strand.
CAATCAGGATTCTTTGAATCGTCTGTGTGTGCTCTGAGGAACTCTGAAGGCTGCGAGATTGGTGGCATTGACAACGAAGGTGTCAGTGGCAACTTCACTCCGGAGATGAAGTCGTGTCTAAGCTCCTCTTCACCATACCCGAGGGCCTCCAAGGCACCGGATTTCTGTGTGTATTTCTGAGCAATTGCCTCCATTTTTCTTTATCTTTTGGTGCCAATTTGTTCGGGGTTGATGGTTTAGTGGCGAACTCACTGATTTTCGCCACACACACAAGACGCGCTTCGCGAAAAGCACGCGATCGCGAAGGCATCGCTAAGGCTCTGTCTACAACTTCGTATCAACTTTATACAACTTTTCACTTAATTTGGTATATAAAGCTCAATTGGCGTGCCTTGTGTTTCCTCCTCCCTGTCTCCACAGCCACAGGGCCTCTGTTGCGTAGTTGCGGACACTCAGGTTCATCGTCAAGTTCTCGTTAGCTGCTTCCTCCAGCGTTTCAATGATTCTTAGCTCATCGATTAAGCCCCAGAACATCTGGTCAAACTCTTTAGAAGCCTTACTTACAGACTCGATAGTTCCTTCCTCTTGGTCTTCGAACTCAGGCACGATGTTGTACTTGCCCTTTCCAAGCTTGTGTAGAATTCGGCCTAGGGTCTGAATCGAGATACACCGTTGGCCAGGCATCGTTGATCTCGATAGGTGCGATAGCTCTCTTAGAGTGTAACCTGCTAGTGAAGCATTATCCGAGTGGTGGTGTAGGCCCTTCGACGTGTCGATCTGGTTACTTGGAACGATCAAGTTACCCTTGAAGTCAAATCTCAAATCAGAGACGTTATCAAAGATCAAGTCACTGGTATCAATGACTGGCACCGGTTCCATCCATTTTAGCTTTTCAGTGTCTTTAGGTAAGTCAGGGAAGTATTTTTCGTGTAATTTTTCATTGAAGTTAGGGTCGTTTATATCGAGCTCATCTTCAATCACTGAAGGTTTAGGGAAATGAACAGAGTTCAAGGCTTCTTCGATTGGAACATCACTTGCTTCTTTAACGATTTGGTAGGACTCGGGAGCAATCTCATCCAAATCTTCTTCCTCGTCCTGCCATTTTGTATCGTCTTCCAACTTCTCGTCAAATCTAACTGTCTTCTTTATGCCCAGAACATCATCAACAACGTCATCTTCCAAAGTCTGTTGCTGCCATTCCTCACCATCACGTCCACCACCTATCCACTCTCCGTAACCCTCAATATCAGCACCAGGATCTTTGGTTTCCTTCTTACCTGTTAGCTTCTCAACCTTCTTCTCTGTTCTTCTCAATAACTTCTGTAAAATCACTGGATTCATACTGCCCAATAGCTCTTCTTTCTCCTTGGCTCTCTGCTCATCACTCATCTTGGATAAAATCTCAATGTTTTCCATATGAATCCTTTCAGCCTCGGTCATTCCTTCATAGTCCATCCTTTGCTTATCTTTAGGTAGTCGTTTCATGCCTGTGGCATCATCAACTTCATACCCATCTTTCATTTTGACAGGTTTATCTTCTTTCTTAAGTTCTTGTCTCATCTTCCAGGCACTCTTTGATTTGGGCTTAGGGAACCCACTGCTGCTCCTTGGAGCAGGAAATGAAGGTGGCTCCGGTGCAGACACCTCCTTCTCAACAATATCACCGAGCAAATCCATTTATAGAGCTAAAGTTCTTTTATAACAGGAAAATAGCAAAATTACGAGAATGAAAAGTATTACTAAAGGCAAAAAAAAAGTGACTTCGCGGAAGTGGGTTATATGGCCCTGGTCAGGGGGTTCGTTAAGGGGTAATTAATATAATTAGTACTAAAGTGTCATTAATTTGATTAAAAAGTCATTAATTTTTCTATTTACAGTCTCAGACCAATAGTTCATAAACCTCACCGCACTCCTTAGCGTTTCTAAATTCCACCAAGTAATCCAGATCTTCTCCCTCCTCACCGAAACTAGCGAATCTTAAGCCACTCTTACCCAATCTTGAACATAATGAGTTCTTCACCAGGGTATCAATATCGGCTGCAGATTGAAGTTTAACGTTAAATCTAGAATACTCTGGGTTTATAACACTTGAGTATAAGGAGAACTTACCCATAGACAATGGGATCCAGTCACCATCTTTATCTTGTTGGTGCATTCTAATCTTAACATCGTTCTTTAACAGTAACTCTAAACTTGTTGGCTTCTGCTGTGCAGTTTCCGATGATCCAAAACTTAGTGTAGAGTTAGACTGTAATTCCATACCATACATTGCCTTTGGAGGCATCAAATCATCAATCAGTGAGACAGATGACATACTCGTAGAGTTTGAAGGTTTATCAAACATGAGAGTTGAAGAGTTGGATAGAGTCTCACGTGTACTATTCTCAGAAATCTCATTGCTCTTGCTTTGAGCCATTGTAAATTCATCCAAGATAAAACCAGCTGTCTTAGAGTCACAACAGCGAACTGTCAAGATCTGAATCATAGTAGAATCTAGTGACTGTGGACATCTAATCTGTAAGTCCAATGCAGATGATTTGGTAATTGTAGTTTGCGGGTTGTTCAAATGGATAAACATCTCTGGAATATCAGAGCTCATATCCGTATAGATAACCATCGTTGAGTGTGTTGTATTATGCATGAAACGAATTTCATTACGGTATTGCTTACCAATTGACTGCCACTTGTTTTGAGACCAGCGTGAGACAATACAAGAGTTGATGATATCTCTCGAGATGGAGGATGTTGAGATGACCTCTTGTTCCAAGGAAGTGAGCTCTCTCAAAGGCTTCTTTGCAGAAGATGAGATGAATGGCGATGGTAAAGTCGAAGTGTGCTTCTGCTTGTTGATATCAAGCTGTTGAACACTTCTATGTAAGGATGCCATTGAAGACTTTGGCTTGTCATTAGATGAGATCGAGGTTGAAGATGTAGAGTTAGAGATTGTAGACTTTGTGACGATCTCAAAGGAAGGCTCGTCATTCTTCTTAGAGAAAAGTCCAAACAATGATTTTCTGCGTTTCATTTTCTCTTTCTTCTTGTCATTGGTATCCTTGTTCAATATGGTGGTATTTGTGTCAATAGGCTTTGATAAGTCACCAACAGACTGGGCAAATGTCTTGTTCAGCTGTATAGAGCCCTCAGAGTGCTTGAAGTTAGGCAATGATACCATAGAATCGTTCTCATTTTGTAGTTGCTTCTTGATGTTCAAAGGCGCAACAGGTGATAGAGAAACCGATTTTTCTGGAGAGAAAGTCGCCTCAATAGCTGTTATATAATCAGCAAGATGCTCCAATTTCTCCAAATGTGGTGATTCGGTATGCTTAATCTCAGGCGTTGCCACATGACCCAGCGAGGAGTTGGTATTCTCATCGCTTGTGTATGTGTTGATCTTTTCAAGGTCTGTCTTCGAGGCAGAGAAGTATAAGTTAACATCTGATAGCTTACGTGACATTTGGCTTCCATTGCGGAGCAAGGAGTTGTGCTTTGTGAGTAATGGAGAGGATTTTCTTAATGACGAGCCCATTGTTTGATAGTCTGTATGGAGTCCCAAGCCTATTTTCCCCTGCTTTAGCTCAGTAAGCTTTGCGTGACGATCAATAAAGACTTCGTGTGACTGATGGGATAGATGTGTGAAGGTCTGATTCCAATGAGCCATCTGGCGTTGTTCTGGACATCTCAGCTTAATCTCAACTTCATCACGTTTTAAACGGATGCCCTGAGAGTCATTTTGCACTAGTTCAAAGTCTGGAACTCTCAATGGTGGATGCAATAGAGATCTTCCAACGCTCTGAACGAGACACAGTGCAATTGTGCCATTCTTCAAGGTGAACACCTCGATTAGTCGTTCGCTGGATGGCTCAGTTGGATGCAACAATTCAAATTCAAAGTAGTCTCTTTCAACAACGTCTGATAGCTTGAAGTAAGCCACGGTAGACGACATCTCCAAGTCCAATTCACGAACAGCATCGAAGTAAACGGTGTTCAAGTCAACACGCAAATTTTGCTGCTCAACGGTATCTCTAGCTTTGTCAACAAGCTGTTCATACTGGTTAACAATACCATCCGGCACGTGCTCGAGCCTTTGTGCTGTCTTGTACAGCTGGTTAAGTCTCTGCAGTGGCAGCTTGCGCAGTTGAAGCTCAACAGGCAGCGTATCCTGGTCGTATGTGTAGTTGGAGATATAGTTCTTATAGACGGCAACACCCCTCTGGAGCCATGAAACCAGGGGTGCGTAGGTGTCTTCAAGCTCAGTTGTAGAGAACAACTGGGACAGAGACTGGTGATGGGCAACAAGCCTACGTGTAGAGCTTGTGATCTGTGATGACGAAGTCGGAGATGGGCACTCAGACACCGTCGAGTTATTCCTCAATGGCGTGCACGATGACAGAAGCTTAGAGAGTCCCAAACGGTACCCGTTCTCCGTGTGCTGGAGCTCTTCGAGCAGCTCAATGTCCTTAAGAGTAAGCATCTTCTCCCTTTTCCAACACCAAACTACAAACGGTGGAAGGGAAGAGGAAAGAGTGAACAAAAGCAGCATTTGTCCTTGTGGAGTGCTCTCCCCCTTTGCAACGGGCACAGTTTTTGTTTACCCTTCTGACGCGTGTTAATGCACTGTGAAGCTGAACCTTCCGAGAGACGCGTCAAAGTTTACGCGTCGCGTTTGTTCTGGGCTTGTCTACAGACTTTGGTGTATAATAATCTACAATTAATCTCTCTTTATGTATAAAGTTTTCCTATTTAATAATACAACGGCTTCTTTCCCAGAAGAACCGACTTCAGCCGGACCAGTAGCGGTATGTCTGTGGGGTCTCAATGCTGATAGGTTTTGTCTCGTCAGCTGTAGCCTGCGACTCGTCGGTAGTGTCATTAGTGCTTGATTCTCTCTTCCCGAGATCAAATCCAGACAGCTCTGCACGGGGTGGTTTGCTTAGTAGCGTCTTTACAGACTCGATCAGCGATTTCATCTCATCAGAGTTCCCATTCTCGCCGGCACTAACAGCAGCGTTGAGCTTAACAAGCACATCTGAAGAAACTTTTGAGAATGACAGTCTGTCCAAAAACAGATCCTCTTGCTGTTTTTGCAAAACACGTCTTTCCAGTTCCAGTTCCTTTTCAATGATATCTAAACGATTCATTTTCAGTTCAAATTTATTAAGCTGTGTGTTGACAATAGCATTTGACAGCTTGTTCATCTCAATCTCTTCGTTAGTCTTGAAGACATGGGCACGAGCACCAACCGTAGCCAATGCGACAGACGCACCCTCCGTTATTGGATCAGCACCAGCTTCCCCTTCTTTCTTGACTTCCTGATTCTCAGACTCTTTTGCAACAGCAGCCTCTAAATCCTTTTCATCAACTATCTTGATAGCTCTCTCTGTAGCGGCTCTAACGACGTCTGGATCAACCAATGAGACCAAGAACGCAATCGTAGACAACACCGGGTTGTCCGCCTGTGAAAATGGTAAATACGGAGCATATTTCAATGGGCCCAAGTTCGATTTCTTGTCGCCAAGGTACTGGTCCTCAATTGGCAGCTTGAGGAATCGCACAATACACTGCTCAACCGTGTGGGTGCCAACATGCTGAGCAACCTGTTCCCAGTCACCGCTATATTTGGACAAGCCTTCAAGGAGCTTCTTGAGGTCCTCCTTTGACCAGCCATCGTTGATGCTATCCACGATTCTTGGCTTTTTACCGTTGATCTCCAGCTTATTGCTGCCGTTCGTATCTTCGTTACCTCTTTTAACACCGAGTATCTCCTTCAATTTTTCAATCTTCTGAGTCTCTTTTGGAGGCTTGAAAGATTCATATGGGAACAAACCCCTTGGAGCGTCATAGCTAACGTCATAGTCACCGGTGAATGGCGGCTCAACGGGTTTTGGCTTCATCTCCGCATCAACCTGATAGTTAATCAGTCCCCAACGGGAAAGGAACCTGTGCAAACGCATAATCGTACCAACGTCACCAACCAAACTTCGTCTTGCAGCGGTGACGGTTAAGTAGTCATTAGGGTTCAAACGGTAGGCGTTGATAAGGAAGTTTCTATATTTGACGTATAGCTGTGGTGTCTTTGAAGGGTTTACGTCTGTGAAGAACTCCGGCATGGACTCTTTCTCGATTGGGTGTATCTTCTTAAACTCAAACCACGAGGCATACGATGGGATGACGATTGTGTGGGATTGTGGAATGTATGGCTCGTCGTCGTCTTTGTCTTCTTCTTTATCAACGTCGTTCATCGGGACGTCCTCCGCTTTGATCTTCTGCTCATCATTGCTTGCAGGCAGCGTTACCGGCTTCTCCAGTGGCGTGTCCATCGGCTCATCCTCGTCCTGCTCGTCCTCGTCCTCCACAATTGCATCAACTTCCTCCTTGTCATCTTCCTTGGACTCAATCTTTGGAGTAGTCGATTTTGAAGAGACACTCGGTAGCTTATCAGACGCTACCTGGTTATTATTATCGTCGTCATCGTCGTCGTCATCGTCTTCGTCTTCCTCGTACTCTTCGTTGCCTTCGTAGTCGTCGTCTTTTGAAGCGTCTTGCACCGACACGTCGCCGTCAAGGTCCAGCTTCTCCTCCTCTCCCTCTTCAGGTACCGCGTTGTTGATCTCTGGGGTTATGGCTGTGGACTGCTCAATGGACGATACACCAGCAGACACGGAGGGCTCGGCCTCAATTGGCTCGGTCAGCAGCGGCAAAGGCGCTGGGGTCGTAGTGGACGAAGGTGTGACGGAAGGTTCCTGTGCAACTGCCGCTGGAGGTTCCTCTGGTGCCAGCTGCTTCAGCTCCTCAGGTAAATCGCCCGTAGGGAGCTGAGGTGTCGGATCTGTGGCACCTTCATTTATAACATCCACGGCGGCTTCTGTCTGCGCAGTCAGAGCGTCTTGTACTTCGTTCTCTGACATTTTCCTTTGTTTTTGTTTTCTTCTTTAATGTATGATTGGTATCTTTCACAGCGCCAAACTGAACAACTTCAAGTTCCTAAAGGGCAAGAGCAAGTGCGGCGGCAATCAAAACAAGTACAAAAATAGTCAAAATGGGCGAACGCAGATTGTCCTAAACGGAGTAATGCCAATTCAGCGTCTGTTTTTGCTTCCTTTTTGGCTGTTTTAGTGAGGTTTAAAACTTCATGTTGTTTACAATTTCGACGGTGGTTTTTTGGCGTATTCGCGGGTCGAGGCTTGACTTCCCAATTCGGCAATCGCAGTTAATTAATGTGTATTCGTCAGGAATCGTCTAATAAAGAAACTACTTAAGAACTAAATATCTCTACAAGAAGCAAACTAGAGCCTCAATTGATGTGCAACTGACTCATTTAGTAACCGCAGATGTTCGGACTAGAAAAAGCACGCCACTGTAACCAAAGAGAAGCAAAGATGTAGTGTCACGTGACTGACGCAAAAGATCAGTGGTATAAACCTTTCGTGCATCGGTCTCTTTTTACCAGTTGAGTATTTATATTAATACTCATAGATAGGAACAATAACAAAGGATATATACGATGATACACACAAGGAGGACACTGAGGGCCTATTGTCCGCGATTGTCTAGGAGTTCATCAATATTTAGCAAGACAGATGTTCCAGTGACACCGGATCTTACATCAAATCAGCATGTCACTGAATCTTCCAAGTCTTTCGAGTTGACAGATGACGAGATATCACACGTGACTGATAGCTCATTTATAAGAGGCATTAACGTCATGAGCCCCCGTAATAAGATCCCCGACTATGTGAAGAACACCGGGCAATATATACCTTTAGAGAATGGATTCTTGAAACAGCTAAAGTTCCCGGATTCACCTACGCCATTTGAGATTTACACTTCACCAAGTAACAAAGTGTCCAATAACGATGTTTCTGGGTTCCCACGACTTTCGGTAACGCGTCTTCTAACACAGTCATGGTGTGAATTACGGTATTACTATGAAATTTATTCACAGATGCCAATCCAAGAAACGGAAGCAATGACGAGAGGTAAGGAGACACATCTGGCATTAGAGCTGGAGACACATCCTTTAATAGATATGACAGATATCATTAAGGCGATTCCACAGTTACCTATGACTAAAGAAGACGAATTTGCCAATCTTTTGAGAGAGAATATTCTAAGGCTAACAGAGTTAATGATCCATGGTGCTGCTAGAGAGATCTACGTTCATGGTTACATAAATTCAAGAGATGGCCTTGTACAAAGTTCACCAGCTGGAGATGATACAATCGTCACTGGAATTGTTGACTTATTGGTGTTAAGATGCCGTGTTAGGGACCACCCTTTACAAAGAGACTTACAGATCAACTTAATAGAAGGAATGGAATCGTTCATATCTCTAAGTGAGAAGCTAATTGATAAATATAAACATCTTTACGTTCTCAGTGTCTGTGATGTGAAGACTCGACGCTGGAGGAAAATACCCATCCAAGAATCAGTTGTGGAATCCTCTAAACAACAAGTGATGGTCTATGAATCAATGATTAAAACTCTGGGAAGATCAAAAGAACAATGTATAGAGTTTTGGGAGGAGTATTGTTTAAGGAAAGGCATTGATATTGATTCTCCAGTGACCCCAGAGTTAGCACTGAGTTGGATATGTCTTGATGACCTTTTTCTTGATGATTTCAAGAAACTTTGTAATGGAGATCTAACAGATAAGGAGAAGATATATGACCTGTCGTCTATGAAAGATAAGATACAAGATGATAAGATACTCGAAAGGGTAACACCATTCTTGAAGAAATGGTCAGCTGGATTAACACCAAGACATTTTATCAAGAGACTCTCTGAGATCTTCCATATCATCTCCAAGGTCCCAACTGGGGACCTTCGGATACAATATTACTGCAATAATGAGATTTTTAAAGAACTGAGATTCAACTCAAATGAAGAAATAACCAATAAAGTCAGCAGAGATGCACTATCATTTTGGATGGGTAAACGACCTCCAATTACAATGGAGAAGACATACAAAAATATTAGATCGAGATGCAATTTCTGTGAATTTGCAGACTTTTGTGGTTGGAAAAGGGACACCGAGCAGAAGTTCTCTTAATGACCAAAATCATATAATGAAAGATGAAATTTATAGAATTTAATGGGTAGATAAAGGCTCGGACGAACTTCCTCTCCGGGAAAGTCAAAGAGTAAACTCCGGTACACCGAGTAATTCCGAAGTAAACGTCGCGAAAAGGAAAAAGCGTTAATTACCGACTCCAGCAATCGGGTCTTTCCAAGTTTTTAATCTTTTCGATCTCTTCTAAGACTTCTACTTCTCTTCTGTTTCTGCTGTTGCTGTTACTTCTTTTATTTCTTTTATTTTTATATTTTCATCTTTTATCGGTGAAATTTACCATTTTAGGCCATTCTTAAGAGTACACCCACATTTTTTGATACCCAACCCCGGAAGATCCAATGGAAATGAGCTCGACTACTACGACTGAGGTTATTCACGGGCTGGCACCAGTGATTGCCGAGGAGATTGATTATGAAGCACTGCCTGAAGGTACCACTCTTAGTGCACAGTGTATTGCTGGTGCATTTGCTGGTGTTCTAGAACACACAGTGATGTATCCAGTGGATGCCCTCAAGACACGTATGCAAGCTTTGAGTCTGGGTAAAACACCCGGTATCTTCAAAAGTATTTATACAATCTCCAGCCGAGAAGGTTGGCTATCGCTCTGGAGAGGTACTTCCAGTGTTATCCTCGGAGCTGGTCCTGCCCATGCTGTTTATTTTGGTACTTATGAATACGTTAAGAAGAGACTTATTGATCATGAAGATGAAGGTCATCAACCTTTAAGAGTCGCTTTAGCAGGAGCATCTGCTACTATAACCTCGGAGGCACTGATGAATCCGTTTGATGTTATTAAGCAAAGAATGCAACTGGCTGCTCAAACGGGTACCAAGTCGGATTTCTTGACTACAACTAAAACCATCATTAACAATGAAGGTTTCAAGACTTTTTATACAAGTTATCCAACCACGATAACAATGACCATCCCATTCACAGCTTTAAACTTCATGGTGTATGAATCAATGATAAAGATTATCAATCCAACTGGTACACATGACCCAATAAGACACTGTTTAGCAGGTGGTGCCGCAGGTGGCTGTGCGGCTGCTTTAACCACACCGTTAGACTGTATAAAGACCTTTTTACAGACCAAAGGACTAAGTAAAGATGTGGCTGTTAGATCTACAGACTCCTTAATTGGAGCAGCCACGTTGATTTACCAAAGGGAAGGCGCAGCTGGCTTTTGGAAAGGTGTTAAGCCAAGAATTGTTTCAAATGTTCCATCAACGGCTATTTGCTGGACGGCGTATGAAATGGCAAAGTATTACTTAATGAAGTGAAAAAAAAACCCACAATACATGTATTTAGACGAATCCTTTCGTATATAAATAAACTCTCATTGTCTCCTTATTGTACCAGGACCCATTGGGAACTGGTGAACTACCCATATATCATTATTACCATTATTATCGTTATCGTTATTTTCATGATTAGTCTCAGTGTCGATCACCATTGCATGCCGATTAGGATTATCGCCTGCTCTGCGGTTTACGCCTCTTGTTCTAAAACTTGTAAACGGTCTTTCACTTTGCTGTCCTAGCATTCTATCGAATCCCAGACCTCTACCACCAATGCTGCTATGACCGGCGGACCTACGTGCTCTCTCACTGGCCGTAGCTGTCATTGTGGTAGATGCAGTATGAAGCTCCGGGTCAACCACCCTGGGAAATTGGAAATGCCTTGGATTGATATTCCTCTCACGCCGTCTCAACTGCAGTGACTCAATGCTATGGTCAAGTATAGGAGTCTCTGTGGTAGATGGATCATTACCAGCGGTTTCCCACAGTGCCCGGCGCAGCTCAACCAGATCATCGTCAGTATCATCTTGATCGTTGGTTATGGTAGTCACCCTGAACCCGGGCCTCGACGCCAAGTTCGATCGTATAGAAGAGATCCTCTCTTCCAGCAGCCTGATGTTGTCGTCACCTTCTCGAATGGAGTTGTCGAATGACCTCTGACGTGTGGTGTCATTTATCCTGTAAGGCAGCCTGGAACTGGTTCCAAGGTGCAATGAACGCATAAGAAGCGGAACAGCTTCACCCTGAGCAGAGCGAAGCTCCCTGATGGCATTCCTTCTCTGTAGTCGCCTAGCAGGCTGTAGAGCTTCATCCAGGCCCTCGTCTTCGTATCGTACACGCTTCTTGTGGTTCAGTCTCTGTGTAATAGCAGCATAGGGGATACCCATAGTTAATTTCGGGACGGGGGCACTTCACGGATTTGCCCAGCGAGTTCGTATGAATGTTAAAAGCGCAAGTGGTTGTTACGTAGCAAGTGGAATACCCTCAGTCTTTATATACAGCCTTTGATATTGGCTGCCCTTTGAGGTGCCAGGCTTTTGTGTCTTTTTCTTAGAGTGCACACTGCCCTGGGGGAGCCGGAGCCCCCATTTGTGCCGCTGTGGCCCGTACCAGTGGTTACGTAGCACTTCTGCGTATATAAGAAAACTTTTTCCCGCCTCTGGGCCCTCCCTTCTACACGCCTTTTCCTTTTTCCTTTTCTTTGATACGATGCGTTCTATTCACTGCATCGTCATAGCGGCGTTGTCTTACTAACTTCTGCCGGGTCCGTTGACGAATGGAGGGGAAAAGAACTCTAGAAGAAATGCCTATTTTCGACAGCGACCTCATACTGTAAAATGCTAATTATTCATCGAAGCATTTTTCGGTAACTGCGCTTGCGATACATTCTAATACACAACTGTTCAAAATAATACTCTGTAGATTATGCTATATACAACCCTGTTAGTCTCTCTCGGTGTAGGCAACGATACCGGCACTGTTGATCTGTCTTCTGATATCCTGATGGTCAACATCGTGGGTATCTTCGACTTCACCCCATCTATCTGTCTGGTGGATGACCTCCAAGGTAGCTGCCTGTGCAATCTCTTCCAATGTGTGGAGGTCCTCAACGTCTTTGCCGAGCGAAGCCTTTGATCTTAGGACTAAGATACCGCAAATCAGCGACTTGGCATGAAGGGTGACTTTCTCCAAAGCAACCAACTCCCAGTAGTTCAGCTTCATCAGCCACTCACGAGCCTTTTCTCTTGTCTCCTTAGGCTGCAAGTTACCTCTCATACCGTCTTTGTCTGAGTCTAAGAATGTCAACTCTGAGCCGAGCATTTCCTCCATCTCCTTAATGATAGGTCGATATCTTTTCTCCTGATCTTCACGCAGTTGTCCTTCGTACTCGTCCTGTGGGGAGAAGACAAGCAAAGTGTCGGTGTCCAAGTAGCGCAAGAGCATGTCGATGATATCCTCCTTCTTACCAACCTTCACTAAGTCGTCGAGATCGCCACTCTTGGAAGCTGCTTCAAGGTCAACTGCTCTTGATGCTAATGAGGTCAATGGCAAAGAGTGGGTCTTGATGGTTAGCGAAGGCAAGGAGGACCACTCGTGCTGGATCAGGTGAGCCAGTGTCTTTCTCTCTTTAGGAATAGCAAGCTTGTTACCCAATGGGGTCTTCAAGGTCTTCGAGTCTAGCTGGATCTCATAGTGAGTTTCGCTCTCTGCTAAATCAACAGTTTTCCAGAACTTCTTTAAAGATTTCTCGGCCTTGTTGGAGTCTGTCACAGCCTCAACCTTTTTAGGTATAACTGTCGAGCTTGGCGTCGCAAAGCCTCTGATGAACTGGCGGGATACCCTCAAACTAAGCATTTTTCCTGTCTTGTCTTTAGCAGTAGAGCTTGTTAGTAGGGCCCCGAGCCTGCCTATGAATTTTTCATCAAAATCAACCCGCGTTTTTATGGAAACAATCAACAAAGACACAAAAGGCCAGACCTCACACAGACACCTCACACAAATCCCACAGACCAACAGAATCAGCCAGCATGTCAATGAGCCAGGAATCCCTTGAAAGTGTAAGTTTCCCTCTGCCACGGAAGCCGTGCACAGGTACTAACAGCCGACAGCTTCTCCTCGAGATGGAGACCCAACTTCGACAGAATCAGCAGCAGCTACAGCTTGTAACATCACAGATCAACCAGAGGGAAATGACGTCGATGATTGCAAATGCCACTCTGAAAGAACTCAAGGAGAACGGCTCTGCAGACAACACCGTGTGGGAGGGCTGCGGTAAGATCTTCCTCTCCACAGGCATCGACCAGTACGAACAACGTGTTACGGAGGACCAGCAGACTCTCCAGGAACAGCTCAAGGCATTGGGCATTAAGAAGGACTATTTGAAGACGAGTGTCGAGAAGACTGCCCAGAGCATGAAGACCATCTTGACAGGTAAGTAAACTACTACAAAATGAAGAAAGAAAGAAAAGAGATGTAGACATTAAACAGCACTGTAGCCACCTCTATTGCTCGAGCCAAATACCTTCTCCATAATCTCACTGACGAAGCCTGGCAAAGACATGAACAGGTTCTTCAAGGTGTCGGAGAAATCGTGAACTGCGTCCTGTAAGTCTGCTGGTGATTTTGTGTAGGTAACCCAGGCACCAATGATTATGTAACCACCGACAGCAAGGACGAAGATGATGAAGAACCACGTGAACCAGCCCCAGGACTCGTCGCTCTCAGGCTTCTTCTTCTTTGGGTCCTTCTCTGTTGGTGGGGGTGTCTCCTTCGAGTTCTTTAAGCAGGCAGCTGGGGTATTCCAGTGTAATGTTAACAGGCTTTGCTGATCCCAATCAACGGTGATGTCTTCATCTTCCTCACTGACACAGTGCAATTTTAATGAAGCCGAGATGGAATTTGAGCCCCAGGAAGTCTCATCCAAGGAGATTCCAATATCTGTGTTATTTGACTGAACAATTTCATAATTTAGCCCATTACCATAGGATATAACTTGGGTCTTAATAGGTTGTTCACCTGGTAATGAAACAGTCTGAACACCACAGATCTGAGAGTGCTTTGGACAGTCTTCATGAACAGTCTCAACCTCGTTACATAAATTGAAAAACCATGTCATATTTGTCTTTGATGGCGGTGTGTCATTTATAATTGAACGAGCCGCAACCGTTGTGAAAAGTTCTTGAAGCTTATATTTTGCCAAGTCACCTTTATCACAGCTTAAAGCGTAGACATTGGAAATGAATATCAATAAAGCAAGATAAAATTTCATCTTTTATTGTTAATTAATCTTGATCAATTGCTATAAGCTTAATACATGCTAATTCATTTCAAAGGAGCTCTCTCCAAGGCGTAAAATGACAAACACCGCGATAAGCGCGGGAATGGTTGCCCTATTGGGCGCACGTGATGTAATGCTTAGGGCTCCCAACACCCAAACACCAAAATAGTTCTCTCTTGAAGTTCTCGTTTTGGAGGACGGTGAAAAATTACAACACTTCACACCCAAACACCACAAGCCAAATATCCACAAAGTAAAATGGGAAAAAGCGCGAATTTTTAAAAGCGATTAAAATTTTAAAGTGCGAAAAAAAGACGAAAACACCCGAAAGAGGAAATTTGCCATAAAAACTTTCCGCGTTTCGGTGTGCTGTGCGTTGGTTTACTTTTTTTCAAAATTGAAAACTTCACTAAACTCACCAACACACAATTAGAGAAAGATCACAGTCAAAACATCATCAATAATGGTCCGTTACGCTGCCACCTCCACCAACCCAGCTAAGTCTGCCTCTGCCCGTGGCTCTTACTTGCGTGTCTCTTACAAGAACACCAGAGAGACCGTCCAGGCCATTAACGGCTGGCCACTCGAGAAGGCTCAGAAGTACCTCACCCAGGTTTCTAACCACGAGAGAGCCATTCCATTCAGACGTTTCAACTCTTCTATCGGTCGTACCGCTCAAGGTAAGGAGTTCGGTGTCACCAAGGCTAGATGGCCAGAAAAATCTGTCAAGTTCGTCCAGGACTTGCTCACCAACGCTGCCTCTAACGCTGACGCCAAGGGTCTTGACGCTTCCAAGCTCTACATCTCTCACATCCAGGTCAACCAGGCTCCAAAGCAGAGAAGAAGAACTTTCAGAGCTCACGGTAGAATCAACGCTTACCAGTCCTCTCCATCCCACATTGAGCTCGTTTTGACCGAGAAGGAGGAGGCTGTCGCTAAGACCACCGAGAAGGCTAACGCTCACTTGTCTACCAGACAACAGGCTAGATTGGCTGCTCAAAAGCGTATCACTGCTTAAAATTACCCAATTTCTCTACTTTTTTGAATGATTTAATAAGGAGAAACTTTAGTGATTGGCATTTTATATTGGTTGTATACTTTTTTGGAAGGCTTTTCTGTTGTTTGTAATGTACAAAACCCCCACCCACATGTTAAATCTTTGTAGTTCTAAGATACTTATAAATCTCTACGTAGCTTCAAAATGCAATCATAAATTTAAACCTTGGTCTTAGCAACGTCCGGGGTCAAACTTCCATGAAGACTCATAACATAAATACTCATCATCATAACTAGACCGTGTAACCCAACACAATAAAACAAGAATAACATTCGACTCGTCTTATTTGCCAAGATAGCCTTGGCGAATGACAAGAAGATCCTCTCTAATGGTGATAGCTTAGACGCAACACGTTCCTGCTCACGCTGTCTGAACTTGGCTAAAGGATGTAAGGACTCTTCATAAGTTTGATCGTACTGTGCTTCAGAGTCTGGATTGTTACCACGACGAACCGAGCCTTGGAACGATGATAAGTATCTTGTTTTTTCAAACAAGCTTGTATTGTCGTTCTTCAGTTTATTAATCTGTGAGCGTAACTCTGTGATCTGAGAGGTTTGCTTCTTTAACTGAGTCTCCAGTTCCGTGTTTCTAGCACGGAATCTGTCTCTTTGCGATGTAATAATCGGCAAAACTGACGCTGACGACTCGGAGTGTTCTTCAGGGATGATACCTCCTGCGATTGATGAAGCCGGTGATAAACGCTTGCCACGGGTGGTGTTACGTGTAACACCTGAGATCATTGACATGGTGTCAAATTTGCTTGAGACCTGATCCAAGTTCGAGAGATCAGCTTCCAACTTGATGTTCAACTGAGACAATTTAGAAATCTCCAGCTGGTTGGCATTTAGCTGGCTTTCCAATTGAGAGATCTTGTCGCTCTGTACCTGCTCCTTTGATCTTAAAATTGCAATATCAGAGGTCAGCTTCTTGTTTCTCTCAACTAAGATCTCGTCCAAGTGGTGGTCCTCAACACCGTCCTCACCATGCTTTGTAGCGTCCTCCTCATCGGAGTCCACGTCGTTGTCACCAAAGGAGATGGCCCTCAGCGTAACCAGCTCCTTCTTAATCTCGTCATAGTCCCTATAAATAACAAGCTTGCCCTGCATTGTTTTCAGTTCCAGCTGTAATGAGCTGACCTCACGTTGCAAGTTTGAGACCTGCGACGTCTTCTGTCTCTGTGAGGACTCGGCCTGCGACTTCAAATGCTCCAGCTGAGCAACCAATGATGCGTTCTCCGACTCAAACTCACTGAGTTTGAGCTCTTTGGAGATCTTCATCTCCTGAGCCTCAGACTCAGACTTGGCCTTGGTCAGGTCTCTCGACAGCTCGGAGTTGCGAGACTCCAACTGTGCAATGCGCTTGTCTCTTGACGAGAGCTCCTTACGCAGCGAGTCCAACTCGTGTGAGTTTGTGCTGGTGGCAGCCTCGACTTCTTCGTCCTCCTCGGCTGGGTCTTCACCAAGGGCAATACGCTGATTTTGTAGCTTCAAGTGGTCAATTCTTTGCTGAGTTTTCAGCTCTTTGATGCTATTGTTCAGCTCATTTGACTCCTTAACGAAGTCTTCCTCCTTCTGTAACCACTGGGCCTCTTTCTCTTTGAATTGTGCATTCAGGGTCTCCTCTTGCAGCTTCAACCGATTGCTCAAAGTCTCTGCATTTTTTTGCTCTAATCTCAGTAATTTTGATTTCAACTGCTCGTAATCCGCAAATCTCAGCAGTTCTGACTGTAATTCATCGTTCTTCTCTCTCAGTTCCTGAACTTCCTGCGACGCTATCACAGAGTCCAAGGATGCCTCTAACAATGGCTTCGGATCAGGCAGCTCTGCAATTGTCTTGTAAACCTCGAAAAAGGCCTGCTCGCTCTTCTTGGCCCTCTCTGTCAGAGTGTCGATCTCCTGCTGGTAGCTCTTGAGCAGGTGCTTGAACTCCTTGGTCTTCAATTCCTCATCCAACTTCTTGAATTCTTTAGTCTTTGAGGCCAAAACTTTTCGACTTTCCAGAGTCGATGACTGGAGCTCCTGGATCTCCTCGCCACGGCTGTCGAGGTCAAACTGGAGCCGTGGCAGCGACACGGCCGTCCACTTGTCCAGTGCTTTCTCAAAAGTTGACATTTGGCTGTTCTGGCGATTACTGTTGACGTGTTAGTTTTATGGGGGTTGCACCCTGCCTTTTTTTGGTGGAATCAGGTAAAAAGGAGTGGTGTCCGGGTGTTTCCTTATCGAGGCGAAGTTTCATATAAAAGGGCATTAAAGCTACGCTGGGGCAAGGCAGAGTGGGTTGTTTATTTCTTGTTCTTTTTGATGTTGACGATGAGCTGTCTAACGTCTGTGAGGTTCTTCTTGTGCTCCAATAATTTTTGCTTGATGTCAGACCAGTCGTCCAATGTAATTGTCTTGACGATCAACTTGACTGAGTTAACATGGAATTCTTTTGAGATTTGACACATTTTACCCTCCAATGCACCTTTCTTGATGGCATCAAAGAGTACCAGCTCAACCTCCTCCTGGGAGATATCCAATGAAGAGGCAACCTTTGAGTACTCAAGAACTGGGGACAACTGTGCCAATGACAATAAGGTGAGTAGTTTATTCTTGTTGGTGATCAACTCGTTGGTGTATTTAGAGCTGACCGTTTTGAACTCATTGGTAGGTAAGGTGTGATATTGCTGAACGAATGCTAGAAGTTCTTTGGTTGCGGTTGTGGTTAAAGTGACATCGCTGTTGATATATGTCAAGTCCAAGACTTCACTTTGCAATGCCTTGATGATGTATTGATCACAGAGCTCCTGTGATGGGTTGATCTTTGTAGCCAATAAAAGCAATCTCAAAGATTCGGTCTGGTCAACTGATTCATAGAGCTCAGAGACCTCAGTCAAAATTTCACGGGTTTCGTTGTCGTTTCCAAGTGAAGTGGTGATTTTTTCAGAGTCTTGAACGAATGGCTTGAGGATCTTTGAGTCTCCAAGGATCTTAACTAAGGAGAGGATCTGCTTCAAAAGCCATTTTTGTAAATCGGTGGAGACGTCCAAGTTGTAGACAGCACTTAAAGTGGAGATTAATGACAATGCTTTTAAAGTCTTCTTCTTATTCTTTTCAACCTTTGAGCCGAACTCCTGGGCAGAGATCAAATTTGTGAACCACTGGCGAACGGACTTCTCAAACGATTCTTGCTCCTCCTGCTGTAACAAGATGTAGACAACGAGGTTGACAATCGACTCCAAGTCCTTGTCTGGGATATTTTGAGATAAATCAGCTGCTGTTTCGGTGATATATTCAAAGACTTCTGGAGAGTATTCGATCTCTTCCTCTTCTTCTTCGGTGACGAAAGTTGCAAACTTCTCAGCAAATTTGGTGGAGCCACTGAAGTGGTCCAAAAGAGCTGAGTACTCCAAGACGGAGTCGTGTAAAGTGTCCTCGGCAATCAAATGGGAAGGCATGTTTTTGGTCTTGTTGATCCTAAAAGTTCTGGTGCTTCTGTTCAAAACCGTTGAAAAATTTTTGTATTAAAAATTGAAAAATCGCGAAAACTTCACCTACTTCAAGTCTTTACATAAACCATAAATAAGCCAGAAATACAACCAGAAGAGTGAAATATGAGTGCTGTATACAAATCGCCTACACTGACGAGGGAGTTCTCGACTGCGGACGTGCCAAAGAGTGAACTGACGACGAAAGGTGTCACCACGGGGCCCTCTGACTTTGTGCTATCAAAAGGTGCAGTGGATCGTGATGCACCATCAACACACAAAGATACCCCAATGGGGGTACTGAGAGCCCAGGTCACGAGACTGCAAGACGATATAAACGTTTTCCTGACGGATAGAATGAACGGGAAGGTCGAGGAGACCGAAGCAGAGAAGAAATTACTCGACGGTGGAGACTCGGACGAGGACTAATGCCAGTCTTTATATACCGATAAAACTCCAGGCACGTCTCCAAGACCGTCCACAGAGACTGCCCGAGGGTACTGTGACACTCCAGGGACTCCGTAGCCACGGGGAGACGGGCCGGGACAGCCACGCTTAGGATGAGCCAGCAGGCAGGCCTTTATACCTACGCAATGATAAACTAAGATCTATAAATTCAGTAGTGTACATAGCTCACTTATCACCCTCGACGATGCTCCAGTAAGCATCGATCTCCTTCTCACAGCTTTTTCTCAGGTCACAATCTCTCAAACTGACAACGAAGTCGCCGGCTGAGTAGTGGATGTCGTCGCCTTCAGGCAGCTCCATCGCAGTGTGTAAACTTGCGATTGTTCTTGGTGGCACAATCGCCGTTCTGGCCAGGTAGATTGGGTGCCATTGCAAGATGTGGGTCAAGGCCGACTCGGAGTTTCTTGGGAAGTTATGGTAGGATCTGAAGAGCTTGTCACTCCAGAACTCCAGCAGGGTCTTTGCTATAAAGTCGTTCTTCAAGATGAAGGAGTTCAGGTTGATGTCCGAGCCGATTTGGGTGATGATCAGCTCAACGTTCGACGCCTTGGAGTTCTTGTAAGTGTGCACTACACCGTTTGGTGGTACTACTGGCTGGTCTCTCAGCATGATTGGGTCCAATACCTTTGGATCCAACAAGTACTTAATTAGGTCAATGTCGTAGCGCATGATCATGGCGTCCTCGTCCAGGTACCAGAAGTACTTAGCGTTTGGGAAGGCGTACATGGCAGAACGCAGTAAGAAGATCTTGGACCAGTCTTTATCACTCTGAGTGTCCGAGATCAACGGCAAGAACTCCTGAGTCCAGCGCACGTAGACACCGTACTTCTTCTTCTGGGCGTAGTTCACACGGTTCTGGACGATCTTCGTCAGGTGTGAGAGCTCGTACTTTTCGAAATCAATCGATGTGACAATGACGACCTCTGGGGACTTTGGGCCATTGAACTTTTGTTTGCCGTGATCTAAAAACGACTTTTTCACTTTGAGCATCTGACTTGTGTTATCGTCACTTTCTAGCTTCGAGTTGAGCTTAGCATCCTCGTCGTCAAACGCATCGGTTAGCAGGTATTTCTTCTTGCCCTGGGAGTCCAGCTGAGAGTTGAACAGTCCGTCAACAGTGAGCTCTCTCAGCAAAGGAGCATGCTCCACGGATGGGAAGATCAATGCGCTTTTCGTGAATATCTCCGACTTATACCAGCCGTGGAGCTTTGTGTAGCCTTTTGAGTTCTTGGTATTGCTGCTTAGATCATTTGAATTAGTACCAAAGATCAAAAACAAAGTTAACAGTAAACCTCCAAAGAGAATACCAAATTTCTTGGAGTTACGCTGCAGTTTGCCCAGCAGAACGTTCTTCTGTGGCTTGAACTTAGAATTATATGACAATTGCATATTTCTTCTTTATCCAATTCTTCCTCCCCTGCTTCTTGATGTTTTGAAGGAATTAGAAAATTCCAGCTTAAAGATCAGCGATTAAAAATAAAGAAAATTAACCCGGACATTCACCTCATGCAGGGCTGTCTAACCACGATGCGAGGGCCGCGTAACCCCCATAACCTCAAAACAGCTAATTGGGCATAGTTAAGCAATTGCTACGGCTAAAAAGTACTAATAAATTAAAGAATTAATTGATCTAATGCTTGGATACTGGGACCTCACCGGTGAGCTTGGCAACTGCCTGCTTTGCCATATCACCGAATCCAACCATGAACACTGTTTGCCAGATACTCAAACCAATTCTTGGTGTAACACCTCTATAAAGACCCTTGAAACCGTTGTTCTGGTAAATATACTTGGCAGCACCAAAGACACCAAGGTTCTTTGGTCTGTTTGGATCGTTTGTCTTGGACTGCATCTCGACTCTAACAACTTCAATAGGTTGGTTCCAAGCTGAAAGACCACCACCAATAGCAGATGCTGCAATTTTTTCTAATGCTGATAATTTATCGTCTTTACCCTTTCCTGTCAAGTTCTTAATACCATCCTCTGCCAATCTGGAAAGACCGAAACGGGAACCCCAGTTGGTCATCTGTCTAATGGCAACGGCATTGACACCCTTATTAATACCTCTGATACCCTCCTTCTTGTAGATCTCCTTGAAGACCTGGAAAGAAGACTGTTGAGCAGCACCAGCAACGGCTTGCTTAGAACGAGTAATCTCAACAGTCTTCATACAAGTACAGAAACCCATTGTCAGATAAGCCTGTGCAACACCACCGACAACACCACCACCGATACCTGCACCAAAGTTATTGGCACCAAGCTTCTTAAACTGATATTCACCTTCAGCAGACACAAAGAGCAAAACAGCACCCTTTGTGGAAGCCTCAATCCATGCCCATGGAATCAAACCTTGGTAGAATCCAAAGAGACCACCACGAGACCAGACGACCTTGGCACTTTCAAGTAAGGTCAATGATCTGTTGGCAGCCATTGTGGTCTTGATGACCTCTAATGGTTGACCCAATGTGGTAACTTCACAAAGGTTAAGACCAGCACCAAGCAAGATGTTGGAGAACGAAACCGGTTTCTTCTCAATTTCAACCATTTTTATTTCCTTTTGAATGTGAAGTATAGAAATTTATCCAAAAGTGAAAGTACAAAGAGATAAAGTGAAATTGAAAATTTTGATTTCTTTACAACTAGCGAAATCGAGGAAGCAGGGAACGATAAAGCGATGTCGGACACACGGAGAAACTCGGGTTTCACCTTACATTTTCCACGACTACAAACGGGCCCGATATCATCATCTGAGGGTCCTAATAACCTACAGTCACTCTCTTTTATTTTATTGTATTTATTCATATTCCCAAAGTGTTTTATCTTTTATTTATTCGTTTTAGTGCTATATGTGGTGGATTAGGCTGGAAAAGTGCCGGTACCGGGCCTACGCCGGAGAGCGGAGACGCGGTCTATGTTTAAACAATGGTTTCTCCGCAGAAGGCTACTACCATTAACTAACTTTTTTTTTCATAAAAGATAATGTTCTATACTCTAATTCTAACGTAAGTACTCCTCTTCGTTTGTGATACATTTCTTCTCTACCAAATGTGCCATTAGCTTGGCCCATAGTTCATCTCCCTTGGACATACAAGCTTGATCACCAATGAGGACTAAACCATATCTTGCTCTTGTCAATGCAACGTTAAGTCTTCTACGATCCCTGACAAATCCAATGTTATTCTCCTTGTTCGATCTGACACACGAGAAAAGAATGAAATCCTTTTCACGTCCTTGGAATGCGTCAATTGAAGATACCATAATACCGACAATGGTTTTAATAGTTGTAGGTTTCTTATTCGTTAATGAATCTTCATCAACTTCTTCTTCAATAGCCTCACCAGTAGGGTTGATTAAAGCATCGCCTTGAATAGTATTTGCGATTAAATCCCTTTGTGCAGAGTAAGGTGTAATAACAGATATGTCACTTCTATTAACGTTCTTAACGAAGATCAAATGTTTCAATGCCTTAACGATCAACTCTGCCTCACCTTCATTATGATAGGTATATCCACTACCTCTATTTCTAGCCCAATTGGACACCTTGGATTCTGGACATTTACCTTCTGAATCAATGAACACTAGAGGTTCAACTCCAGGATAGAATCTATCCTCTGCAGTGACACCGTCAGTTAACATACTCTGATAAAACTCCTTAATAGGGAACTCAGAGATCTTTGGATGCATTCTATATTGGACATTCAACATGTGTGGATTCTTATAAGTATCATTCTTTAAAACCCTCTCAAACATGGACTGCTCCAAATATGGCACTTCAGAGAACGAAGATAACTGTTTATCATCACCAACAAAGATAAACTTATCGACACCTGGCATACTCAATGGAATCAAAGTAGATGCCTCAGATGACTGTGTTGATTCATCCATAATGACAACTGGTAATTTCTTGATATTCTTCAATTGATAACCACCAGCAACCACTGTAGTTGTAAAAATGACTTGTGCCTGAGCAATCAACTTCTCCGTTATTGTGTTAGACACAGAGATCAACTTCTTATAACCATTTTTACCAACAGGAGCCCTATTATACCTTAGATCTAACAAAGTATCCTTGTTATGCTGTGGTAATCTCTCAAACACTTGATGGTGTAAACAGATATCTGCTAAATGATGCTTATCGTTGTATTCCCTTTCCTTTTCCGTGGAAACAATTCTTAAAATTGTTAAATCTTTATCATTCTTCAACTTCTCTGCAATGTTATCTATGGCAACGTTAGATTGTGCAACCACAAGGATAGGGAAAGATCTCAAGTTTCTTAGAAGTTGTAAAATGATCTCATAAATGGTAGACGTCTTACCGGTACCTGGTGGTCCCTGTAACACGGTAATGGCATTGTTCAAAACATGCTGAAGAGCTGATTTCTGAGAGTCATTGAAAGTTGGTCTTGTGAAATTCAATCTGTTATTGAAATTCAGCTGTCTGATAGGCTCTTTACCTAAAAGCATCTTTATGAACTTTGGATTCTCAATTCTTGCCATGGCAAATAGAATTCTAGAAATAGTAGGGGAACCTGGAACAATAGACAAAGCCCTTGAACCCACTGGGAAATTGTCTGCATTGTTCCACTTGTACAGTTCTAATAACAATTCAATCTTATTGCCTCCTCTCTTAACTAAGTTCAAATCCTTAATGAAACAATCCCAAATGTTATCCTTATCATTTGATCTAGCGACGAAGATCGTTTGATTTATAGAGAATGGTAGCTTACCCAATTTCTTCATCTTTGGTGAAACCAAATTCTCAATCTCCTCGGTCATTGGAATATTCAACTTGAAAAGACTCTTGTTATCAGCATGGAATTCGGTGGTGAAGTTAGTAATTGGTGATACTTCCAAGTACTGCTCCAAATATAAATGGAAACACATCTCTTTGAAATATTCATCCAAGCTATCATAACTGAGTTTAGGCTGGTTGGCGAGATATTTAGGTATGTGACCAAGCTCTTCATGATCATCTTCTGGTGAAGGCTGTGGTACCTTAAGCATAGGTTTTTCCTTCTTTGTAGTACCAGCCTCCTTAGCAGGCTCGCTTGTAGGCTTTGGTGTCTTGCCATTTGTTTTCTTCTCAGGTTTCTTGTCTGACTTCTTCTCTTTGTTATCCTTTTTTCCAACAGGCTTCTTATCAGTTTTGTCAACCTTCTTGCTGTCAATTTTCTTCTTGTCTACTTTTTTGTTATCGGCTTTCTTGTTTTCAACAGTCTTGTCTTTAACCTTGTCTTTAAAGTTATCAACAGTCTTGACAGCTTTCTTGTCGGCAGTCTTGTCGGAAGTTTTGTCGGAAGTCTTACCAGAAGTCTTACCAGAAGGCTTATCAACTGGCTTTTCTTTCTTATCAATTGATTTCTTCTGGAGTTTTTTCTCTGGAGCATTTCTACCGTTAACGCCATTTTCAATGCTCTTATTTGGTTTTCCAGCCTTTTTATCAGTCTTACTCTCCTCTGAGATTTTCATCTTCTTCAAATCATTGGCAACTCTCTTCAATGTATCAGGTGTTGTAGGGGATGGCTTACCCCTTGGAGTGCTTGACTTAGAACCATTACCAGAAGACTTATTTTGGTCTTTTCTTGGTTTTTTCTCGGTGATTTTACCAGATGTCTTCTTGATCTCAGGTTTTGGATTGGTCCCAGTCAGTCCCACCTCATCGGCTGGTCTAGACTTCATAAGATCACGTTGAGACATTGCTTGGAATGATCTTAAACTCACGTTGTTGTCACTTGGAACGTTAACTTTGACAGGTTTAGGGAGCCTCTTTGAAAATCTCTTACCACCTTTAGAACCTCTACCGACTTCTCTCTTTCTAGAGAACTTCTTGGTAGACTCAGTCTTTGTATGTTCTTTAATTCCAAGCAAGACGTAGAGGAAAGTCTCATCGTTTTCGCTCACAAGGGTCCTTTGAATACCCTTTTCCTTGATACATCTATAGCAGACAACGAAGTTTGGATCATTCTTGTCAACACTCAAATGAGAATCATTATCACACAGTGAACAACTGAGATCACGGACTTTGAAGTAGTTTTTAACGTTTTTCAAGATCGAACCGTTTTGCAAAGTGTACTGTGTACCTGGCTTCTCAATTTCCTTGTTGAAGCACATCTGACAAAGCATCGCCATATCTTGACCTCCGTAACGCACAATTACCAAAGTGTGAATATTAGTGTCATTACACTTTTCACACTCTAACGTCTCCTCTGTTGGGGAGTAAGCCACAGACCTATGCCTCGTTGTGGAGAGATGTTTGAGCATCTCCTGGTCCTCGAGACACTCCGAGCATGTTGAGCATGTAAACTTCACCATCTCTATGGATCAACAATAAGGAAAGAAAGGAAAGTGAAAAAGTGAAAGAGATGATGGGACTCTAATTTTTCGTTACACAAAAAAAGTGGTTTGTCCAACATCCACAATAAAGACGAAACAAAGATAAAACGCGATGCGATAAACACTTGAAAAGCCACAAACACAGATCTACACCAAAAAGGAGAGCTCCTTCGCTATAAAGAAGAGCAGAGTGGCAGGTAGAAGCTTCAGTATCTCCGATTAGGGGAGGTGCTGTTAAGACGTCAAGCCTATTGGCGATTAACGATTGTTTCAGAGATGAGATCTTAAAGATTAACTCTCTGAGGTGAATCCCGCAGGGGTACGCTGTAGAAAGCTTATCATCATGGCATAACGACCCTGCTGCGTGTCACTTATCTTGCTGGCACTCTGGGTGTAATTCAAAAGCAAGAAAAGGACGTCTTTATTTGAGAGCTTTGCTTGAGATAAGAAGAGCAAGGAGCAGTCTTAACTTTACTGGAAGTCAGAGAACCCTTACGGGGGACATCGATGATCAATTGGCGTTATTTGGGTACATGATCCTCAAATTCAGTCGTATCAGCAGTGGTATCCACCCTAAGCACATACTAATTAGTCCCCATGTATAGAAAGTGTAGCCTTGAGTAGCGAGTGCTCTTAACCGTCGCGGATTGTGCAGTTCCGACCGTGTTCCACCCCCGGATCTAGCAATAAATGGGGGTGTATTGCTTTACAACACTAATTACCCAGCCAATAAAGGTATTTCAGTCGTTCAAATTAGCTACTATATATAAGTTATGCCACATAACACTATTTGTTCAGTCGTTTTTACAATATCCGCGTATCCCACCCGTTTTCTAGCACTCCCACCAATAAAATGGCGTGTCTCCGTGTACCCCCGCGCCCAAAGCACACCGTGTGATGCGCTCTGATCAAAATCCAAAAGTTGAACAAAACTTAAACGCTAACACCGAGCAACGACTTTTCGAAGTTTTTAACAGAACAAAGACATTAAAAACGAACAATGCTCAAGTCCGCTGTCCGTCCAACATCTTTGGTCACACGCAGAGCATTTGCTCTCAGAACGATGGCCACTGAGGCTGCTGTTCCAACAGAGGAGGAGCTCGTCACCATTGAGCTTCCAGCTTCCTCCTTTGAGGGTTACAACTTGGAGGTTCCAGAATTGTCCTTCCAGACCTCCAAGGCCTCCTTGTTGCAGATGTACAAGGATATGATCATCATCAGAAGAATGGAGATGGCTGCTGATGCCCTCTACAAGGCCAAGAAGATCAGAGGTTTCTGTCACTTGTCCGTTGGTCAGGAGGCTATTGCCGTTGGTATTGAGAATGCCATTACCAAGAAGGATACCGTCATCACCTCCTACAGATGTCACGGTTTCACCTACATGCGTGGCTCCCCAGTCAAGGACGTCCTCGGTGAATTGATGGGTCGTCGTTGCGGTGTCTCCTTCGGTAAGGGTGGTTCCATGCACATGTACACCACTGGTTTCTACGGTGGTAACGGTATTGTCGGTGCCCAGGTTCCATTGGGTGCCGGTTTGGCCTTTGCCCACAAGTACAGAAACGAGGACAACGCCACTTTCACCCTCTACGGTGATGGTGCCTCTAACCAGGGTCAGGTCTTCGAGTCTTACAACATGGCCAAGTTGTGGAACTTGCCATGTATCTTTGCCTGTGAGAACAACAAGTACGGTATGGGTACCTCTGCTTCCAGATCTTCTGCTTTGACTGACTACTACAAGAGAGGTCAGTACATCCCAGGTTTGAAGGTCAACGGTATGGATGTCTTGGCTTGTTACCAGGCTTCCAAGTTCGCCAAGGACTGGTCTATCTCCGGTAACGGTCCATTGGTGTTAGAGTACGAGACCTACAGATACGGTGGTCACTCCATGTCCGACCCAGGTACCACTTACAGAACCCGTGAGGAGATCCAGCACATGAGATCAAGAAACGATCCAATTGCCGGTTTGAAGCACCACTTGATCGAGTTGAACATCGCCACTGAGGAGGAGATCAAGACCTACGACAAGGCTGCTCGTGCTTACGTCGACGAGCAGGTTGAGTTGGCTGATGCTTCCCCAGCTCCAGAGGCTAAGATGTCCATCTTGTTCGAGGACGTTTACGTTCCAGGTTCTGAGGTTCCAACATTGAGAGGTCGTATCTCCGATGACACCTGGGACTTCACCAAGAACGACTTTGCCAACAAGGTCTACTGATTCAATATTAAACACATAACACATCAAACATACAAAACCATAACCTAACCACATCCCCCTTTTCGCCTCTTGCTTTGTGTTTTCCTTCTTCCCTTATCTATTTGTTCATGACCACAACTTTTTTTTATATGTCGAGATCACGACAGTTCTTGGTAGTATAACCAATGATCTAATGACTACACACTGGACGAAGCAAAGGGCGTAAATCTCCCCGTTTAGAGGAGCTTCAAATGAAAATATAAATTTCAAGTTTATTTACTGTTTATGTAGTGGTACTTAGACACTTTGTGCTCCTGGAGTTTAGAACTACGCGCACTCAGGAGGACAGCTGGTACACAATTAAAGCCGACTATACAAAACTCTTCTATGAATTGATGAGATCATTACAATTACTTCATAGAGTTCTATTACAATTTATAAAGCTGATATAACCAATCGTCTTTAAGTGACAAATAGAGCTCGGGCTCGGTTATAAGCGGACTTACGGATTCATACTTCCATAAAGTCGATTTATCCTACACTTCAGTTTAACTTCAAATATTATAATCTATTGTACATATAGTGCTTTTGTTATATATGCTCTAAAAATTTTAATGCAAAAATCTCATCCCAAAGTAAACCGTACCAAAAAAAATTAATATATAACGAAAGACGATTTTGCTTTATATATGTCTGTTTTCCTGTTAAAACTTACATCTTTTCTCCTTGTTTTTAATCCAAGTTCATCTTATCAGCCTTGGTAGCATTGTCTTCAAGCACAGACTTGAGCTTAAGAGGTTGAGTCTCACGGATTGTGATACCGAATCTCTTATCCTGACCAAGCTTGATTAATTGAATAGCACCAACAACGGCGTCGCTGGACTCGTTCAATTGGTGAGCAGAGTGGGTCCAACTTGGCTTAGATGTGTTGGAACCACCAGTGAGTCTTAAAACTTCTGGCTTACCACCTGTAGCGATACCTTGCTGGACAAGAACGACAGTCGATTGTTCACGAGCAACTGGGATAGCAACAGAGTTCTTCTTCAAGAGAGACTTCAACTTCAAGGAAGAAATTCCCAAACGTGGCAATGGTAATTCAAGACCTGGCAATGTTGGGTTCTCGGCATCGTAACCACGAGCACCGGTCTTGTTTGTTGTGTTAAGAATGTAGTGGAATGGAAGGAATCTAACTGTTTGGACAGATCTTGCAACAGCCAAATGGTTGTTTACAATCTCGCTCAATCCAAGTCTTGCAGATTTGATATCTTTCTTGATGAATTCGATATCGTCAGTCAAGGTCTCTGGACCTAAGTTGTGCAATTTCTTCAAGTTAATTGGGAATCCTTCAGACAAATGAGCAAGCTTGAAAGGGTAAACAGATCTGGTCTTATCGATCTTTGTGAGTGTCTGTCTGGATGTTCTAAGTTTAAGTGTATGCTGCTGAGCAAAGTCTCTAACAAATATACTTGGCTTGATGTTCAAAGTCTCATCGTCGTGGTTCTTACCAGAGTAACCATCCAAAGTCTGAATAGTAACAAGACCAACTTCATTGAACTCACCGATTGGAGCCATCTTCAAGTCAACAATGTAAACTTCACCTGGAGTAACAACGAAATCATCTGTTGGAATAGCAGAGATCTGGTTGACACCAGTGTTCTTGATGTTCTTGTCGATCTTAATCAAATCTTGAGAAGTGGAAGCCTTCTCGAGCAAAGCAGCCTCTTGGTCAGCCTCGGTCCAGGCGACACCCTTGTACTCCTTCTCAGCAACGATTCCCTCAGCCTGACCAGCAAGGAATCTTCTAATACGACGGACTCTGGAGCCAGGAACAACGACACACTTGAAACTCTGGGCAATCTCGTCAACGACCTTACGGATCAAAGAACCAGTGATGGCAGTGTTGTCACCGTTGATGTTCTTCAAGACAGCTGGGAGCTTTTCAGGGGTAAGAGAAACACCGAGTAAAGAGATAACAGCTTCATTGGCAATGTGAGCAGCGACAATGGCATCAGCCTTTGGACCAAGAAGTGGACCTGCTGGACGGATCTCACCATCCTTCAATTCACCTTGTGGGTAGATAACCAATGTGTGAGATAAGTTAGAGGTGTAACCATCGACGTGACAACCAAGGGAGATTGTAACGATGTCACCAGCCTCGAAGAACTTGAAGTCCTTGAGCTCATCATCGATCTCTGGAGAGAAGCCAGTCTGAACATTGTTAACATCAATAGTAACTGGTTGTGCGATACCTTTCTCGTTAACGGTGTTAGCACCTCTCTTGTAGACATCCTCTAATGAAGAAGCCATGAAGGAGTCACCAAGCAAACAGATATCAGATGAAGTGAGCTTTGGGCCCTGGTTCAAATGGTAAGCATCGTTAATGAGCTTGGTGATATATGTAAGAGTTGTCTGAGCAACCTGACCAGCAAGTCTGTACTTATCGAGCACAGATTCGTTGATTACGTTCTTGTCCTTAAGGAGGATATCCTGGTCCTGTGGAGCAATCTGGAGTTCCATTATTGATGTTAAGTTATGATTATTTCAACTGTTCTAATTCTATTGAAAGCTTGAAAGCTCATCGCTTCAAAAAAATTTATGCGGGAAACTTTTCATCTGGTTTGGGACACACATCAAAAACGTGAATCCGCAAAAAAATAATGACGACATCTGCAGGATTCGAACCTGCGCGGGTAAACCCAAAAGATTTCTAATCTTTCGCCTTAACCACTCGGCCAAGATGCCTTTGTACGGAAGTTAAAATTCTTCACCAGCTGCAGCTATCTACTTCACATTTCGTAGTGATACGACTTTACGATTCTCGATGAGTTATAAACATCATTTAAATATGTTAAATCATTCTAATTTTGTTCTTTATATGTATTTATGGTTGTTAAGTACATGAATATATAGATATAATATTTAAATAATGTTTTATGCTCCAGTGCTTCCGAAACTCCCAGCCCATTCTTCGAATCTTCCAAGGGTTTCCGGTGCAACACTCTTTCTAATTGTCTTCATTGCTTTTTGGAAATCCTGTACGACGACTCCACGGATGTTTTTGGTTTCAATTTCCATTAGGTTATCGCCTAAGTCTCTAATTGGTTCCATTGCTGCCTCTTTTGCCAATGAAGTGATATCACTATTGGAATATCCTTCAGTTTGGTTTGCCACAATGATTAAATCTGTCTCTGAAAGAGAATGTTTCTGATATTTCATTAATTTTTGTAATTGAGTAAAACGGGTATCAAACTCAGGTAATGGAATATAAAGTCTTCTTGTGAAACGTCTTCTTGCTGCTTCATCAATTGCCCACGGTAAATTTGTGGCAGCTAAAACCAGTACCCTTGATTTCTCAGATTCATCTCTACCGGTAGCAGATGATAATGCAGACCATTGAATCAAGAACTCGGTTTTAACCCTTCTCGAACTTTCATGTTCACCGTCACTTCTAGCTGTCAGTAACGAATCAATCTCATCAAAGAAAATGATGGACGGTGAAAGTTTCTTTGCCATAAAGAACAGTGCACGGATCAATTTTTCACTTTCACCAAGGTATTTGGACATTAAACTCGAGGCACTTATACTGAAGAAAGTAGATTTTGCTTCGCTTGCCACTGTTTTAGCGATCATTGTTTTACCAGTACCCGGTGGGCCGAAAAGCAGCATACCAGTAATAGGCTCTCTTAAACCTCTAAATAAATCTGGACGTAAAAACGGATAAACAACTGTCTCTTTGAGTGACTGCTTTGCAGAATCTAAACCAGCAATGTCATCCCATGTGAGAGATTCCTCTTTAATCAAAATCTCTTCGAGAATCTGTTCACAAGCGGATCTATCAACACCTTGAAGATTATCCATAGCATCGGTGATTCTTGGGTCATCATACTCCTTATGTTTCTCCTTTTCGGGTTTTTGTGGTATTTGTGAACCATTTGTTGACATAACCACCTGCTTCTTCTGTGTTATAGATCTCACGGAAGATGATCTCTGATGGTGCTGTAAATTTGGTGGAGGAGATTTACTTCTAGAGATATGTGTAAGATTTATCTGTGTGTTAACCACTGGCTGTACGTAGTCATATCGTCTTTGTGTCGTTTGTATGTTCATTGAGTTCCTCGACGACTTTGTACGGGCAGGTGAAGCTGCTCTCGATGGTGGTGTTACTTTACGAGGGGCACTTTGATCCCAGGCGAGCAACGCCGCTTGTGAGATTGATAAATCCACGGACTTGGGACGCTCCCTTCTCACTGGAGGAGATCTGGATCTTACCTCGGAGCCATTTGATATCTTGTGGGGACGAGGAAGGTCCAATGAAGATCTTGTGGGTTGCGCTGAAGAAGAAGTGGATGAAGGGTTTGATATAGCACGCTTGCCATTACCGTTCAATTGACGTTGGACTGGAATTGCAGCTGGGACCTTAAAATCATTCTTGCTCGATACTGCTGCTGGTGGTACATTGGGTGAATGCCTTGGTTGCTGGAAAGCAGACATGAACGATGAATAACTTGCAACGTTTGCTTGGGTTGAGCCTTGTAGAACCAATGATTGTTTAGTTTGATTTCGGCTTTCAACAAGAGCTTTCCGAGCAATGATCTTCTGTTTAAGACTCTTCAGGCTCTGTATTGAAGTCTTGGAACCGGGAGATAATTTTGAAATGTCATATTTACTGTTCAAGACCTGTAGCTGCTTGTCGGCTTCTTCAATGAGGGTGTTATAACAAGTGATAGCTTCGGTATCCTTTTGCCTTATCTCAAGCTCAACAGCCTGTGCAAAACTTTTGCTTATCCTGTCATAGGTGACCTTGACATAGTCTTGTACTAGCATAGTAAAAAAGCCAACGTCGTAGTTATTACAGGGTATGTGTCAGCGATGGTGTCTCGAAGATAAGGAAAGTCTTGAAGCTCTCGGTCTTCTTACAATGAAAGGCAGTGGGGATCAAATATGAGCTGGAAGAACAGGCAACAGGCAAATTAAAAAAATAATTAATGAATCCTCTTTATTATTAAAAGCTCAAGAAGCAAAAAAATACAATCTCCTCAAGGAAGTCGTATAAATTTCACCTGTACAAATTATTTAGGTTTGTTTATTTCTTATCCCAAAAGGGTAAGTTCCGACTTTCACAAATTAAATCCGGGTTGTGGTGTCCGGGTGGTCAGGAGAGTTGCGAGGTGATCATCGGACGTCGATTGTGAAAAACCCTCTTTTTAGAGGAGGTGGGTGAGGGGACATCAGCAACATCATCATCGTGAATTTTTGAAGAAGTAGCAATGAGTGGACGTTTCGCCAGTGCTCTCTCCAGAGGATTAAGGGCCCGTGCTCCTGTGCCCGCTTTTGGTGTTAGATCTAACACTTTATCTATGAACAGATGGATCTCTTCAACCAACATTAAACTTGATGAAAAGAAGAAAGATTCCATCTTAACAGATGATATGCTTGCTAAAGCTGGTGTCGACGTTGATGAGACCAAAACAGATGAAGCTAAAGATGACGAAAAGAAAAAGAAAAGAAGTTCCCCACAAAGTTCTACCGATATTAAGAGGGAAAGATATGCTAACTTGTTCTATATCGGTTTCTTTGCCAGTGCCATTGCTGGTTCTGGTTACTTAGCCAGAGACTGGGAAGAAGATGAAGATCCAAAGATTAGAGATGATATTCCAAATGGTTATACTGTCGACTTGTTATGGAGAAGATTCAGTGCAAGATTTAATTCCATTTTCACATATTTCCAGGAACCACCATTCCCAGATCTTTTGCCAGATTCTCCACCTGAGCCATACAAACGTCCATTGACTTTAGTTTTAACATTGGAAGACCTTTTGATTCACAGTGAATGGTCTCAAAAGAACGGTTGGAAGACTGCAAAGAGACCGGGTGTTGATTACTTCTTAGGTTACTTATCTCAGTACTATGAGATTGTTTTGTTCTCTTCTAACTATATGATGTACTCTGAAAAGATCGTCGAGAAGTTGGATCCATTGCACGCTTTTATCACTTATCAGTTATACAAAGAACACTGTTTGTATAAGGATGGTGCTCACATCAAGGATTTGTCAAAGATGAACAGAGATTTATCAAAGATGATCATTTTAGATATTGATGAGAACTCTATCAAATTACAACCTGAGAATGCTATTAAGGTCCCAGCATGGGATGGTAAGGCTGATGACAAATTGATTCAAATGATTCCATTCTTTGAGTACCTTGCAACACAACAATTCAAAGATGTTAGACCTGTTCTTGCAACTTATAAGGACAAGGAACACTTGCCAGAGGATTTCGCAAAGAGAGTTGAACTTTTACGTGCTGATTGGGAAAAGACTCAAGCAAAGAAGCAAAATGCTAACTTCTTGAACAAATTGCTCGGTTTACCATCTGTTAAACAGAAATTCCCATTGGATGCCGTTCACGACGAAGGTGTTAGAAACTACACCGCTTTCATGAAATTAGTTAAGGAGGAAGAAGCTAAACTTAAAGCACAAGCAGAAATGCCAAAGGAAACTTTCAAATTGAAGGATATCGTCGAGGGTAATTTGCCATCACAGGAGGAAATGATGAAAAGACAACTTGAAAAGCAAGCTGAATTTGAAAGACAACAAGCTCAAAAATAAGTGATATAATTAGTCCCAATATTTTGTATATAAATAGCACGTAACTACTACACCCGCACACCTCATGATTATGTAATGTTATTTCTGCCCCGCACGGGCCTCTGACCTCCCGCTCAAGGTAATTGGCGCTTGGTTCCCACTTGGGTAATGTTTTCTCCGTAACGGGTGGCAAATATGCCAATCGGCGCGGCAGTGGCCCACTTCGTAATTTGTATGTATTCGGTCATTGCGACTAATTTGGCATTCAGCGTTTCCTCTTTCTTTTTTGGAAATAAGGGCCAGGCGGACAAATTGGCGAAAATGTTTTCTTAAACCGTCAGGATGTAGTGTGGCACTTACCGCATTCCTTACCCAAATTCGGCAATCTCTTCAATTTTCGCTGCTCCTTAAGGGACAAAAGGTCATACCTCTCTTCCGGTTTGGGAAATTGCGCGAACTTTCTTTTCTTCTCTTTTCTTTTTTTTTGCTGTAATTTGCTTTTTTGCGCTTTTGTTTTCGTTTTTTTTTCTTGCGCACGCCCTTTTTGCGCTGTCGTTTATTTCCCTTTCGCTCTTGTTTATGTGTGTGAGGATTTCGGTTCGCGGTGGCTGTTCGTTGGCAGTGGAACTTTGAAAGGTTGATATTTTCGATTTCCCACCAGCAAACACTGAACAACAACACAACTCGGAGATTGCAATCAACACACAACAAAATCACAAACTTTTAAAGTGAGTATTTTCATTTGAAGAACAAGACAATGGACCACACACAATTGAGATGGGACGGGAAATAAAAGTAGCCCCGGGAGAGGGGAGAAGATCCCTTCCTCTTTTTTAATAAAAAGCACACCGCCCCTGCTGATTTTGAGAGACAAGCAAAAGGGAAGCAAAGAACAATGGTCTTGAACTACAAGACATGTTTCAAGTCATTTGCCATCGGCCCACATCAGTCATGAAGTGTTGCGTACACAATTGCTTCTTTACTTGGCTTTACTGGGGGCTCTAAGTTGGACGCGTTGAGGTTTCACCTGATCTCTTTCTCCCGGCTTACTCATTCGTTCCCCCCTCGAACCTTTCTCTTTTTTCACTCTTCTATCTCTACACCCTCACACACACTTTGAATTCATCGAGGCTTCTACACACTCAAGAAAAGACTACAAACAACAAGAAAAACAAGCTAATCATTGGGCCTTCACCGTTTGCCGTCGCCCCGGAACTGCGCGCCCGGCTTAAGTTGTTTTTATGTTTACACACGCCCACTTTTTTCTGGTCCTCGCGCGACTAACCCGAATTTTGTGCAATGAAGAGAAGGAGTGGTCCAATTGTTCTTCAGTTTATATTGGAAGAGATTACTAACTTTTAAGATAAAGAAATGTCTATCACACGTGAAGATTCCGTCTACTTGGCCAAGCTTGCTGAGCAAGCTGAGCGTTATGAGGAGATGGTTGAGAACATGAAGGCTGTCGCCTCCTCTGGTCAAGAACTCTCCGTTGAGGAGCGTAACCTCTTGTCCGTCGCTTACAAGAACGTCATTGGTGCTCGTCGTGCTTCCTGGAGAATTGTTTCTTCCATTGAACAGAAAGAGGAGGCTAAGGGTAATGAGAGCCAAGTCGCTTTGATCCGTGAATATCGTTCTAAGATTGAGGCTGAGTTGACCAAGATCTGTGATGATATCTTGTCCGTTTTGACAGTGCACTTGATCCCATCTGCCGCTTCTGGTGAGTCTAAGGTATTTTATTATAAGATGAAGGGTGATTACCACCGTTATTTGGCCGAGTTCGCCACCAATGATAGACGTAAAGAGGCTGCTGATTTGTCTCTTGAAGCTTACAAGTCTGCCTCTGACGTCGCCGTCACTGAGTTGCCACCAACTCACCCAATCCGTCTTGGTCTTGCTTTGAACTTCTCTGTCTTCTACTACGAGATTTTGAACTCCCCAGATCGTGCTTGTCACTTGGCTAAGCAGGCATTCGATGATGCCATTGCCGAATTAGATACTTTGTCCGAGGAGTCTTACAAGGATTCTACATTGATCATGCAGTTGCTCAGAGACAACTTGACGTTGTGGACCTCTGATATGTCCGAAGGTGGCCAGGAAGCCCCAGAGGAGGAGAAGTCTGATGTTAAGGATGAAGAGTAAAAAAACAAAAATACATTAGTTGTTTTATTTTTTGCCTATTAATACCTTAATTCTTTGATTCTGTTTCCTTATATTTTTTGTTTGCTTCAAAAACACCAGTACCACTATGTTCCATCATCTCATTCCATCTACATCCTTTCCACTCATATCTTTTGTGTTCTGGTGTTCCACTTTTTCCATGCCAACTCTTATATCTTTTTTTATATATAACAACCTTTTCTGAAAAGGTTTTGTAACTGATTTCCTTTTTTTTGCCATATACCTTATATTATTATTTTGCTTTATATCTACCGCTTATTTTTTAAAGAAAAAATATATATATATAAAAATCGCTATATCACTTGCCTCTTCTTATTTGCCTCGTTCTTTCTGTCTTCACTTAGCGTATAGTAAGGTGGAACTAGCCGTTTTCTCCAGCTTGCTGTGTGCTTTAGTGGCATGAATATGGGCCCATATACACAACTTCGCGGGACCGGGGTTGGCTTTTTATGTGTCTGTAAAATCGGTACCAATCCTTGATACCCCTTTTTTGTTTTGAACAATAACAAAAAAACAAACGAAGGGGAAAATGTCTGATCTGAACGGTCTCTTCAAGATAGCAAATCTCACTGTTGGTGCTTTAGCGGTAAGTTTGAGTGTCAATGGCTGACTATATAGGAGACTAACACTTATAACTTAGGCACTCTCTGGAGCTTCGCAATTGCTCGCAGGAATGTAAGTGAGGGTAATCCATGTAATTCATTTTTATTATTACTAATTTTAATAAGTCAATCCTTCTTCTTAGGACAGTATTTGATACTTTTCGGTTCATTGATCGTCTTCCTTGGTAAGCACTGTTTGGTATTCATAGCCATTTTAGTCATCTAATACTAACAAATGACAGAATTCAAAATCCCACCACTTACTTTCCAGTACGCTTCATTCTTATTCTCTTTCCTTGGGCGTGGTGCTTGTAAGTAGTAATAATTGCCATATAAACACGCATATACTAACTACTCAGTCTACTTGCTCATTGGTACCATAATCTCCACAGGTCCGGTCATCAAGATTGTCTTCGGTATCTTGATAGCACTAGTAGGTATCGGTTACATAGCGCTGGAGTTCATTCCAAGCATTGAACCTCCAGAAAATCTCAGAGCCCAGGGCCATGTCTTGGAAGAAAACGATGAAGAAGATATAATCTAAGTTTATATACGGTTAACTGTGAAGCAACTTGTAGCTATAAAAATTTCATGAGAGATTGCTCTTTCACCTTTTCTCGGTAACCTGGGCAACCTTCACGGACATATCAATTGACATATAAGCACGCGGACGCTTGTTTTTTTAGATAAAAAAATTTTTTATACACAAATTATAAAGGACATCTTTTATAGTCAAGAGAAATATTTTGTGATATAATCACATACTTCTAAGGTACACAGCCTTTGCCGTTCTTTAGATTGAAGCCGCTGTGTGTGGTTGGTGCGGTAAGAAGATGAAGACGATCAACCTTCCATCAAACTCATTCACAGCGTCACGGTTCCTCTACGGCTCCATTGACGAGATCAACGCAGCCTCGGAGGTTGTTCTCTTGGGAGGTATACCGCTGTTGTGGTTCAAGGAACAGAGAAATCGGTTGTTGAGAACTTGGAACAATAAGACCTACACGGATGTGGAAAGAGAGTTTGATGAGTTCAACTCAGAGGTGAAGAGGCTCGGTTTGAGAGATATCCATAAGGACTCACGGACCAGGAACATTATCAATTTGTTGAGAAAGTTCCCCGACAGCGATGACGATGACGATGACGACGATGAGAGCAGTGACGATAAGAGCAGTAACGACGAGAGTAACGTCGATGGGGTGTCGCTGGGCCACCCGTTGCAGTTGAAAAAGGCGAACAGCGGTTATAATGACCTACACACCGTCACCGAGGAGATTGACGTGGTATCACCGGATGTTCGATACTACTTCGCAGACGACGAGGAAGTTGATAACCTCGTGCCTGTGATGCCCTGGATGCCCAATGGCATGCATGAAGCTGAACAGGCAGCTCCGTCGCTACTGTCGATACCGCAGTCAACTCAGACGATGGCTACTACGATGAATCAGAGCTTCTACACAGCACATGGCTCATCAGCATCGCACGTCTCTCAGCAGTCAAACTCGACTATAAAAGCAAACACGGACCTACAGGTCCCAGAAGTCACGCTCGATAGGGCTGATGACGATACACGGTCAGTACTTACCTCTCATAGTCGAACGTATTCCCAGTCATCGATGATGTCCTTGCTGACAGTTGATAACGAGCCGGGACTGACTACACAGCGCACCGTTACGTCGATGAACTCTGATTTTACACCAAAGGTCAGATTCAACGACCCTGTGAGGAGGGCTAGGTCAGCATCAACACAGATATACCAACTAAGGCCCTCGCCTGAAGCGGATATCGAACTCGAAGAACTGGAAAAGAGAACCGACCTTTCACTTCACAAAGTGAAGTCAGTGGCATCGATGACTAAGAAGAAGCTCAAGAAGGACGTTAGAAAGATCCGACAAAAGAAAGTCTATGGATTCTTCTTGAAGAACTTCCGTGCCGGTGCGATCATCAACATGGAGAAGATGCTAGTGCTAGTAAAGACAAAGGCCAAAGGGTCAAATGTCTCGGTATACACAAACTTCACCGAAGCAGAGCCTTGCGATACTCGCGTCTTGGAAAGATGGAAGGAGTACATCGTTGTTGTAAGGTCGACTGGTGACATTGACTCGCCATTCTTGGTACAGTTTTATACCAATCGTGAGATTCCAGATCACCAAAATAGTAAGCACTCAAGTGATTCTTTGGATTTCACGTTGACAAAAGATTGCAGTGTCAGTTTGTACAATACTCTTGATCGTACAATATCTCTTGTTAAGGACGACGATATCTTCATTCTAAGATGCCAAACACACTCTTCTTCTATCCGTTGGTTCACTTTCTTTAATGAACTACTTGGAATACGCTCACCGACTACAATTAACGTTGAGATTCCACGCTTAGATATGAAAGTCACATTGAATCTCTCGAGGGCATTCTATGACTCAATCCTATTTCTCAAATTTGAAAAGGTCAGTTTGTTGGTAAAGCCAACTGGCTATCAAATGATAAAACAGCCAATAGTGAAAGAGATATTTAATAAAGTTAAAGATAAGTTGATCCACGCGGGCTGTGGTGACGTTATCAATGAATTTGATGAAGAGGATAATATTATTGGTGTCTGCTGGAGATACTACGATAGACTCGAGTGGCTCTTTGGAGAGACATTGGGTAATTTGTTTTTCCAACAAGCTTTGAACTTCACACATGAATTGGAATTCCGATATATTAAGCATTACTCAAGGGTCACGACTTTAGAGGATGGTCTCACAATGAGCGAACCACCGCCTATTGAAGGTTTCTTAGTGAGACTCTCCACAAGAGAAGGTAACTTGAGAAGAGGGCTGGCTAAGAGACAAGTGATATCCTTTGATTACTTCTCCACAAGTGACTATCTTGTTTTCTTTTGCAAGTCACATAAAAGCATTCCCCCTATGCCATTTGACGATAAGATCTATGGTAAAAAGCATCTTTCAAAGGAAGACTTTGAAAGGCTGATAGCATCGCTTCCAATGATCCACTATAGCAACCCTTACGAGACTGATGAACAAGGTCACATTTCTTGGTTGACTGCGGATATTAATGAAGCTGAGTTTCACAAACGTGATGTTTACGCAGTGTATGAGTTCAAGAGAAGGGTCAATATGATTAAAGAGTCGGATGTTATAAACCTCCTTGAAGCTGAGTCTATAACTGATTATGAGCCACACGATATTCCAGTGAACGTTGAGCTTTCAAGTAACTTTGTCTGGGGAGATAAGGTTAACCTAACTGACTTGAACAGTATTGATCGAAACACATATTTCTGCATTAATATGAAGAATGGTACGAGGATGGTGCTAAAGGCTAGAAATACCAATATCAGAGACGAATGGGTGGTAAGACTAAACCAATTGATGACTTATTGGAGGTCCAGAGTGAGTGCCGACAGCGATTTGATTCGTTCCCTAAGAGACTCAAACGCTGAGAAGTTGAATATGAACCACATAATGGAAGAGGCATTTGATATCGCACCCAAGTGGGAAGCTACAAAAGGTGGTGCCGATTCTGAGATCTTCAATATCACGCCTTATTCTTTGTTCCGTCCCATTATCAGATCCGGCTTCTTGTTCCAGAAACCAAGAAAGCACGCAATGTTTGCGAAGTACTTTGTCGTGACAGTTCCAGGGTATATCGTTCTCTACAAGATTGTCAATAGGGACCTCAGCGGGCATGTCAAGCCAACAACGCACTATAGTCGCTACATGACAATTCCATTAAGTGAATGTTACATCTACTCTGGATCTATCTGTGCATTGGACTTATTGACGAGATACAATGAAGTTGAAGCAGTGCGTCCGGGAAATGTGCTATTACCTCGTGTCTATGAAGATGGCTGGCTGTCTTCAGATGACGAGGCATCGAGATGCTTTACAATATGGTTTGGCTCGAAGAGGGCAATCGCCGGTAGAGCATTGCAGAAGTCCAGCTCAGATTCCAGTTCAAAAAATCCTAGTTTGATCCGTATGGCTAGCAGGCTAGGAGTAACAGGGAGGAGTATGGTGTTTATGTGTAGATCACGACAGGAGCGTGATCTCTGGGTGTCCAACTTGAACACTGAGCTAGAGAGATTCGGTAGGTCGAATGAAAATTAATTGATAGTAAACTATTTAAACCGATTCTTGAAGTGCATCTTCAATGTCTCTGAGAAGCTCACTCCATCTTTTGTTTGCTATCGTTTTGTTGGGACTCTCTTGGTTTAGACTGTTTGGCTTCAATCTCTCTGAATCGATTGTTGAAGCTGGTGAGTTGACATCATCATTTGACTGTGAATCAGGATGAATAGTTTCTTGATCATCTTGGACTTCTTCTCTGGTTGAGTTGAAATCGGAATCAAAGTCAGAGTCAAAGTCAGAATCAAGCTCTTCATCTGATAAGGAGGTATCGTCAAACAAGATTTGATATTTCGAGATTATACACTCCATAACTTGCTCATATGAAGGGACTGTTAAGATACTATCAGTGTTGGGTGGATTCCTTGGGCCTATTTGAATTACCAATACATTATCAAGCATTACCTCTTTCAACGATCTCTGGAAATTGGTGGTTATGAGACAGCAGCCGGTATCGTTTGACAGGTCCATTTTATTCAGTTTCTCTTTTAAAGAGCACTCCATCTGCAATGGATTGCCAATCTGTTTTGGATTGTCGGTATAGACTTCATTTGCCATTGAGCAAAGCACTCTAACTGTTTCAAACTTATTAATCAAGGCCTGTGAAATGTTCTCCAACGTAATTATTTGTGATCTCTGTAAAGGCTTCTCATGGTCAATAATAATGATCAGATCTTTGGGTCTAACGACTGTGTTCGGTAGCTTCACGGGTGATAGTAACAATGGGATCTCCATCTTTGGGTCAACGGTACTTGACAAGTTCTCTGAGTTGAAGTGCTGGTCAAAATCACAT
This sequence comes from Petasospora americana, assembly GCA_003708795.3. Taxonomy (NCBI): domain Eukaryota; kingdom Fungi; phylum Ascomycota; class Saccharomycetes; order Phaffomycetales; family Wickerhamomycetaceae; genus Petasospora; species Petasospora americana. The sequence continues at coordinate 434,056 of PPOA03000009.1, forward strand.
AATGCCGTTATCCACTTCTCTAAGATCTGTGAGTCCTTCTGTTTTATGAACAAAGTCCCCATCTCAATTTCCAGCTTCAAAGTCTCATTATCAGGAGTCACAACCTTCTTGACACCCTTCAAATAGTACGTTTGAAATGCCTCGTACCCACTGGAGACTACAACCAACGCTTTCTGGAAAAGGTAAACTATAACGTCTGTGAAGCTTTGATCCTCTGTAGACACTTGTAAAGTGTCGACTATCCTAAGAATGCCCAGGCTGCTTATATTTGACTCCTGAAGATCCTGGCCGTGTGATCTGAGATTCTTCATTAGGCTTGATGTGTGTTCGGTTCTTAAAGCTCTCAGCTGTGTGTCACTAACGGCAAATCTCTCAGCTGTTGGTGATGGTGACTTCGGTACAGACGATACGATCGACGATATCGCAGATATTGATGAGCCCCTGGATTTATGGGTTCGATAGCTCTGTCTTGCTGGTATCTCTATGCTAAGATCCTTGGAGTTTTTACTCTGTAACGATAAAGTCTGGAACTTTGTTTGTTTCTCTGGCCTAACCAGGAATCTTGATATCAGTGAATCTCGGAATTCACTATCCTTTGGATATGCAAGTTCACCACAAGCCTCACACTGTGGGAAGACTTTATCGAGATCAGTTTCTTTTGACTCGTTTATCAATAGCCACAGGCACTCTTCATGGCATGCATCGCCACAGGCTAGCTCCACGATCCTCTCGACTCTTAGACGAGAGGACAGCAACTCATCACAGAAACAGCACTTCTGCTCGTTAAAGTTCCTTAAGCTCGCCATGGGTGCTTGGGTGTTTGGAGTTGCCTTATAATGAATCCTGGGTATTGAAGTTGTTCTCTGTGGTATAGCCTCGCTTTGAGGCTTCTTATCCAATGGCCTCATCTGCGAGATCTTATCGTGGAACCGAGACCATCTCGACGCCTTCCGTGTGCTGTCTGGCCTGTGACCGTACTCCATCTTACCACTGCCCACTGTTAGAGGAGTGCACCACAATTCGGCTAAACTTATAACTCTTTGTACCTATGGAGGAGACAGAAATGCCACCTTCCCGATCGGTAAAAACATGAAACATGCCTAATCGGGAGATTTTCCTATCTAGGAAAGTTGCCCGGTTGCTATGGAAACGTTATCCTCCGCAATTGTGGCCCCTCAAACCCCTTTTTTCCTCAAAAATAATTTTTTGCTATAGCACATGCAAACAAAGGAGATCCAAATAATTAGTTCATTAGTTTGTTTAATATTGATCATATAGGCTGGTTGTAAGACATGTCAGTAACCTGCCAGTCACCGTTTGCGACGAAGGACCGCAACATTTACATTGTGAACACCAACTATAACAACTACGGACAGTCAGTTGTGCTTCCCCATAGCATGAGAAGCGGAGTCTCGTCACACTCCACGTTGAGCCATCAAGGCTCAAATCACAGCAATAAACGGCAACGGTTGGAGAGACAGTCCATCGATAGCTTTGAGGATCAGGTGATTGAGCTAAATGCCGACTCCATGAAGGCTTTGAAGCCTAAAATTTTCAACTACCGTTCGCTGATTAACCCCGATTTCAAAGTCAAGAGATTCCTAACAAAGCTTGACTCGGATGCTTTCTCGCTATTTTCAAGTACATCCAAGGCACAGTCATCGCCAGTTACTGTAAATGCCTTGCCTGTTGAGCTTCTGAGACTTGTTGTTTCGTACTGCGATGACTACAAGACGAAAGTCTCGTGTCTTTACGTGAACCAGAACTTCTACCATGCTACGAAGCCTCTTGTCTATGAAACACCGTTGCTGACTTCAAGCTACAGGGTTGCTCAGTTGATCTCGTCTTTAAAAGAGTACAAAAATGGCGATTTGATCAAGTGCCTAGACCTATCAAGATTGTCACCAGGTGTCATTACACGGGACCCCGAGCTGGACTCTCTGTCGGATGAAGAAGAGCCAATGGGCCCCGAGGTGCTGGAATACGCCATGGCATCGTGGAGAGACTGGAAGTACAGAGACGATCCTCTCTACGGCTCTGCCATGCTGAATTCCTATACGCTAAGTAAAAGCAAATCAAATATGAGCTATGACAGCAATGCCTCTGTTGGGTCTTCGTTTCATAAGATCTTATCAAAGTGGAGGATTTTTCTGCCGTTTGAAGACATCGAGTCGATGAAGAGGAAGGCTGCCAAGTGGAGAAGAAAACTATACCATGAAAAGAGGCCCAAGCTGGAAGCTTCGATTGAGTTGGACCGTAAAGTCATAGAGAAGCATGTCAATTTCAGTTTATCCAGAGACCCAAACAACCAGCCGTTTGTAAGCTCTCACCCTTATACAAATAGATTTCTGCTGAAATACGCTGGACTGAAGGACCTGCCTATTGGCTATATCCTTTATTTCCTTGAAATGTGTCCGTTTTTGAAAGAGCTAGACATTGGCCAGCTGACGTTATCAAGCGACTTTGCCATTGTCACAAACGATAAACCGAGAATCCCATCGCTGATTGACACCGTTTTAGGAAGCGAGGTGGAAGAGTCGGAGACTGCGCACTACTTATCCGACTCAAACGTTTACTTTAAGATGAAGAGCTACCACGAGTCACAGTTCATCAAGCTGTACGAGATTGACATACTGAAGTGCCTAACAAAGCTGTGCTATCTCGAGTCGCTGGGTCTCTCCTCGCTAACGTGGCTCAACTATAAGAATATGAGATCATTTGTATTGAACTCTCAGGCTCTGAACAATGGCAGTCTCACAAAGATTGACTTAACAAACTCAGGCATGATTAGAGACTTGAGGTGGGCCAAGTTCTTTGATGCAAACGAGCTGAAAGACTACTTTAAAAACGAGTTTGAAAAAATTGCACCGTTGCCAGAAAACCAAACGGATACGCTTGCCCGTACGATTGGCATGGATTATTAGCTATATATTATAAAACATCTATCTACCTAAAGTTTGGAGGTCTCTCAGATTTATTCCTTAACATTCGGATCTTCAGCCAGTCGATAGAGTCCTTAACACCGTCGCCTGTAAACGCACTTATGGGTAAAACCCTTGAGTCTCTTGCACTTAGATGCTCGGCCATCTTATTGAAGATCTCTTTAACATCCTCAACTTCCATATGGTCATCGCAGTCCTGCTTGTTTGCAAGCATTAGAATCGGTACGTTTGTTATGGTTTCGTCATTGACGACTTTCAGAAGCGTCTCTGAGCACTCCTCGAGCCTCGACTTATCACACGAGTCAATTATAAATACAATTCCGTGACAGTGCTCGAAGTACTCTTCCCACATTGATCTTAGAGACTCCTGGCCACCAAGATCCCAGAATTTGATGGATATCTTGTCAATGTTGATGTGCGTTACATTCTGGCCTACCGTTGGATGGATTCTCTCCGGTGGTGTCACCTTCAGGTCTGTGTAGATGGATTTTACCTTCTCGAAGAAGGTCTATGAAGCTGTTAGTGAAAGCCATGATCAGACGGGGACATACACACTTACCGTCTTTCCCGCATTGTCGAGTCCAAGGATGAGCACAGCGTACTCCTCCTTCACTGTGTAGCGAGCATAAAGGCTCTTTGCAAGATGGAACATTTCTTCTGGAAATAGTGGGGGAAAATGGGCCTTTATATCCTTTTTAAGTGAAATGTTTGATGATAAAGTAAGATCAAAGCCTACAAAAAAAAGAACGAGTTCGCGGAGAAGCTGGCACGAAATGTCCAAATCGGGGAACTTGCTGTTTCCGGCGTTTGTCGAGGGTATTTTTTGACAATGAAAAAAAGTGAACAAAACTTTTTCAACGGTGAAGTTGCCCTCTGTCTGGTTTTTTCTCTCTCTTTACAACTAAATAACAAGAAAGATGTCTATTCCTGAGCCAGTGACCACTTTCATCAAGCAGTTCCACAAGGCTTACTTGGACAACAACGTCTATGAGCTCCATGGATGCTACGAGTCCCAGTTCAATAAACTCACCGAGCAGCACTACAAGTCATCGGCATGGCCATCACCATCTGAGATTACAGATCTCGTCTCAAATGATCAAGTTTTCCTTGTTCTCTACTCAGAGGTTTACTACAGACACGTCTACGCTCGCTTAACACCAACTTTGGAGCACAGAACTGGATCCTATAACAACTACTGTAACTTATTCAACTTGTTACTCAACAATGAAGATGGCCCAGTTGGATTTGAACTGCCAAACAAGTGGTTGTGGGAGATCATTGACGAGTTCATCTACCAATTCAACCAATTTGCTATCTACAAGTCAAAATTGGTGTCAAATAAAGACAAGTCTGACCCTGTTGAGCTGAAATACGTCTTAGAACATGCTGAGGTCTGGAGTGCGTACTCCGTATTGAATGCCTTGTACTCTTTGATTGGCAGATCCCAGATCATCGAGCAATTGAAGGCCAACAAGAACTTGGGTGCCGTCACTGACGTGAAGATTGCTGGTGAGTATGGCCTTTTACCTCTCTACAGACACTTGGGTTACTTCTCCGTCATTGGCCTCTTGAGAATCCACACCTTGCTCGGTGACTTCACATTGGCCTTGAAGACCATGGAATACATTGACTTGGACAAGAGAGCCTTCTTCACAAAGATCCCAGGATGTCACTTCACAACTTACTACTATGTTGGTTTCTGCTATTTGATGCTACACAGATACTCTGATGCCATTAGAACTTTCTCCCACATCTTACTCTACATCTCCAGAACCAAGAACATCTCCAAATCCGGCCAGTACGACGTTGTGTCCAAGAAGACCGACCAGATGTATGCTCTTTTGATCGTACTAACAGGTCTTTGCCCAACAAGACTTGACGATGTTTTATACCAGGGAATCAAAGAGAAGTTCAACGAGAAGTACTTGAAGATCTCCAGAGGTGGTGAAGAGTCGCTTCCTGTCTACGAGGATTTACTCAAATTCGCATCTCCAAAGTTCATCTCCATCTCCATCTCTGAGAACGGTAACGACCCATTGTCCATGCACTTGAAGATCTTCATGCTTAAAGTCAAATCAGTCGTCGCTGTCCAGGGCTTAAAACCATACTTGTCATTATACTCTAAGTTGGAAATGCCAAAGCTCGCAAAATTATTAGAAGTTGATGATAAAGAATTGCAGTCAATACTTTTAACTTACAAGATGAACAACAAACAGATCAAGTGGACCGAAGGTGAGCTACTCCAAGGTGAGTACGTTAACGTTAACGATCTGGATATCGTGTTGACAGAAGAGGACGGAAAGCAGTTGATTCAAGTTAAAGAGGGTAAGAGCGTCAGAAAGTTTGCTGATTGGTTCATCAGAAACACCATCAAGAACTACGCTGTTCAGGAGAAGATCAGAGCCTAAACAAGGTCTTTCTAATATAGTCATTTTTGTATCATAAAATTCGTATATTTTTTTCGTTAATTGCTTTGCTCATGCTTTAGATAGCCCATACCCCACAGACTTATACCTTGTGAACATGTGTAATAAAACAGAAGATATTCCTGTTATAGACGAGTAGATGATATAATAGTCGTAGTTCTTCACTTGGCCATCACCAATTATGGCACCTGCCACTGGGATTGACACTAACATCGCACAGGCAGTGATCATATACATTGATGAGTACCTCTTACCAAAATCTTCTGTTCTGGAGACCTGTCCAACAAGGACAGGTGATAGTGAATAAATGGAACCTGAGAAGAACCCATATAATACGGCATAAGCATATAAGGCGTTCAATTTTTCACCAAATGGTAACCAAACAACCCACATTGAGAGTATAGCAAAGAAATTTGTTACAATGACGGTGTTGAAAGGGCCAAAGTATCTATCAGATAGGTAGCCTGGGATGATCCTACCACCGATACCTGCTGCATTGGTGATTGTCACTAACAAATAAGAAGTATCAGCTGAATAGCCTCTCATCAAAGCATATGAAGGGAAGTAGATAGAAGTGGACATAAGTGAAACTTCACCAAGGGTAACTGCTGCTACAACACAACTGAACCTCAGTTCTTTAAAACCTCGATAGTCGAAGATTTCCAAGAGATTGTTATTTATGAAAGATCTCAAATCATTCACAATTGGTTTTTCTTTGCGTACTCGTTCTTTTGTTAGTACAATTGAACATATTAGGAATCCCAAGCAAATGAATGCAAATATTCTCATGGCCCATGGGAAACCGACTTTTGGATAAAGGCCCTTTAGTAACATGGGAAAGAGGATCCCTCCAACAGAAGCACCCAAAGTTGCTAAGCTTGTATATGTTGCTCTTTTTCTATTGAAATAATGAGAAACAACGCTAACTAAAGGCGATGTCAAGATACCAGTACCAAATCCAAGAACGATACCAAAAGACAAGATAAAATGCCAAACTTTTGTTGATTCAGATGTACCCATTAATCCACTAACAAATAAAATAGTACCAACTGTTAAAGGTCTTCTTGAGCCTGAATGATCAAAATAGGCACCTGAAAATATGGCTGAAGCATAAGATGTAAAATTGAATAAAGAGAAAATCCATGATATTGTAGAGGTTGAAACATTTACTAGCTGATTAGATGAAATATAAGTCTGAATAGCACCAACAGTACAGGAGATACCAAAAGCAGGTATGAGTCCCAAGAAACAACCAAATACTGCTAAATAAGCAGTTAAACCACCTTCTGGGTATTCATCTTCACCATCTACAGATATATTGGAACTATGGGAAATAGTCGAGTTTAAGACGTTAGTCTCCGAGAAACTTGAGTTTGTTCTTGACCAGTCAAAGACGCTGTTAGAGACACCAATCTCTTCAGTTCTTTCACTGGTGTCCCCAGCCTTCTGCTTAGGCAGTTTTGTCAACTGATCGTCCATATCTCACAAACTAAAGAAGAAGAAGAAGAAGAAGAAGAAGAAGAAGGGGGGCTTCTCTTTTCTTGTATATATAGAAATTTAAGCCAGACACCCATAATTACAACGGTGATGAGTCGCAGATCATGCGGAATCTTGCGGGAAATGTAAGCTTCTCCTGGTTAGAAGAAGCGAAGGGCACTGCTTGTTTTTTAGGCCGTGCATACACCCTAAAATCTCAGATATTCAGCTCGGACTAAAAGTTGGGTTTGAATTAAATTATGTTTTACATAATTAGTATATTTATACTCTATCGATAATGATACAAGCCCTCTATTTTTCCACCCTTTCCTTCCTTGTGTGTTAAGTAGATCATAAGTAGAGAAAAAAGACAAAGCTAAAACGGTAGGCAAAGGCGACGAGCGTCTGCCCGTTGCATTGTGCATGCGGAGTCTCGGGGAATGTTTTGGTTCTAGACCAGGTACGGAGAGCTATAAATAAAGCACTTATGAATGTCCTATATAAAATAGTGGTGTTTATCGGGCATTTGTATAACACTTCTTCGATTATTGTAGTATAAGCAAGTTACAAATTAACAAACTTGGTAGTCTTTTGATATCTAAGGAAAATCGATAATATGCAGTCTATGCAGAGTACTATGAGGTACAGGGCCAGAACAAATTTGAAATAGAAGTACGGGGAAGTGGTAGGCCTAAAAAGTTAGATTATTAGTAGTTATCTCGTCTAGTGAATATTAATATAATTCATAAATGCTGAGGCTGGGTGGCCAAAGATCTCAGCTTTTACTGTTGATATTCGTTTTCTTACATTCATACAAAAATGAATCTTAAAACTAAACCAACTTTGGGTAGGTTTTCCTTGCCAGCCAAACTGCTAATACAAATTTGATATTATGGTTGGCTGGAAGTAGGAGAATCATAAGAGCAGCTCCAAAATATTCCTTGGGTCTTGTGGCAGCTTCTAATCTTACAATGCTAACGTGGAAAGATCAAAAAAGTGTTGAGAAAGAGCATGTCGATAAACCACTTGGAGATCTCACATGAAACTCCAAGAGGAAAATATAATTCGATTTGCATATATTCATAGGTGACTATCAGCTATTGAATCCATAAGTTCATAAAGTACCTGAAAGACATAACTGGAATCTTCAACAACACTCTGTCGACTGCGCGATAGCATTACGTTGGAACTCAACAGACTATCACAACATCTCGCAGGCCCTGGAAATCACTAACAAGAACAACACTGAATTTTACATGAAAGTCCATTCATGAATCTAGAACAGTCCTAAATGCCTATAAGAATCAGTTCTCGTAGCATTACCCTCAAGTTTTTTATAGAGCCCGCGGTGTTAAGCAGTGCGTGATAGTAGACATTGTGCGTCTCCCTCTTAATTTTCTATACCCAACAACCAATTCTATTTCTTGTCAAGTGCGATACTACTGCATAATTTCATACAAAATATGTGTCACTATAGTCCAACCGTTGAACAGGGTTTCAAATGACTCCCTATTAATAGTCGACCAATATCATTAATATATAAACCAGCCGAAATGCCAGGCCCCTGATTTTCATTTCTAAAGCTCTTCAATCATAACACTGAGTATGTTTGAAAAAATTGACCAAAAGCTGGGGTCTCTAGTTCCTCTGAGTAAGAGAAATAAAGTTTTCTCTTTTGCTCTGGTGCTCGTTGCTAACACCTTAGATAACCTGAATGTTACCGGTACACTCTCTGTGTACGCGAGCATCAGAGAACACTTTGGCTCAGATACCCCTACTACAACATGGGTTCTTTCTGCTTATTCATTGACATTGGGAGCTTTCATTATGCTTGGTGGTAAAGCCACTGATCTCCTCGGTCCAAAGAGAGTTTTCTTAACAGGTCTTCTTGTTTCGTCATTGATGGCTCTGATAGCTGCTGCTATCGAGAAACAGATCATTGCATTAATTGTCATTAGAGCTTTACAAGGAATGACCGCTTCTTTAACAATCCCCTCAATGGCTCCAATTGCCTTCTCATATTTTTCTGAAAGTGGGAAACTTGGTTATGCATTATTAGCTATGATGGTGGTTTACACAGGCTCTGCTGGCTTGGGTTTGGTCCTTGGTGGTGCTTTTGCATTGACATCAATTGGTTACAAAGGTTTGTATTATTTTTCTTTTGCACTAGGAACTACTATCTTCGTGATTTTATACCTCACAATGTATCCTGTGGAGACCCATAAAGAGAACAAGAATGTTTCCTTAAAATACTTGGACATCCCTGGGACTTCAATGATTGTCATTGGAACACTTTTGATTATATTGGGTTTGACTGAAGGTGGAGAATCATGGAAAAGACCATCTGCTTATGTTCCTATCCCTGTTGGTGTTCTCGTTTTTCTTGCTGGTGGGTGGTTTGAACTTTATTATATTCAGAATTATAAGGATAAGATCAATAAAGAGAGAGCTGAATCTCTCCCTCTTGACGTGAAGACTGAATCTATTGAAAAAACTATAGAGAAAGATTGGAGATATAACTTATTGATTCTTATCCCAAGGGAAGCATTCCATATAACCAACTTCATACCATTTATCATTGCCGTTTCCTGTTTATACATTTTGTATATCAGTGTCCTAACGATATCAGTCCAGTACTTCCAAGTAATTGAAGGTGATAATCCATTGATAGCGGGTCTGAAGACTTTACCTATGACAATTGGACTTTTCGCTGGAGTTTTACTTAACAAAGAAGCTTTGATTTATAGAATCAGTATGAAATGGGTTATCGCTTCTAGTCAAACTGTTAATATATTCTTGATCTTATGGATGTCATATCATAATTATCATGTTGAACATAATTATTGGAAATTCAGTTTTGTTCCAATGTTCTTCTTTGGTTTCTTTGGAATGACTTTCTTTGGTATCTATTTCAATGCCATTTTGAGAAATACACCGGGTCATTTACAAGGTGTTGTCTCGGGTCTCCTACAAACAGTCAGTCAAACTAGTATCTCTCTCGGGAATGCTCTAATGGCTACATTGATAGGTATCACTACAACAGTTGTTTCAGAGACGCAGAAGGAAGTGTACAATGCCAGATTCAAACGCTGCTATTACGTTCTTCTTGGAGTGGCCACTGTTGAAGTACTTGTCTTGCTCACGTTGAAAGACCAGAAAGCAGTAGAGATGGCACCACAAGAGGCTGTGGGAGAAGAAACGGTATCTGAACAATATGAGCCAATAACGGTTAATGATGATTGAATGTAAATCTCACTAACATATCATATAATTATATAATTACTATAAATCTTATTATTTTTTTCATATGGCTATGCTAGTCCTAACATAGTAAACGACTATTACAGCTTGTACACATTCTATCTACTTCAAACAGCTATAAAGGTTCTAATTATAGATTCTCTTCATTGTTCCTAGGTCCCAAGCCCCAACTGGAACTTAGTCTTTAGGATGTACAGCAGACATAATAAAGTAGGCTCACTTATATTGCATGATATTTCTGATTCGTCCTTACAGAAACAAACTAAGTGGGAACGGGTGGTGGGACAACCAGAAGGCCCCCAGCTACAAAGGTTAAGAACTTGAAAACTGATTCGTAATCTAAAAGAATCGGAGAATCAATTCGCAATCTAAAAGAATCAAAGAATCTAATCTGTACGTCTTGAGGAAGCAGAGAGTTGATTTGTAATCGACGTCCCAGGGGAAATTACGAACTCAACAATGGAAAACCCCGTCTACGCGCGTTAAACCCGCTCGTGGCTGTAAGGGCCCTACAGTTTTCTTGTGCCGATTGTTGCACTTGGCCATTCTGACGATATAAAACAAAGAAGAGGGTCCTTCTCACGTACAGTTTTCTTCTGGAGTTCACTTCAAAGGAGAATGAGACTTGGACACCGGGTTTAAGGGGTTGCCCCATTTAACTGTAAACCACTTAGTGTTTATAAAAGGTGGCACTGAGCTGTGTTTCTTTGTTTTGTTGCAACCATTTTGTAGCGTATTATTAGTCTTACATGTTGAATATGAGCTTCCTCGACGAGCTGGACAAGAAGCTGGGCAGCATTGTTCCGCTACAAAGTAGAAACAAGCACTTCTCCTTCGTGCTAATTCTGGCTTCGATGACCCTAGATAACCTGAATGTCACCGGTACACTCTCTGTGTACGCGAGCATCAAAGAACACTTCGGTGCAGATACCCCAACTACAACATGGGTCCTCTCTGCTTATGCCCTGACATTGGGGGCTTTCATTATGCTTGGTGGTAAAGCCACAGATATTCTTGGTCCGAAAAAGGTTTTCTTAACTGGTGTTATTGTCTCCTCATTTATGTCTCTGATAGTCGCAGCTATTGAGAAGCAGATCATTGCATTAATTGTGATTAGAGCTCTTCAAGGTATGGCAGCATCATTGACAATCCCTTCAATTTTCCCTATTGCTTTTTCATACTATGCTCATGGTGGGAAGCTTGGCTACGCAATATTAGCTATGATGGTCATTTACACAGGCTCTGCTGGTTTAGGTTTGGTACTTGGTGGTGCTTTCGCATTGACATCAATTGGTTACAAGGCTTTGTATTATTTCTCTTTTGCTATGGGCTTTGTATTAACAGCAATTCTTTATTTCACGATGTATCCTGTGGAGACTCAAGAAGAGAACAAAAAAGTTTCCTTGAAGAACTTGGATATCCCCGGGACTGCAATGATTGTTGTCGGAATACTTTTGATTATATTGGGTTTGACTGAGGGTGGAGAATCTTGGAAAAAACCATCTTCTTATGTTCCTATCCCTGTTGGTGTTCTCGTTCTTCTTGCCGGTACATGGTTTGAACTTGTTTATATTCAGAATTATAAAGATAAGATTGATAGAGAAAGTTCTGAATCACTCCCTATTGATACGAAGGAAAAGGCTGAAGGGAACGATTGGAGATACGACTTACTGATGCTTATTCCAAGACAGGCATTTCAGATAACAAATTTTGTTCAATTTGTCTTAAGTGTCTTCTTTTGTTGCATTGTCTACATTTCAGTGTTAACACTTGCTGTCCAATATTTCCAAGTGATTGAAGGTGATAATCCGTTAATGGCAGGACTGAAGACTCTTCCACTGACAGTGGGCTTATTTGTTGGTGTATTGCTTAACAACGAAAAGTTAATCTATAAGATCAGTATGAAATGGGTTATCACTGGGAGTCAGGCTGCTAATGTTTTCATGATTCTTTGGATGTCTTATCATAATTATCACGTTAAGAATAGTTATTGGAAGTTCTATTTTGTACCTCTTTTCTTCTATGGATTTTTTTTCAATACTTTCTTTGGAGTCTACTTCAATGCTATAATGAGAAATACCCCAGGTCATTTACAAGGTGTTGTCTCAGGCCTCCTACAGACAATTGCACAAGCTGGATTCTGTCTCGGAAACGCATTGATGGCTACTTTAATAGGTGTTACAACTATAGTGGTTTCCGAGTTACAAAAACAGGAATATAAAGAGAGATTTCAGCGTTGTAACTATGTTCTTTTGGGAGTCCAAGCCGCAATGGTCCTTGTAATGCTTGCTTTAAAAGATCAAAAGGCAGTTGAGAATGAGGAATCTGAATAAACTCCTTAGCTAATAAATACAAGTTAATTAAATAAAAACATTCCAGTTATAGTAAAGGCCCCGGATATAACGGGATTAAGGGAAATAGCGATGTGCTCGCCCGGGAAATTTATATTTTTGTTTTTTGGGCCCTTGAACGAACTCAATGGCACCACATTTTAACATAATCTTTAAACTGTCATAAAAGCATTGAATTAGAAATGGCTTCCAGTTTAAGCTCAGAGAAGAACGAACTTCTTGAAAAATTATTGAATGAGTTACCTTCAATCATTGAAGAAGTTGACTATGACGAATTATATGGACAACAATTAACAAACTCCGGACAATTTTATAATGATAAAGCTGTTAAGAATTTACTAACCAAGTTCTTAAAAGCTAACGATTTTGATTTCAGTAAATCGAAAGAGCAATTAATAAATACATTGCAATGGAGAAAAGAATTCAAACCTCTCAATGCTGCTTTTAACGAAGTTCATGACCAAAAATTTGACAAAGTTTGTGTTGTGACTCAATATGGTAATGAAGTTATAACTTGGAACATGTACGGCTCTTCAAACGGTGTTAAAGCTACTGAGCTGTTCAGTGATCTAGACAAATTCTTGAGATTCCGTGTTGGTGCCATGGAAAGATCATTGCAGTTGTTGGATTTCAGCGATGACCAGAGGGATTATATGAGTCAACTACACGATTACGAAGGTGTTTCATTTCTTAGGTTTGACCCAAATATCAAGAAAGGCTCGAAGGCAACTATCAAGATATTCCAGGATAACTATCCAGAATTACTGAAATTGAAGTTATTTGTGAATGTTCCAACTGTTATGTACTGGGTCTACGAGTTCATCAAGAGGCTCTTACCAAGCACAACGACAAAGAAGTTCATTCTTTTGACCAACTCAAAATCAGTCGTTAAGACGTTTGGTGATAAAGTGCCTGAGGTTTACGGTGGTAAAGGCCTTCCCTTGCTAGATCAAAACGTTAAAGACGTCTATCCCTCGCCTTACGCAGCTTACCTTCTACAGCAGCAAATCGCTAATGAAGTTGAGTAAGTTCATTCATTTCATGTAATAAATATCATTTCTATATAAATCTTAGCACCGTTTCGTTCAGTACAACCTCATCGAGCTCGTGGATCTTCGTGATCAAGTGATCGCAGTCGTTATACTCCGATTGCATCTGATTAGCCAACTCCGAGAGCCCGTTTATGTATCGATACTTCTGTATGGTCATTTCGTCGTCTTCTTCTAATGCGATGCTATTCTGAACGTTCAGCCTTATCAAATTTTGAATGAACTTATTCGATACGCTTGATATTGGTCTGTTTACCAGCTCTAATAGGAAATCCATGAACAGCTCTTGGTTTTTAGTCAATTCAAATTCCAGCGATAGGTCTTCTAAGTTGTGGTACTGTCTCGGTAGTGACTCCAGCAGTAGTATGAAAGACTGTTGTGAGTATTGCAGGGTTTTCAGATTTTTCAGGTCTCTTGTAATTTTCCATATTAGTTGATACAAAGTCTTCTCCAGGAACCTCGTTAGATGGCCATTGTCTCTCATCTTCAGCCATCTTGAGTAGTTGTTACCAAATATTTCCTTCGATAGCTTGACATTCTTTAGCATCATACTCTTTGAGCAGACGAGTAGCTGTAAGTCATAAAGCTTCATAAACTCCAATCTTTCATTCAAGTACTCAACATTCTGAACGTTCTTATTCATTAGAATGTACTTGAAGTTCTTACAGTCTAACTTCTGCGATACTAAGAGATTCTCAAATATCTCAAACACTTGTGTCTCGTCTTTACACTTTTCAATAGCATCCTTTTCGCTTAAAAGATCAAACTTATTGTTCAGGATAGAATTTAATCCCATCAGCGACTGCTGGAAATGCGTTTTCCCCAGCTTGGGCACCTTGGTTTCCTTAATATCTGAGTTTAAGGCCTTTGTGAAATAGTTTATATATTTGCTCTTTTCTTCATTTGTCACGGATTGGAAGCTCTTAGAGGTTAGCAAGCTAATAGCTTTCTTGATTTCGTCCTTCTCCAGCTGTTTCGGAATCTTGGAAAATCCTTTCAGCATCTTGGATAGTTTTGGCTCTTTTATCTTATCGTTTGATAGAGTTCTGTGTGGCTTTGCTACAGAAAAAGTCATGCTTATAGGTCGGAACTAACGCGCACGCCACGCCTCTGCTTAGTCATGCGCCCTCGGATCTCGATCGAGCCTTTGTTCCTTTGTTTAGCCTTGGATATGTCATAGATCTACAGTTCATGTCTATCTATAGTTATTTATTATTATATCCTAGTTGCTATAAAGTCATGTCTCAGTCAATAGGTCATCACCACTTCATGGGCTCGACAACCTAGGGTTGGAGCCTAAACAGCGATGGTTTTAAAGATGAGAATAAATTTGTTCTTGGAACTTTTGCCAAAATTTTAATTGGAGTTAAAATGCTCCAATTACGTAAAAATAAGACAAACTGCTCCCTATTTAAATGTGTTTATAAAAACATCATTGTTTTGGAGAGAAGTCGAAAAGGAATGAAAGAAAAAAAGAACGAAAAATTTCATTACATGAAAATTTTATCTGTCATTTGATAAAAGTGTCAGTAGTCCCAATCAGGCAAGAAGCGCGATCTATACCTAAGCTGAACTTGCCATGTTAGAGAGGGATTAACCTGTGAGTTTGATCATTAACACCAAAACATTTGTCCAAGTTTTTCGATTTGATATGTCGTTGTTAGATAACCTCAATGCCTTCAGGAATAAGGTGAAAACTGCACCTGTCCTGCCTACAAAGACGGTGAAGTCGGTGTCGCCACCGACGTCAATGACGAAACGTCGATATGAAGATGATGAAGATGAAAAAGACTATAAAAGACCAATGACCGAGACTTCCGAGAGCAGTACACATCTGTCGACACAATTGCACCTTGCAGTTACTTATATCAAAGAGAAGGACCATGCCATGCCGTTGAAGGACATGTTCTCATACTTAAACGTTAACAATGAAAATGAGCGTATGAAGCTGATGAATCTTTTAATCAAATTAGATAAAATCAACTACGACTCCAAGGCTCAAACTGTTGAATACGTCTCCATTCACAACATCAAGACAAAGGATCACCTGTTAACGTTTTTAAGGGCTCAGCAAACGTTTAAAGGAACGCCTTATAAGGAACTCAGAGACGGTTGGTCAGGCTGTCTTGATGCTGTTAACGAGCTAGAAAGTGAAGGAAAGATTATCGTCCAAAGGACTAAGAAAGATGGTGCTCCAAGGTTCATCTGGAGTAATGATGGTGGTGAGATCGGTGTAGTTGATGAGGACTTCGTAAAGGTCTGGCAGTCTGTAAAGTTACCAGAAAGATCTGAACTACCGGGAATGTTAAGTAAATTAGGCTTGAAACCTGCCTCCGTTGATCCTGCTACAATCAAAAAGGACACTACAAGTGAGTTGAAGAAGACGAAGAAGCGTAAAGGTAAAATTACAAATACTCATATGGCTGGTATCTTGAAGGATTATTCACAGTAAACGTCTCGTTCTCATAGTTTTAGCCTCGTAGGTTCCATAGAAATGTTTATATAGCTACGTCTTTCTATCATAATTGTACATTTATGCTATAAGCTTTATCTTTTGGGTTCATTACTTCTTCTCTTTCTTCTCCTTCTTCTCCTTCTTTTCTTTCTTCTCCTTCTTCTCCTTCTTCTCCTTCTTCTCTTTCTTTTCTTTCTTCTCCTTCTTTTCGACATCCACCATCTCAACGTCATTTGTCTCTTCAACGTCGCTTGTAACGTCAGCTTCAGTTCTATCATAACCTGTAGCAAAGTGTTGTGGCTTTAATCCAATCACTTTTCTGACATTTTGTCTTTGCTTAACGACTTTACCGAGGTTGATCTTTGGGATCTTAACTCTTTGCTGAACGTTATAGAATCTCTTGATCTCCTTCAAATCTTTTGAAATCACTTTATATTTATTACCTTCATTGGTCATGTTGATATCTGTTAAGTCCTCTTGAACTACAAAATTTTGTCCCTTTTGTTCAAATGCTTCAGATGTCTCCAATGGGTTGAAAGAGATGGGTAGTGTCTTTAAGGAACCAAAATCAAAACCTTTTGGTGCTTTGATTAACCATAATTCTTTACCGTTTGGTAATGAAACTGGTTTCATCTTGTGATAATGCTTTGGTGGTTGATATTCCAACTCCTCATCGGAGCCGGAGTCAGAGATGTACTCCTTAGAGAGCCTTGACTTATCGATTTTAGCCATACCTAAGAGCCTTTCTTCTTTTATATAAAAAGATAATTAGAGCTCATAGAAAAGCCTCTAAGTGGAAAATTGCACAGAATTTTTTTTATTTTACTCAGGCGATGAGGGTCGGATATCCCTAATTGGGTATATTCCGGGATAACCTTTATTATAGTGGAATGTTTTAGCATTAATAGCTAATTAATCATATTTGCTGTTTGAATGGACGTTTAAAAAGAAAAGAGTTGTAATGTAAAACCTCTTTTAGTTTCTTTATTATAGAAATCTTGAGAAGCTTTGAGTATTATTCAGTGCATGCCTTATCAACTCTTAGCTGAGATCTCAGGGGTAAACCCTTTTATACTCTAATTGAGGTGCAATACCTCTAATGTTGTGATTTAAGAGCTTAAAATCGTCTATAATGTCATATGTTATATTAATAGACCATCAAATACTGATAAAATGCAGATTTAAGATCTAATGCTTGCTCTGTATACAATTTAACTGCTCAAAAACTTAATGGACTCGCTATTTCCATCGATTAAATCCAGAATTTCTACAAAAACACCAAAACTAAGTATTATAACATCAAATTATAAAACCCAGACTCAAAATCAAGACAGAAAAATATAATCTAATGTATCTAAACCCTCTTTAAACTGATAAACATTAATTTTTATCCGCATGGAACTGAAATGTGGTGTCCAGGTGTTATCAAAATGTCCGGATGTTTTGCCAGTCCGTCAATCTGTGTCTTCATATTCCACAAATATAATCAAAAGACACCAATGATTGATCATTACTTGCTTTAATATACAATTTAGACAAATCAAAACAGCTTTTATTGTAACTCAAAGAACTATGATTACGTAACCTTATGCATGTTCGGGTGTACGCAGACTTTCGGCCAGCGCGCTTTTGTTCTCCAACTCAGAAGCTCCTTGAAGGTCCAACCTTTCAGATTTAAAGGGCCATAACTTTTAGTGTGGGGGAAAGGTTAAAGATGTCTTATAACTACAATGGCTTCAACCAGAACCAGAATTGGTCTCAGCAGTATCAGCAACCCAATTATTTCCAGCCACAGTATCAGCAACCACAACAACCACAGCCACCGCAATCACAGCAGCCACAAACCAATGGTAAATACGATCAGTTGTCATTTTTGAGTCAACAGGATCAATTGAAGTTTGAGAATTTGTTTTCCTCGGCTACAAACTCGGTGTCGATCTCCCCAGAGGCTGCTAGAGCCATCCTGTTGAAATCAAATCTTAGTCCTCATAACCTTGCACGTATCTGGGAGCTCAGTGATATCAATAAAACCGGTGATTTGCTTTTCCCAGAGTTTGCATTAGCAATTCATCTGTGTAATTTGATACTTAGAGGTGGCGAATTGCCATTTACTCTGGACAATCAGACAAAGCAAGAAGTTTCTCAACAAGTTGATAAGATCAACTTCAGCATTCCAGAAGGTCAATCATCTAATAACAACTCCGCTTTGAATCTATCAAACCCACAAACAAGTGATATATTTGAAACGAATCCAGTGACCCTGGTAACGCAAAGTACTGCTCAGCCACAGATGACTGGCTATCCACCTCAACCACAGAACAATAATAACTTACAAGTACAACAGACCGGATTCAACCAGCCACAATTGTTTACAAGTCCACAGAAGCCTCAGTTTGATTCTAACCCTGCGAGCCTTACGAATCAACCAACTGGATTTGGGTTCCAGAATGGTTCATCGTCACAGGTTCCTACTTTAGCTCACCAGCAGACTGGGTTTGGTGCCTCATCTCAATCACCACTGACCAACCAACAGACAGGCTTTGGTGCTTCATCCCAAGCACCACTGACCAATCAACAGACAGGCTTTGGTGCTTCATCCCAAGCACCACTGACCAACCAACCAACAGGATTTGGATCTTTCTCACAGCCTCAATTGACCAACCAGCAGACAGGATTTGGTACTTCAACCCAAGCACCACTGGCCAACCAACAGACAGGCTTTGCTCCATCTCAAGCTACAACCACACCTCTAGCACAACAACCAACTGGTCTGGTGCCTCTTAAGACCCAAACTACTGGTGCTCCAATGCAGAGACAACAGACTGGAATGCCACCAAAGCTTACACAACAGACAACCGGGTTCCCATTGACTCAGCAACCAACTGGATTGGTTCCGTTGACTCAACAACCGACTGGATTGGTTCCATTACAACAACAGCCAACTGGATTGGTACCATTGAAGACACAGCAGACCGGTACCGCACCATTGACACAACAACCAACGGGTCTTGTACCATTGAAAGACCAGGCAACTGGTGCGGTGGTGAAATTGACACAAGAACAAACCGGCATGGCACAGTTACAGTATTCACAGACCGGTAGTAATGGTCTCACAAGACAACCAATAGGTTTGGTTCCATTACAGTCAGTACAGACCGGTGGTGTCCAATTGGCTCCATTGAAAGCACAAAAGACCGGGTTTGGTCAGAATAGTTTCTTTTTAACTAATCTTGTCGAGCAGTCTGATAATTATTCTCAGTCTTACAACTACCTGACTAATATGAAGATCTCCAACGATGAGAAGAACTTGTTCAATAAAATCTTTGACAATTATGACACAGAGAAGAAGGGTCTATTGAGTGCTGAGATCTCTGCTGAGATCTTCAGGAAATCCGGTTTGAATCGTGAAGATTTGGAGAAAGTTTGGGATTTGATAACAAGGGCCAATCAAACACATTTGGATAAAGAGAGCTTCCAAATGGGAATGTGGATTGTTTACAAGAGACTAAATGGGTTCGAGATCCCAGATGAATTGCCAGAGTCATTAAAGCCTTCAAGTATGAAGATCTTGGACGATGTGAAGAATCAATTGAAATATCAATCCAATGGTGTCAAGACGATGAAGAAGTCTAGTAACTCTAAGATTGATGGTTCCCGCTTTAAGAACAATGACGATGAATTAATCACATCTGCATCAAGACATAGAAGAAGGGATTTGAAATCAGTTTCCACAGGGAAGACTCAGACAGCTCAAGGCAAGGAGAAACTCACGATAGATGAGATGAAGAAGCTCATAAAGGAGAAGAAAATCTTGCTGGATGCATTAGCTGTGCAATCCGAAGAGTGTGTTGAAAACGAGAAAACATACGAGGCTGAAGATGCAATGGCAGTCATTGATCTAAAGGAGAAGATTAAGAGTTTACCTTCTGTGAGTGGCTCATCTTCAAAGAATGAGATATTGAAATCTAAGCTCAATGACCTGACCTCTAAGGTCCCAGTATTGATGTCTCAGATCTCATCTGTTGAAGGAACAATAACGAGATTGAAACTTGAGCTTTTCCAATTGAAAAATCCCACCATGATGATTGGAACTGGTCCTAATGGTGAAATTACTGATGAAGATAAGAAGAAGGCTAAGTCCAAATTATTGCTTCAACAGAAAATGGCCAAATTGACCGGTAAGCCAATGGATCCAGCAGTTGAGAAGATGGCCGAGGATGCTACAAAGTTGAACGAGGAGGCTCATAAGATCCAGTTAGATAGTGTAAAGACTCAACAGATGATTAAGGACGTTGAGAGTTCTATCAAGGAGATTTCTTCAGGCGTCCTTAGCGGATTAAACATCAATGTTAACGAAGATGAATACAAGAAATGGGAACTAGGTATTGGCTTACAACCAGAGGTACAAGAAATAATCAAAACTTTCAGAGTCTCAGGTATCACCAATAAAGTGTTAACCGTGGACACAAAATCCCCATCTCCACAGATCTCTACACCACAAATTTCACCATCACCTATCGTTACAGCACCAGCAGTTTTATCGCCTGCGACAAAACCAACATATAGAACAGAGGAGGAGAGAAAAGCATACATTAAAGAACAAGCTAGAAAGAAGATGGAAGAGAGAATGGCCAAGCTAGGTATCAAGAGAGTAGGATCTTCAAGTCCCAGCTCCCAGGGATCTCCAAGAACCAGTGGTGCTACTCTGCCAGTGAAGACTGTCGCACCAGCACCAGTTCAACAAGCCACACAAATGGCTGAAGAAGACTCCTCTTCAGATGACGACGAGGAAGAATTCCAACGTATGGAGGAGATTAGAAGAATCAAAATGTTGGAGAGAGATGCCCGTCTTGCCAGTCTTGAGCCAGAAGCTACACCTACACCTGCATATCACGAGTCCAACCCTTTCTCCAAGAAATAAAGAATAAATAAGGAAAATAAACAAACTGTAAATTTATATCAAAAGATGCCATAGAAATAGAAAAGAAACGTTCAAGTTCCCCGGGATTACAGTTTATCGTCTACAGCCTCCGCTCCGATCGCTCGCGAAAGAACCCGGCGGATCTGGTGCGTATTTTCGCGGTGAGGGGAACTCCGGGTTACTGGGGCGATAATATTTGGATCTGTGATGAAGTCCACTTGTTCCCACTTTGAGACCAGTCTTGTTGATTGGTCAAAAGAAGGAAATGGGCCCAGTCAAGGTGTATAGTGCGAGGAGCAGAAACGGGTGTGTCACGTGCAAGAGGAGACGTGTGAAGTGTGACGAGAGGAGACCAAAGTGCCAAAGATGCGAGAGACTTAAGTTTGACTGTGTTTTCCAGGACGTAAATCTAACATGGGAAGATGAAGCAGACAAGCGTGGAATAACATTTGGAAGATCACTCGAGGCCCGCACAAAGAAGAAGGATGCTAAGACAAGGAAAATTAATCAAGTGGACCCTTTTCAAAAACTGCTAAAAGAGCACGAGAATAAGGTGCAGCGACGAGAACATTATCTGTTCATAAACGTGACAATGGCAGAGTTCAATCAATTATCAAGTGGCCAGCAGATCAACAGCTCCATGTCAGTGGGCTTAAGTTTTTTCACACACATCTTTGAACAGGCACAGATACCTACTTTAACGTCAAACCTCACGAATAGATCTGACGTCTTTGACCTCATCTTCAATGATGTTGATCTTCCGATCTTATCCTTTGATGATCTCTTTGTCGATACATTCGCCGAGTTCCCAATATCACAAATGATTAATGCAACCGAGCCTTCTTTAGATGAATGTTCATTCCAGCTGGATACTACTGAAAAAAAGATGATGGAATATTTCATTGAGAGAATTGCACCGGGCTGTGTATGTGTCGAGGTGAAATCAAGTAATAAGAATGCCTGGAACAGTTATATTGCACCTGAGCTTAACCCGTATCTTCATCTAATTATCCCATTGTCATTCCAGTCACAGCTACTGATGAAAACGGTAGTTGCAGCTTCAGCAGCTCAGTTATCACTCTTGGGGGATCCGACGTATGAAAAATTGGCTCAGACTTGTCTAAAAGAAGTTGTTTCAGAGATCCCCAAACTCATAGAGGCTAAGTCAGACCATGACGGTTGGGATGACGTATTTGCCATTATTATAATGCTATGCTTCATAGAGATCTCTGTCAGTTGCAGCAATTCATGGTTAACACTGCTGAACTATGCAAAATCCGTGCTGATGGGTTCTTCAGGTGTCAAAGAGAAAGTTCTAAGCCCGATGGGTAGATTCTTTGTTAGATATTTTATATCCCATGAAGTTATGGGCGAGACGGCATGGGTTCATGACCGTGGTGAGTCCCGGTTTGATAATAAAACAATTACCATTGACGATGACCCTTTCATTGAAGACTTGAAGAAGGACTATGACACAAAGATCGACTTGGTATTTGGTTGTTCTCCATATCTGATCTCACTGATCCATCGTATTTCGGTGATTGGACAAGGGCTAGACGACATTGAACTAGAATCACCAGGTGAGAGTAAGATACTTTATACCAAGGAGATCCTAAAACATGCCGAGGAGACTGAACAAATGCTAAACTACTTGAATCAACGTCTACCGAATAACAGTGAGATTTATTTTGATTCTGATGAAAGAAAAAATATCTCTATAATTGCAGAGATTAAGAGACTTGGTGCCTTACTGTATCTCTACGCTGTGGTCTATTCTAACACATATCACGAGAGTTCCACTTTAGACCCCAAAAAATGCACAACAAGGATAATGGAACTATGTAACAACCTCCCAGACTGTTATATGTCTTTGATTTGGCCATTGTTCGTTGTGGGTTTAGTAGGTGCTACAGATGATGAGAATGTCCGATGGTTTGTACTAGAGAAATTAAGGCAAATGGAGAGAAAGAGAAGACTAAAAACTGTTCAGGCAGCAAGAGAGATTATAATGAATGTATGGAAAGAGACAGACTTCGGCGTCAGACCAACTGCATATTGGAGGGATATTATGAAGGGTAAAACAACAACAATATCCCTAGCTTAAAAAAATAACAACACTTCTCCGTTTTAAATTCCCGCCCAATTGTAGAGCTTTCCCAGCGTATACATTTCCGATAACGAAAACCGATAAGAAAACTGCGGACTTCCGTCAGCTCGTCTCTACCTTCCTCCGGGTCGCGCTCGTCTCCAGCTGCCCTGATACGGTGGGCGCTTTTCGAATATGCGAATCCGGGGCAGAAGTGCTTCTTCATCGGATTATAAATTCTTTTCTTCTCCCTCACCTGCCCTTTCTTGAACGTTTCATTTTATTATAATACATATATATTAAAGATGACTGTTTCAGTTTCTATTGCCATCGACAGAGGTGGAACGTTTACAGACGTTATTTACAAAGTCGGTACCACAGAGAAGACATTTAAGCTTCTCTCTGTGGATCCAGATAACTACGAGGACTCCAATATTGAGGGTATCAGACGTGTTCTTGAAGACATCACTGGTACCACCATTCCAAGAGGCCAGTTGCTTGACACTTCGATTATTTCATCGATCAGATTGGGTACCACTGTTGCCACAAATGCCCTTCTTGAGCGTAAAGGTGTTTCATGTGCTCTTATCACAACCAAGGGATTCAAAGATCTCTTGCACATTGCCGATCAATCTCGTCCAGAACTCTTTGCATTGAACATTGTGAAACCTGGTGTTTTGCAAGATCACGTTGTTGAAGTCGATGAGCGTGTCACAATGCCAGCATTCACAGTTGATCCAACTGGTTATGATGCCAGAGATCTTGTTGATGGTGAGAAGTATGTTCTTGGTGAGACCAATGAGGTCTTTGAGATTGTCAAGCCATTAGATGAAGAGAAGCTTGAGAAAGATCTTATTCATTTGAAAGAAACCACAGATGTTGACTCTGTTGCTATTGTATTTGTTCATGGTTTCAACTTCCAAAAGCACGAGAAGCTTGCTGGTGAGATCGCAAAGAGAGTCGGTTTCTCTAATGTGTCTTTATCTCATGAGATTCTTCCAGTGTTGAAGATGGTCCCAAGAGGTCAATCCACAGTCGTGGATGCCTATTTGACACCAATCGTTAAACAATATGTTGCACAATTCCTTAAAGGTTTAAAGCCTGATTTCGAGAAGTTCACTAGAATCGAGTTCATGCAGTCAGATGGTGGTCTCTGTTCATATGAGAACTTCTCAGGTTTGAAATCATTATTGTCAGGTCCAGCTGGTGGTGTTGTTGGTGAAGCAAAGACTTGCTACGATAAGATGCCAATCATTGGTTTCGATATGGGTGGTACTTCAACTGATGTCAGTCGTTATGACGGTCAGTATGAATTCTCCTTCGAGAACATTGTTGCTGGTATCAAGCTTGCTGCTCCACAATTAGATATCAACACCGTGGCTGCTGGTGGTGGTTCCATCTTATCTTATAAGAATGGTGTCTTTGCAGTCGGTCCAGAGTCTGCTTCTGCTCACCCTGGTCCAGCCTGTTATAGAAAAGGTGGTCCATTGACAATCACAGACGCTAACTTGTTCACAGGTAGAATCTTGCCAGAGTTCTTCCCAAACATCTTTGGTCCTAATGAAGATCAACCTTTGGACATTGATATCACAAGAAAGAAATTCCAAGAATTAGCAGATGTCATTAATGCTGAGAATAATATGAATAAGACTCCAGAGGAAATTGCTTTGGGTTTCTTGAAGGTTGCTAATTTCCAAATGGCCAAGCCTATCAGAGAGTTAACTGATGCTAAGGGTCATGACATTAGAAAGCATGCTTTAGCTTCCTTTGGTGGTGCAGGTGGTCAACACGCCACTTCTATTGCTAAGGTCTTAAAGGTCAAGAAAGTTCTTATCCATAAACATTCATCTATCTTATCTGCTTATGGTATTTCACTTGCTGATTTAGTCAACGAGGAGCAGGAGCCGGTCTCTGCTGTTTACTCCGAGACTTCTAGAGATGAGATGATCACCAGATCTAAGACACTTCAAGAGAAATCACAGAGTGCTCTTCAGCAACAAGGTGCCAAGGAAGATTCCATAAATTCTACAGTTTTCTTCAACATGGGTTACAAAGGTTCTGACACAAGAATTATGATTGCCCAACCAGAGGATAACGATTTCTTGAAGGTCTTCTATGAGGTCCATGAGAGAGAATTTGCATTCAATGACCCTGAGAAGGATGTTTTGATCTCTGATATTCGTGCCAGATGTGAAGGTAATGCTGAATCAGAAGTCACTAAAGAGGCATCTCCATTTGATGAGACTATTCCAAAACACGAAGTTGATCATTCTAAGTGTAAGAAGACCACAAAGATTGTCTTTGATGAAGGTGTTATTGACTCTTCTGTATACTTCCTTAACGACTTGGATGTTGGTTCTGTTATCCAAGGACCATCTATCATCTTGGATGCTACTCAAACCATTTTGGTTACTCCAGACTCAACTGCTATTATTCATCCAAGACATGTTGTTATCGACGTTGACGTTGACACCAATAGAGACACAGTTAGCACAGATTTCGTTGATCCTATTCAATTGGCCATTTTCGCCAACAGATTCATGTCTATCGCCGATGAGATGTCTAGAACTTTACAGAAGATCTCTGTTTCTGCTAACATTAAAGAAAGAATGGATTATTCCTGTGCTTTGTTTGATAACCAAGGTAATTTGTGTGCAAATGCTCCAAATGTTCCAGTCCACTTGGGATCCATGTCTTCTGCTATCAAATATCAATTAGATCATTGGAAGGATAATTTGAAAGAAGGTGATATCCTCTGTACAAACTCTCCTTCTGTTGGTGGTACACACTTACCAGATTTGACTATTGTTTCACCAGTCTTCCACGAAGGTGAGATTCAATTCGTTGTTGCATCCCGTGCTCATCATTCTGAGATTGGTGGTTCTGCTCCTGGTTCCTCAAGTTCCTACGCAAGAGAGATCTACGAAGAAGGTGTCAATATTGAGACATGGAAGATCGTTGATAATGGTAAGTTTGATTATGAGGGTTTACACCACCATTTCACACAGGTTCCAAAGAGTTATGGTGTCAGTGGTACAAGAAACATCGACGATAATATTTCTGATTTGAAAGCACAGATTGCATCCAATCAACGTGGTATTAACTTGTTGAAGGAGTTGTTTAACGAGTACGGTAGTAAGACTGTTTTGTTCTACATGAGTAACGTTAAGAAGACTGCTGCTTTAGCCGTTCAAAATTACTTGAAGGACTTTGCTAAGAAGAACCAAGATAGATTACCATTGGTTGCTGAAGACTATATGGATGATGGTACCGTTATTCGCTGTAAGCTTGATATTGATGGTGAAAAGGGTACTATTGTCATCGACTTTACTGGTACATCCCTTGAATCTTATTCTAACTTGAACTCTCCAAAATCCGTTACATATTCTGCAGTTATCTATGTACTCAGATGTCTTGTTGATATGGATATCCCATTGAACCAAGGCTGTTTGGATCCAGTTGAAGTCATTATCCCTGAAAATACTTTGATCAACCCATCACCTTATGCTGCTGTTTGTGCTGGTAACGGTATGACATCTCAGAGAACCACAGATTGTTTGTTCAAGGCCTTTGGTGTTACCTCTGCAACTGGTGGTTGTATGAACGGTTTGAACTTTGGTACTGGTGGTGAGAACGAGAAGGGTGAAATGATTAAAGGTTTCGGTTACACTGAGACCATTGGTCAAGGTAACTGTGCTGGTATTTTAGAGAAGAATGGCGAGAGGGTTGGATTCCATGGATTCTCAGGAACACAAACCAATATGACTAACACAAAGATCACCGATCCAGAAGTGTTAGAGTTGAGATACCCATGTTTCCTTATCCAATATACCGTTAGAGAGGGAAGTGGTGGTAACGGTAAATTCCGTGGTGGTGATGGTTTAATCAGAGAGATTCAATTCAACTCTCCAGTTCATTTATCCCTGGTTACACAGAGAAGAGTATTCGCACCTTGGGGTATCTACGGAGGTGAGGATGGTAAGAAGGGTGAGAACTACTTGGGTAGAAACAGAGGTGATGGCAAGATTCAATGGATTCAGTTACCTTCATTGGCTGAGATTTCCATGAGAAAGGGTGACATCTTGAAGGTTATGACGCCTGGTGGTGGTGGTTTCGGTAAAGAGACCGACAGCGATGAGTTCTGGGGCTTAACTAAGGCTAGCACCAAGCCAAGCTTTGTCCCATTATCCGGTGGTAGTATTGGTTTGATGAAGGATTCTTCTGATGCCTCCCAGTAATATAATATTCCAATTTTTATAGAAATACGCCTTTTGTAGAGATTCTAAAACCATATATACCCCCATATTACCTAAGTTATACTACATAAGATTATATTAAACTGGAATAGAGCCCATACGTATTTCCTACATGTGGAATTGTATTTCCTACATGTGAAACTCGACTAAATCGCTATAGCTTACTCGCAATCAACATTCTAATGGTCCACTAGCGGAATCTATCAAATTGGGGCTTGATCGCACTTCCGACAATGGTTCGCCGCTCCGTTAGCGGTTCACCTCAACACGCCCAACAGAATACCCGAACTGTAGATTATATAACAAGGGACAAAAATAATACTAAAAATTCTTATATAATTGATAATTACGAGATAACCGTATCGTCTGCACCTTCTTAGTGTGGTAAAATCATGATAAAATGTGCGCTCTCTCTATATCTAGCGATTAGATGCTTATCGGAAGTCTCCGATAACGGGGAGTCACCAATATCTCGTGTACACCTGCCCTCCGCCCGCGTCCGCGACGTCTTAATCCCAAACGACGGATGTTGTAGACGATGAATAGAAAAGTCCGGGGAATATTTATAATTGGGTGGTTTTCTCGTCTTTCTATCCCCCATTGTGCCTTCTGGTTGCTTTACTAAAACCACAGAGATGAGCAAAGAAGAAGTAATCGACACAGTGAAGTCCAATTCTTCACACGATAGCCTCAACAAGGAAGGGATCGTTAATGTAACATCTGCTGCTGATGCTTTAGGCAAAGATGTCGATGATGCTGCAGTTTTCCTTTTGGAAACAGCTGGTAAATATGATGAGTTGACCCCAGAAGAACAGAAGAGATGTATTAGAAAGACAGATTGGATCCTTTTACCAATGCTCTTTTGGACTGGTACTTGTGGTGCTGTTGATAAGGTTTCTTTGAGTACAGCTGCTATCTTCGGTTTACGTACTGATACCAATTTGGTTGGTCAGCAGTACAGTTGGCTCTCTTCCATTTTGTTCATTGGTTCCCTTGTTGGTATGTGGCCAATGTCAATCTTGGTGCAGAAGTATAGAACAGGTAAAGTCCTTGCATGTTCTGCTATCTTGTGGTCTGCTTTTACACTTTTACAATGTGCTTGTAACAAGTTTGCTTCTCTTGCTGCTTTGCGTTTCCTTATGGGTACCGTTGAGTGTTGTATTGTTCCTGGTTGTTCTTTGATTGTCTCCATCTTCTATAAAAAGGATGAATCTCCACACAGATCTGCTATTATTTTCTTCTTTGGTTCTTCCATCATCAACGGTGCTCTTTCTTCATTAGCATCTACTTTCGGTGATGCCATCCCAACTTGGAAATATATCTATATCCTTGTTGGTTCGCTTTCTTTCTGCTGGGGTTGTTTCATCTTTTGGTACATGCCAGACTCTCCAATCAATGCTAAGTGGTTAACAGAGAGAGAGAAAGTCTTCATGGTTAAGCGTATGGCCGAGAACAGAACAGGTATCTCCAACAACGTCTTCAAGAAAGAACAAGCAATTGAGGCTTTCAAAGATCCAAGAACTTATATCGTTATGCTTTTCAACTTCGGTATCAATATTCCAAATGGTGGTCTCTCCACTTTCAATTCTATTATCATTAAGAACTTGGATTTCACTTCTGTCCAGTCCTCTTTGATGGGTATGCCAACAGGTGTCATTGCTTCTTTATCAACATTTGCCTTCACTTGGTGGGCTGCTAGATGGAACAACAAACGTTGTTTCCTTGCCATTATTTCATTGATTGTTCCATTGGTTGGTGCTGTTGTTTGTTACTCTTGTGCTCAGACCAACACAGCTGCTCAATTAGTTGGTCTCTACATGATGTACTTCTATTTCGCTTCTTACATTGTTATGCTCTCATTGGTCCAGGCAAACACTGCTGGTAACACTAAGAAAGCCGTTACTTATGGTTTCAACTACTTAGGTTACTGTGGTGGTGCCATCACCGGTACACAGACTTTCCGTACTAAAGATGCTCCAAGATACCATGCTGGTTTTGCTTCTTTAATGGTTGGCTACATCGCCTGTATGGCACTTGCTGGTCTTTACTGGGTTGTCACCGCTTACATGAACAGAAAGAAGAGCCAACAGGAGAACGAAAAGGATACTAACATTCTAGTTGAAGGTTTGGAAGAGGAAGAGCTTGTCGATCTTACTGATTTCGAGCAAGTTCATTTCAAGTACACAACTTGAGTTTTATATTCAATGGTTTTTAATATTCTGCTTTTTTCAAATTCTGCTATATAACTTTCATTTCTTTAAATGCACAATTGGCCTTGATGGCTTTCTTTTATTTCAAATATAACGATGTAATTTCCTATAAAACATAACTAATTAACCTACAGAGCTTTGTTTCCCCAACCATTATCCCAATTAGGCACATTGCCTATTGCGAAGCGATTACCTTGGGGATTTGACCAATCATCCTTCAACGTTCATTGGATCTTCTGAAATAAAACACTACTGAGAAATTTCCCGTAGTATGTCGTTCTATTGAAGCAAATTACAGCGACTAAAGCAAATGCTTTAGTGTTTGTATTGAAAGAAAGCTTTACGGCCGAGAACTCACAAATGGCAAAATTACCTGATTGAGAGCGCTCAAAACCCGCTTGCTCTATGGGAACAATGGAAATGGCAAAAAACACACAATGGCGGGGATGGAGTAAAGCGAGTGGACTTTATACAAATTGATAGTTAAAATGGCATTATCACCTACGACTTCCTCAGTGGACTTACCACAGAGGAAGCACTCCTTATCCAACTCCTTCAAAAACCTCTTTATTAAATCACCGAGGGAGAACTCGGAGCGACTAGCCCTGAAGACGGACTCTCCAGTGATACAAGATGATCAAATATCGCCTTTAATATCGCCTTCTAAGCTGGATACGCTCTATGAAACACCGAAAAGGAACAGGAAGAAGTTCACAGATCACGGATCACTGAGATTATACGAAGACGGCACACACGAGCATATCTTAAAGCCCATTATACCCGAGAAGATCCCTACAAACACCGGGATACTCTCTGGGTTACTAGGCAAGACGAAAACCGGTAATGATGCTGCTTTCTCTATGCTACCTGAACAGAACCGCATGGACTTCCAGAGGAGACTGAGTGTTCAATCGAGAAGGACAATGGACAGTATCATAGAATCGTCTGCGTCGTCTTCATCCTCGGTATCATTGATGGATGAAGACGATGCCATGGACGCTGCGATTGGTGATAGGCAGCTTTCACTGATAAACCAATTAGTAGAAGCAATTGATAACGGTGAACTGCAGGACGAGAACTCAAAGACTTATAAACTAACAGAAAAGTACGGGAAACCACTAGGAATCATTGGGAAAGGTGCGTACGGCATAGTCAAGCTTGTTTCAAGGACTGACAGCATTACCAAGAAAGAGTATTTTTATGCCGTTAAAGAGTTACGTCGAAAAGACGGTGAAACGATATCGCATTTCTCAACGAGACTAACCTCAGAGTTTGTTATTTCTAATTCTTTAGAGCATATAAACATTTTGAAGAGTTTAGACTTAATGCACTCTTCAGCTGGGGTCTACTCCGAAGTGATGGAGTACTGTTCTGGTGGTGACTTATATGCCCACATTTTGAAGACCAATAATGAGGGACTGCATTATATTGAAGCAGATTGCTTTATTAAACAAATCTTAAGAGGTGTTCAGTACTGCCATTCAAAGGGAGTTTCTCATTGCGACATCAAACCTGAAAACATCGTTTTAACTTCTTGTGGTACTGCTAAAATAGCAGATTTTGGAACCGCAGCAGTGTTCAGAACAGCGTGGGAAGACGAGGTTCATTTGAGCTCAGGTGCTTGTGGAAGCAAACCTTACGTTGCACCAGAAGAATTCACCCAATCGGAGTACGACCCAAGACCCGTTGATGCTTGGGCCATTGGGGTTTTATATTTAACGATGATAACAGGAACATACCTCTGGCCAATTGCCAAGCCTGAAGAAGAGCTCTACGAGGAATACTTAAATGAAAGACCAAGCGAAGGGAATGGCCAATTTGAGCCAATTGAATCGTTGAAAACCGGTGACTATAAATCTAAGAAAACCACGCTCTATGGCTTGTTAAACCCTGATCCAACTCAGAGAATGACAATTCACCAGGCTTTAAAGACAAACTGGATACAAAATATCAAAACGTGTAACGCTTGTAACGAATAATATACAAACTTTTTTTCTTAATATATTAAAAATCTCTAAAGAGGTGTTCATAATCGTCCCGTCCCTGTGCACCGTAATTTGTTTCTTCTTCTGGGTATCTATCAAATTGCGATGTATCACCAGTATTTGGATGTACAGGTGGCTCGTATGGGGTTTCAATGTCTCTGCTTAAGAGTCTTTCCCACACAACCTCACTAAACCAAGGATGTGCTTTAACGTCTTCCACTCCATTTTGTAAATTTCCTAATCTTTCACTTAGATTTTTGGTAATTAGTTTTTTTAAGAGATCCAATGCATCGGCGTGTAAATAATCTGGATATTGAACTTGTCCAGCCAAGATGTTTTCGTAAGTTTTCATTGGTGATTGATCATAAAACGGTGTGTAGCCTGCTAGCATTTCAAATATTAATATACCAAAGGACCACCAATCAACAGATTTATTGTAAGGCTTTGTAGCAACAACTTCAGGTGCAATGTAATCTGGCGTACCACATAGCGTATATGTGACGTCTCGTACTTCTTTAGCAAACCCGAAATCCGTTAGCTTTATATGGCCATTTCTGTCCAACAGGATATTCTCAGGTTTTAGGTCTCTGTAGATGATATTATGTGAGTGAAGATATTCTAGAGATAAGCACACCTCTGCAGCATAGAATTTCGCCACGGGGTTTGGGAATCTCTGTGACTTTCTTAGTAGTGTGAATAGCTCACCACCTTCAACGTAGTCCATAACCATAAATACAGCAAGCGAATCTTGGAAAGTTCCCCACATTCGAATAATAAAAGGATGTTCCACCAATGCCAGCATTCTACGCTCATCATTTGTGTGCTCGACTTGCTTCATCTTAACAACACGTTCCTTCTTCAGCACTTTCAAGGCATAGTAACGGCCATTGTGAATTGAGCGTGCTAAGTGAACTCGGCCAAATGAACCAGTTCCCAAAGACCTCAGTACCTGAAAATCCGTTAGCCCGTATTTACCCTTTGATACCGGCGATTTTTGTGGCAGTTTAGATAACGAAAGAGTCGAAGAAGACCCATGTAACGTCTCCTTTGACGGTTCTCCCTGTGAAGCTTCAAATGTTTGTGGGGATGATTGAACCTCGGGGACCAAAGGGAACAAAGGCAAGCCGGGCGTCGTACGCGGAGTCTCCATCTTTTCTCTCTTGGTTCTCTTTCTCTCTCTCTTTTCAATTATAGTGAATTATAAGGAATTTATGATATTTTTTTTTTTTGAAATAAAACCTTTATAAATAACTTTCTTTCTCTCTCAATTCCAAAGTGTTTTAACAAAAAAAAAGAAAACGTTGCCCCGGCAATTTCTAATTTTCACACATAAATTTTCGAGCAGAGCAGGCTTATTGAAAAAGAAATATGCTGAGGTGTCTGGGTGTTCCCTTTTCCCCTCCGAGCTACGAGATAGTATACCACCGTAGTAGTGTGTGTATATAGTAGTATGGTGTTGCCCGGCACAAACACGCCACGTCACCCGCGCAAAGCGCGAATTCATATACAAATTCGATTTTGACGGGGCGGTTTGGAGCGT